>OZ025303.1:98157698-98757698 GCA_964019185.1 Maratus speculifer
TTAAGTATGCTGACTTGCCATTTTGTGCTGAACATTAGATTTCTACAAGTATTTCTGATCATACAGGCATTAGATACTGATGCAAAATGGTGTGACACACACTTTATAAATTGTTTTGCCGGTGTAGCTATAGCAGAATGTTGGCAGCCCTTGATATTCCATAATAAGACTATTTAAATCTAATTTTAAAATAAAAATGATCATATTCAATAACATAGGTAAACCTTAAAAATAATTATAATAATACTAAATGAAGGCTACATTTTCCATAATTTGTTTTCTGTATTATATAAATATATACTGGAAGCGCTATTAATTTTCGACTTAAGCACCTTTTGATTCTCAGCAGTCTTAAATCATTAGATTCTGATATTTGATAATGCAGGGTTTTATACAGTTGATTCCCTGCCTATATGTTTTAAACTTTAAATTTGTTTAATATTAACATCTTACTGCCAAAGAAAAAGTTGTAGCATGCACATCGTGACTAGCTTTCTCTAGCATAAATTATTAAATTCTGTTATCTTATACTCAAATAATTTGATAAACTAAACATTATAGAATTTATTTTTTCTCATGAATATACAATTTTAAATATTTTGTGCATGGTATTAAAATACAGATATATATCATCTGCATTAAGGATTTTTTTTCTCCCTTGAAAGCAATTTGATTTATTACAAACATGCATAACAGTTAAAACATCCTTCTTTCCAATTCAATGGCAGCCCTTGACTTGTAAAATTAGGTGAAGAGCTACAAATTAGTATGAAAATCTCTTAGAAATGAAATACACAAAATTAACAGCCTAGTTCTCATGAGTTATTAAAGAGAATTATTATGAGGCCACGTTTAAACACTCATTATGACAGAAATGTTTTTTACAAATTATGGTAAAAATGTTTACAAATGAGTAATAGAAAACAATAAAAATAACAAATGTCGTAAATTAATACAAGGTCAATATTATAAATACAAAAAATTGATTTTTCCTTTTAAATATACAAAAATGTAATTATGCTGTAATTTTTTTTTTTTTTGTTTAACCACAAATAATTTTTTAGATGCAAACATTTGCTAAAGGTTCTTTAACATTGCTTCTTTTTTGCTTATATTCCTCAAATTATTACTATTGAAAACAATACGAGATTTGTTTTTCTTTGCAGTATCCTTGTTAATGATTCTTGGAGAAAATTGGATTACTGAGTCATTTCAGAAGTATGCTAAAATGGTTTACACGATTGACTAAATTTTGTATAATATCCTTTTTAGTGTACAAGAAAATCATTGGGCTAGGTCACATGTTCGAGAAAATTCAATTTGTGGGTCTTTTTGGGCCATAATTGGTCAGGGTTAAGCTAATTACAGTAGACTCCCTCAAATCCGCACAGGTTGGGACCAGAGGTTGTGCGGATTTTAGAATTTTGCAGATTTCTGGTCATTGCTTTGTTTACATTTTTTAAACAATAATCTGAGTGCAATTAATAGTGCAATCGGAACTATAATGAATGCTTACAATATAATAAAATATTAAAATAAGTAATAAACTAAAATAATGAAAATTTAGACATTTTTTTAAATGATAAAAATACTAATAGCAGAGGTAAAGTTAATAATCAATAGGTGTATGATTAAATATTCATTATAAAGATTAGATGTATTTTTCCAAAATTATTCAACAAAACTTGTCTCATAAAAGTACATTGCTAATTCACATCAAAATCATAAAATAAGGATTTTTTTCAAGTTTAGCCAGGCTTAATAACCAAAAAATCTTGATTAATGCATAAATATATTTGGTAAGAAGATTGTGATTACCAGTAATATCAGCAATATCTTGAATTTTTTCCAAAAAAATTTATTCTTCCTTCATGTAAAAAATATGAATAGATCATTATTAAGAAAATCACAAAATAAAAAATGTATGGAATTGATGCAAAATTTTAAAAAAAATCACATTTTGTCCCAATATCTGAACTGAAAGTTTCATTGTTTACATCCATAAAATATGTGCGGATTTCAGAGAGTTGCGGATTTGAGGGAGTCTACTGTATATCTAAAAAACGACTTGATCAATTTTAACCAAGTTTTATATACAAACGTTTTTTAGATACAAGGAAACTATCAGGCTAAGTCACATGTTCAAGAAATGTCAATTAGTGGGTAGTTTTGAGGCCATGGTAGATCAAACCCATTTTACCTAAAAAATGGCTCTAGTGATTTATATAAAATTTTGTACTCTACCTTTTTGGATTACAAGAATCCATTATGCTGAGTGGCATGTTCATGAAAATTGAATTAGTGAGTCATTTTTGGGTTACTATGGGTCACGTTAATTTTGTCTAAAAAGTGACTAATGATTTTGACTTGTATAAATTTTGTATGCTATCATTTTCAGACACAAGATTACTATAGTGCTAGGTTGCATGCTTAAGAACATTCGATTAGCAAGTCATACTATGATACAAGCAAAAGTTAAGTATGAGTGTGTAAATTTTATCTAAGATAATTCTAACGATTTTGACAAAATTGTGTATTTTACCATTTTGGGGCTTGATAAGACCATTGGGCTAGATTACATGCTCAAGAAAATTCAGTTAGTAGGTAAATTTGGATTACTGTGGGTCATGCTAATTTTATCTAAAAAATTGCTCAAACAATTTTGACTAAATATTGTATTCTATCGTTTTCAAATCAAGAAGACCATTGGGTTATGTTGCACAGTTCGATAAAATTCTATTAGTGGGTCATTTTGGGTCAGGCTCGAGGTAAATATCTCTAAAATAGCTCAAATGAGTTTGACAAGAATTTGTATTACACTGTTTTCAGGCACAAAAAGATCATTTGGCTAGATCATATGGTTGAAAATTTTTGACTAATGGGTCGTTTTGGGGCCACTGTGGGTCAAGCTGATTTTAACTAAAAAACAGCATTGATGACATTGACTAAATTTTGTATTTTTTCGTTTTGTGGCTCAAGAAGACCAATGTAAGAAGAAAAGTATATAAGAAAGTAAAAATTTGTTTTATTAGTCATTAAAAATATACATATTTAAACAATTCATGAAAATTACAACACTGATAAACTTTTTAAAAATCCAGCAATTAAATATTTATAATTCATTCAACTGCAGTGTGTTCTCATAAATATATTAAAAAAAAAAAAAAAAAAAAAAAAAAAAATCAAAATATGATCTTTAAAACTCTACTTCCTGGATCAACCAGTCAGTAAGATTAACAACAAAAATTTTGTTACTTATAATTACTTTTTTAATATAAAATAATGTTTCTGTTTGTTTTTTAATTTAGAATACAAAAGTCTGGGGAAAAAAAAGTTATTTGTCATATTTGTAAATTCCTTCTCCTGATTTTTTGCCCATCTTTCCTTCTTTCACAAGTTTTGCTAAAAGTTCAGATGGCTTGAAAAGAGGGTTGTCTGGATACTTTTGATGCCAACCTAAATTTAAAAAGAAAAGAACAGAACAATCACACAGCGTTTAAAGTAAAATGTAATAGAAACTTGTATAGCTATTATTACATACATGTACAAAATCACTTTCAAAAGATTTTAGGATCTTACCATCTAGAATGAATTTTGTAGTATCCAAACCAACATAATCAAGAAGTTCAAAAGGCCCCATTGGGTAGCCAGCACCCAATTTCATAGCAATATCTATATCTTTAGCTGTTGCATCACCTGTTAAAAATCAATGACCCAAAAGTCAGAATGACAAAAATTGAATCTTCAACAAGATAAATTTTAAAATAGTAATACTGACTTTTATAGCAGCCTTTGTGTATAAAAATATGAAAGAAAAATTTTACGATAGTATTAATTAATATTTTTTAATACAGTCGACTCCCTCAAATCCACACATCTTGAGACCACAGGTTGTGCAGATCGTATAATTCTGCAGATTGCTGGCCATTGCTTACTTTACATTTTTAAAACAGTAATTCAAATGTAATTAATAATGCAATTGAAATATACTGAATGCTTACAATATAATAAAATATTAATATAAGTAATAAACTAAAATGTTAAAACTTTAGATATCTTTTTAAATGAATAAATATTAAAAGCAAAGGACAAGTTAATAATGTATGTTAAAATATGCATTATAAAGATGAAGGTATTTTTCCTAAATTATTCAATGAAACTTACCTCATAAAGGTACATTACTAATTCACATCGAAATCATAAAATAAGGAAGTTTTATTTCAAGCCAGATTTAATAACCAAAAAACTTGATTAATGCATAAATATGTTTGGTAAGATCAATAATAACAGTAAATCTTTAATTTTTTCAGATAAAAATTTATTCTTCCCTCATGAAAAAATATGAATTCAGCAATATTAACAAAATTTACAAATTAAAACATACACAGAAATATAAAACTAAAAAAGTCAAATTTTGTTTCTATAACTGAGCTGAATATTTCATTGTTTATATCTGTAAATTATGTGCAGATTTGAGGGAGTCTACTGTATATAATTTTCCTTTCTTGTACATTTTATATAATACTAGATGGAACCCGTCAAAACTTGCCGGCACCACAGAAATAAAAGGTATTTTCCAGCTACCAAAGGATTTAACGACTAATCTTCAGCAAAAATTTCAATAAATAAAAGAAAAATCTGCATTTTACATCCAGGCAATTGACCTGCAACTGGCAGAGTTACATTCAAACATGCTGCTATAGAATTAGAATCTCTCTCATTTGATAATTTTCCATTTACAAATACAACACCAATAAATTGTACATGACATGAATAAATCATAAATTACCATCATTTCTCATTTCATACAAAATATACATACTTCATTTGCTTCACAGCAAAATAAGACTGAATTTATAGTTTGCCATTTAGCAACAACTGTAACAATAATCCTCTCAGTGGTTAATTTGTTTTTACATTACCCACCCCATTCAACAAATAAATATTTGCATTTTCAAATAACTTTTCTATTACATTTTCATAAATCAAAAATACATGTCGATTTCACATATTAAAAAAATTAATGATATTTATTCTGGCTAGGTGAAACCCGTCAAAACTTGACGGCAACAATATGAAAGAACCAAAGAAAAAAAAGTATTTTGTCACTATAAAAAAATTAATATTTCTTAAAAATTTCAATATGCTTTTCCATTTACCAACGTAACACCAACATGACATGATCCCAGGCGCAGAATTGGTGCAACGCTGTGACACACGTCACTAACTCTTGAAAATGTTTGAAGATTATTTTTCTACTGTTAAAGTTTTTTTTAAAAAATGCTAGAAATCATTTACTATGCACAAAAATTTGTCTAGGTACCATAAAAAATGCAAATTTTGGCAAATAATCAGAAAAAATAGCTATTTTCGTCAAAACACCCCCCCCCCCCCCCAAAAAAAAAAAAAAAAAAATCACCCGGAAATTTTTTAAATGGATGTGAAAGAAAAAAACAGCAAATTTCGTCAACAGATTGCAAAAAACAACAAATTTTATGAAAAGATCTCTAAAAAATTTGTCAAAAAAATGCAAAAAAAAAATTGTCTAGGTATCCCAAATAAAACAAATTTCGTGAAAGTATTGCAAAAAATCAAAATTTTGCCAAAACGTCTAAAAAAATTGGCAATTTTCATGAAAAAATTTTGAAAAAAAAAACCAAATTTGACAAAAAAAATCCCTAAAAAATGGCAAATTTGTAAACATATTCTGAAAAAAAAAAAAATTTAAAATATTGTAAGAAAACAAAAAGTTTTGACAAATGATTGTGTGTAAACAACAAATTTCGTCAAAGGATTGAAAAAAAAACAAATTTCATCAAATAATCACAAAAAAAGTAAATTTCGCAAAAAAACCCAAAAAATTTTGCAAAAAGATCTTCAATAAAATGACAAATTACATCGAAAGATCGTGACAAAACGACAATTTCATCGAAAGAACTCGAGAAAAACGATAAACTTCTCCGAAACTGTCCAGGTATCATAAAAGACACAAATTTCGTCCAAAGATCTCAAAAGCACATAAATTTTGTCTAGGTAATAGCAAAAAAAAGGTAAATTTCGCAAAGAATAGCAGAAAAAAAAAACAAAAAAGATAACAAAAAACGACAATTTCTCAAAAAAATCATGAAAAAAGGATAAATTCGATAAAACGGCAAATTACATCAAAAGATTGTGAGAAAAAAACAACAAATTTCAAAAAACAACTTTCATTAATTGCAGGGGGAAAAGATGCAACATTTCTTTGTTTATCAGAAAAAAAAAAAAATCACAAAATTTCTCGATCTATCACATGAAAAATAGAAAATTTGTAAATCAGTTGGAGAAAAAATACAAAAATCGACAGTTGGTCATGTGGGGTAAAAATTATAAAATTCATTAATGAATCATGGATAAAAAGTCATTTAGTTATGTAAAAAAGCCCACAAAAATCTTGTGATTGATCGAGACATTTCAGAATGTTTTTTCTGGGTAATCTTATGATGGGAATACTGCAGTTCAGTGTACCCATTGAACTGTGTGCTGAGTATCATATGTTTATTCCCTCATTCTGTAGGCAATTAAATATATGTATGGAATTTTTTATCGCAACATAATAAGTATATTTTCAACATAGGATCAGAGTAAATTAGTCTTTTTAACAAATAACCTGGTAAGTGAGAACTAACTTTTTTATTGATAGGCAATGTAACATTGGGTCGATCGAGTTTATTTTGATTTTGCCCTTGTTTTTGAAGAACATAATTTAATCGTTTTTTCTATTGCATAACACTTCTTATTGTGTAATTTCTTATTGTGATCTTCATTTCTGTCATATGAAAAATTCATTTCTATTTTGCCTATAGCATTTACATAATGTTAACAAATTTCTGAAAAAAAAAAAAAAAAAAAAAAAAAAAAATGAAAAAACAACAACAAATTTCCAAAAAAAGGATAAATTCGATAAAACAGCAAATTACATCGAAAGATGGCAAGAAAATACGACAAATTTCACCGAAAATCCCTGAGAAAACAAATAATTATTTCCTGGTATCATAAAAGACATGAATTTCGTCAAAAGATCGTGAAAATACTTTAAATTTGTCTAGGTACTTCAAAAAATGCAAATATTGGTAAACAGATTGTGAGAAAACAACATATTTTGTCAAAAGATGAAAAAAAGGGACACATTTCATCAAAAGATCACAAAAAAGGTAAATTTTGCAAAAAAAAAAAAAAAAAAAAAAAAAAAGTGAAAAAAATGACAAATTTCTGAAAATAACAAAAAAAACCAACAAATTTCACACAAAAAAAAATCACAAAAACAGGAATAATTTGATAAAACGGCAAATTACATTGAAAGATGGCAAGGAAAAACGACAAATTTCACGGAAAATCCCTGAGAAAACAAATAATTATTTCCTGGTATAATAAAAGACGTGAATTTCGTCAAAAGATCATGAAAATACTTTAAATTTGTCTAGGTACTTCAAAAAATGCAAATATTGGTAAACAGATTGTGATAAAACAACACATTTTGTCAAAAGATGAAAAAAAGAGGTACATTTCATTAAAAGATCGCAAAAAAGGTAAACTTTGCAAAAAAAAAAAAAAGGGTGAAAAAAAAAAGACAAATTTCTGAAAATAACAAAAAAATGAAAAATTTCACAAAAAAAAGATAATTTCAATAAAATAGCAAATTACATTGAAAGATCATTAGAAAATAACAAATTTCACCGAAAATCCCTGAGAAAACAAATAATTTTATCCAAGTATAAAAAAAAACATGAATTTTGGCAAATAATCACAAAAAATAACAAATTTCGTCAAAGTACCCCCCCCCCCCCCCAAAAAAAAAGAACACCTGGAAATTTTGTAAATAGATGTGAAAAAAAAAACAGCAAATTTCGTCAACAGATTGCAAAAAACAAATTTCTTCAAAAGATCTCTAAAAAATTTGTCAAAAAACTGCAGAAAAAAAATTTGTCCAGGTATCTCAAATAAAACAAATTTCGTGAAAATATCGCAAAAAATCAAAATTTTGCCAAAACGTTTAAAAAAATTTCGAAAAAAAAGCAAATTTTGACAAAAAAAACTCTTATAAATGGCAAATTAAACATATTGTGAAAAAAAAATTCAAAATATTGTGAGAAAACAACAAATTTTGACAAATGATTATGAGTAAACAGCAAATTTCGTCAAAGGATTGAAAAAAAAGCAAATTTCATCAAATAATCACAAAAAAAAGGTAATTTCGCAGAAAAAAACAACAAATTTTGCAAATAGATCTTCAATAAAACGGGAAATTACATCGAAAGATCATGACAAAACGACAATTTCATCGAAATAACTCGAGAAAAATGATAAACTTCTTCGAAACTGTCCAGGTATCATAAAAGACACAAATTTCGTCCAAAGATCTCAAAAGCACAGAAATTTTGTCTAGGTAATCGCAAAAAAATGTAAATTTCACAAAAAATAGCAAAAAAAAGACAAATTTCTCAAAAAGATAACAAAAAACGACATTTTCTCAAAAAAAAAAAAAAAAAAATCACGAAAGAAGGATAAATTCAATAAAACGGCATATTACATCAAAAGATTGCGAGAAAAAAACAACAAATTAAAAAAAAAAGCTTCCATTAATTGCTTGGAGAAAAGATGCAACATTTCTTTGTTCATCAGAAAAAAAAAATCACAAAATTTCTCGATCCATCACATGAAAAATAGAAAATTTGTCAATCAGTTCGACAGTTGGTCATGTGGGGTAAAAATTATAAAATTCATTAATCAATCATGGAAAAAAAGTCATTCAGTTATGTAAAAACCCCACAAAAATTATCAATCAGTAGAAGTCCCCACAAAAATCTTGTGATTGATTGAGACATTTCAGAATGTTTTCTGCATGTCCAAATTAAAAAAATATATATATATTTTGTAGCTGCAGATTTAAAAAAGTAAGTTATTTATAAGGCATCTATTTTGATCTCTTATTATTTTGTTTATTTTTTGCAAGACCTACGTTTATTTAGTTGAGTAATACGAATTTAGAATTTGCAATGTTTTGTCTTTTGTTATTTTTTATCAATTTTCAAAATGATAATGCAACAAATGTAAATGCTATAGGCAAAATAGAAATGAAATTTTCATATGACAGAAATGAAGATCACAATAAGGAATTACTTTAGAAAAAAGAAAAAGATTGAAAACAAAATAAGAAGTGTTACGCAATAGAAAAAACGGTTAAATTATGTCCTTCAATAAAAACGGGCAAAATCAAAATAAATAATATTATGAAATATAAAATTAAGCATCGATCGAAAAATACTATCCGAGAAAAGTTTTCGTGAACATCATAAGGGGGATATTTTACTTCAGTGTACCCATGGCAAAATAGAAATGTATTTTTCATATGACAGAAATGAAGATCACAATAAGGAATTACTTTTAAAAAAAAAGAAAGATTGAAAACAAAATAAGAAGTGTTATGCAATAGAAGAAACGGTTAAATTATGTCCTTCAATAAAAACGGGCAAAATCAAAATAAATAAACTCGATCGACCCAATGTTACTACATTGCCATTCAAAAAAAAGTTCTCACTTACCAAGCTATATTGTTGAAATCCTATGTTAAAAATATACTAATTACGTTGCGATAAAAAAATCCATACATATATTTAATTGCACATTTTAAAAGCACACAATAGATCCATTGGCTCTGTTACAACAAACAACGAACGCGGGCATACCACGCTAACATTTAGAGACAGTAACTATCTCTTCTCTCATTGGTTCTGTTGTCGGATCTGCGCAAGCAGGAATGCACAGAGAGCAGTTTGAGTGTGCTGAATAAAAAAGGCTTTTGCTTTAATATATAAGATCTTATTTCAAAAATAATAATTACAGTAGACTCCCTCAAATCCACACTCCTAAAATCCGCAATTATCTAAAATACGCACATATTTTACAGATGTAAACAATGAAACACTCAGTTCAGATGTAGGTGCAAAATTTTACTTTCTTAGTTTTATATCAATTCCATATATTTTTTAATTTGTAATTTTTGTTAA
This sequence comes from Maratus speculifer, assembly GCA_964019185.1. Lineage (NCBI taxonomy): Eukaryota > Metazoa > Arthropoda > Arachnida > Araneae > Salticidae > Maratus > Maratus speculifer. The sequence continues at coordinate 98,167,742 of OZ025303.1, forward strand.
GGTTATTTATTAAATTCATGTTTTTTCATGAAGAAAAAATAATTTATTTCTGAAAAAATAAAGATATTGCTTATATCATTGGTAATCACAATCTTACCAAATATATTTATGTATTAATCAAGCTTTTTAGCACTTTCCAACAAAATTGAAAAATGCTTATACATTCGGTTTGTCTGGCTGTCTGTCCGTGCTCTAACTCCCGTAAATATACTCGGATTGCTATGAAATTTTTATACGTTATTGAGGTTTACCCTAGCACGAACCCTACTGAAAATGAAGTATCTACCATGATTAGTTTATCTTCAGAGAGAATCAAAAGTTTCCCATTACATTACGGCCTATGGGGAAAATTTGTTAATATACTCTGATTGCCATGAAATTTTAAGACGTTATTGACGTTTACCCTAGCACGAACCCTATTGAAAATGAAGTTTCTACCATGATTAGTTTATCTACAGGACAAATCAAAAGTTTCCTATTATGGCCTATGGGGAAAAATCGTTTCAAAGGAATTTTAAAGATGTTATACCCTGTCAAACATATTAAAACATGCATTCTATAAAATATAAGGTGAAAATGTAGCTATTATTCATTTACATGGCCACACAAAAGAATTCCATTAGATAATGGTAAAAGGGGGAATTGTGTGTGACATATTTTAAATATATTAAGCTGTTTCATGTATAATAAAATTGATATATGTCACTGAAGCTTAATATAAATTATACACTACTGTCTTGCATAATATGAAGTACATAGCATTTACAGGGCCATACAAAAGATTTCAAATAGTATATTCTTTTCGAAGTACCGTATATGTGTCCGATCATGGCTGATGGAGGAATGAAATGCATTTTAATTACGATATTCGCGTTTATATTTCGCTAAATATATGCACATTATATGGTGTGTATAAATGTTATAGTTGATATACAGGGCTACTCAAAAGAGCTCACCAACGTTACTGAATATGAGCGTAAATTATTTAAACGTGGTTCTTAAATAAGCTATGCATTTTTACGCTGAGCTGCATTCAATTTACTGAGAAATGTTTGCAGAATATAGATAAAGGGATATACAGGGCCACGCAAAGAATTCAGTACATGGACGCCTATGAATGATGATTTATGAGAATGTGATTTCAGTTGTTTTAAAAGTGTTTTAGTTTACAATAAATTTTAGTCTAATGCTGACGTATAATAAAGGTATAATGTAAACTACAGGGCTGAACAAAAGTATTCAAGTATGTTTCCATCTAATAGTATGAATTACTGAAAAAGAAATTTCAAGCTACTGGGTGTTTGCTTGCTAAGCTAAATTTTCCCATTATATGAACTGACATATGAAATACAGGGCTGTTCTAATGTTCTGGAATACATATTTGGGTATATTTGGCTATACACTATTATTTCCCTAAATAACAAAGTTTTGTTAAAGATTTCATTAAGTGTTGGAAAGTGCTTCATAATCCATGCTTAATGCATGATTTTTCTTACTTGTTTAGTTATTAAGTCTGGCTAAGCATGAAATAAAGCTTCGTTATTTTATGATCTTGATGTGAATTAGTAATGTACCTTTATGAGGCAAGTTTCATTGAGTAATTTAGGAAAAACATTTCATCTCTATAATGCATATTTAATTGTACATTATTGATTATTAATTTGACCTTTGTTTTTAGTATTTTTATCATTTTAAAAACTGTCTAATTTTTTATTATTTTATTTTATTACTTATTTTAATACTTTAGCATATTGTAAGCATTTATTATAAATTTTGATTTCATTATCAACTACATTAAAATTACTTTTTAAAAATGTAAACAAAGCAATGACCAGAAATCTGCAAAATTCTAAAATCAGCAAAACCTCTGGTCCCAAGCTGTGCAGATTTGAGGGAGTCTACTGTATTATAATAATATTTTCTGATACAAGCTTTGCACAATTTAACATGAATATTTTTACTATTACATATAATCCATTGCATTAAGATATACAAGAAGTGGAAACAATTTAAACCTTTTAAATTGATGATTGTACTATAGATTCCCTCAAAATCAGAATCTTATTTTCTCGTTCTATTTTTGTGATAGTAAATTTATATAAAATATTGGAGCTAAAGAAGAATGGGAGAATAACATCTAATAAACAATTGTTGCAAAAGAATATATAAGAGAAAAAAACTTATTAGTATGAAAATGTTAAGTACAGCAAGATATCTTGATTAGCATTATACATATATCTTGTAAGTTAAGATTTAAGTGATTAACATTAATTTTTCTTCATACAAATGCAAAACAAGCTGTCAATAATATTTGTTAATTTTGTTATTTGTACTAATAACTAGTGAAATTACTTACTTTCAGTTTTTATTAATTCTGTAATTAATTATACTGGTTTACAAATTCGAACTTTTTTATACAATTTTGATAAAACATATTTTTCTATTATACTACCTCTTACTAATGAAAGGCAGTATTTGAAAAAAAATCTATCTTCACGTCACATTTTTTACTTTCTTTTATACAAGGTGTCCAATAATTAATTCTTAAACCATTAGACACATACATATAGATCCAATTATGAAAATATTTTAATTGAGGTGAAGAAATATTTTAAAATCAATTTGGGTTAATAAAAACATTATTAAAAAATTACGAAATTTAAATTTTTACATGGTCCCCCAGTCGTATAAGTTGTATTTAGTAAAATTGTCCTGTTACACTAACAAGTAAAAAAGAGTCCTGTTATTCTATGATTAAAATTGACCAAATAATAGCCGTTTAAAGTTGAAGCATATTTTTTGCTGCAAATTTGGGGTCATTCACATATTAAGTAGAAAAAAAAACGACAGATATATTTTTTAAAAATGGTTGAGAGTAAAAGTAATATTGCAATATAAAAAAAAAATCTTCAATCGTTTTGACTATTAATGTGAAATATGCAATTTGTTATAAACTTATAAAAAAAATAAACAGAATTTTTGTTAAATAAAATGATGAAAATTAACAGTAACTTTTTTACAAAATGATGCATATTTTAAAATCTTATTAGATTACATTAGTCTGCAAAAGTTGGGTCATGCTTTTTAGATTTTGATAATTGATTCTTGTGTATTCTGCACCACTGAATCTGAAATTGATCTTCATTTTTTTACCAACACAGAGATTTTTTGCAAATCTTTAACTTTAAAGTTAAAAAAGAAAAAACAGCAAAGGTTTGATATGGGAGAAGAGAGCACATTGCAACATGGGGCATATTAGAACAAAGCCTTTTATCTCATAATATCCATGGGTGGAAACTGTCATTCATGGATTCTTATGAATTCATGTTCTTATTCTTCTCTATAAGAATGAAAATTATGAAACAAATGTTTTATTAAAAATCTATCATGCAATAGGTATGAACATGTCTCTAAAGATGAATTTTCTGCATTTACACCTGGATTTTATTTTATTATTTATTATTTTTATTTATTTATTTATTTATTTATTTGAAAACTTGAGTAACGTGAGTGACAAGCATTTTCACCAAAACCTTAAGCTTTTTGAAAACAGACACAAAGGGTTTTTTTGGTCTAAAGTGTGTTAGGGGAATACTGCTTCTCTATTTTAAAAGAAACGGGTAAAGAAAATTATAAAAATAAAAGTAAAATCAATCATTTCTATTTTTTTTTTTTTTTTTCATATTTCATGTTATAATTTTAAGTATTTAATAAATACTTTTTAAACTACATGTGACAGATTTTTTACAACAATTTTCTTGTACTCGGTATACTAGAATCTATGAAAAAATACACATTTTGGCAAAAGAATATAAACGTTGTAAACCAGTGTTGTTTCTTCTAGGCCATTTTCTAAAGGACCTTTTAAAATTGAGAAAATATACCCTGCCTTAAAAATAAATAAATAAAAATAAAAAATAGTGAAACTTCTCCACATTACATTTTTAAACATGTGTGTCCAAGACCTCACAAAAATGATAGAACTTTATTTCTTGAGAAAAAAATAGGATATTACTAAACCATGTTATTCAATATTTTTCAATTTGTAATTTATAATTTTTTTTAACTAATGATTTTTTATTTATCATAATAAAACATTATGTACTTTTCCCCTCTTATTGCTACTAAAGACATTACTGATATATTTATTTATGAAATAATGCTTTTTTTTTTTTTTTTAAACTAATATCCTGCCTTTTTTCCTTCTAAAACGAATAGTAAGTTATAAATTATCACTCTAATAATTAAAGCATAAAACTGTATATTATATAACTAATTAAAGATTATTTGTTTAGTAATTATTATAATTATTTATTTATTTTTTTAATACTGAAAAATATTTGATGAAAAAAACAATAGAAATTATTCCATAAAATCAATAAATACCTCTTTCAAGCATTTTCACAGCCTCACTCAAATAAGGGACAAGGAGACGATTTACAACAAAACCTGGAGTATCCTATAAAATAAAGTATGTTAGATTTTGAAACAAGAAAAAAATAATAGTAACAGAAATAGAAATATGCAATTTAAAAAATACTACAAGCTTTTTAATAGAAACCAATGGAAAGACATTTTAAAAGTATTTAATAGAAACCGAGGTTCTGCAGAATTCTTGGGTTTTAGATATAAAAATCAAAAGTTTCTTGTAATGTGTTACAAATTTTGATTAATTAAAATACTTATTTTCATTATAATATGCTGGCATTTTGTCAAATAAAAGTTGATCTAACAATATTGATGGATTATGCAACAAATACTTTTTTTTTTCTTTTTAATGTGAATGCTATATTCAACAAAAATAAAAATCGGCTATTTGACCATGAATTCATTTTTATATGAAAGCATAGTAACACTATGTAATGAAGCTTAAAATATAAATATGCATTTCTCTAACGAAGTATATTATTTTCTTATTAAAAGCTCAACTTGAGCAAATTGTTATTTTAAACAATGTTAATTTACACCAAAAATATTTAGGCATATTTGGTGTAAAGAAGTAGATTTTCTTCAGAATCAGAATGTTGAACATAATCTTTTACAATAATACTTTTTTCTAAAGATTATTATTTTTTTTTTTTTATAAAACTACTGGAACAAAAAAAAAAAAAAAATAATAATTTTTCTTTTATCTGATTCAATAACTATTTTAATAATGAATTTATTTTCTTCAGTGATTTGACAGTTTTAAAAAGAAAAAAAATTGAAAAAAATTCAAATAAAGTTGAAATTTTGAATATTTTTAGCATGTCTATTTTCAAACATGTTTCAAATTTAATTTTTCATTGCAGTTTAAAATGAGAGATTAAAAAATAGCTGATATATATTCTATTTACTACATGGTATTTTTGTATGTAAATTTGTGAAAAAAATGCTCGTTAGTAGTATATTTTACAAATTAAACTATTTCTATTTCAAGTAGTGATAAAGTGAGTAATTGAAAACCAGGTACCTAATTACCAAGGTTTCTTTAATTTAACCATACCATTCATCAGAATAAAAGGCATAATCAGGATGTAGTAGAGGGTTTACGGGGGTATATGCCGCATATCTCCTGGATTTTTTAAAAACACACCGTATACCCTCTGTTTCTCAAGAAATCTATTGTAAACACACTCAAGGGTATACCGGCTGCCTTGAGCACATGCCATCTGCTTAGAGCTTATATCCTCTGTTATTTTTACGATTACACCCCTGGGCATAATATATCTCTGACATGATGGAAAACTTCTAGTGATGTTCTTAGGCTTTTGAAATCCTAGTTTCCTGGTATACCACATACTTCTAAAAAACTAGGCCCTTTACAACAAAAATGGATCATCCTTTAAGAAATAAGACATATTCAATATACAGTATGGAACCATTTATCCAGAAACCAGTTATCCGGAAAGATATTTCTAATAGATTGATGTTAGAATCTTTGTAGAAAAAAGTGTCATACACTGGCAGTTTGACACATACATTGCTTGAAACAATTGTATAGTTTGATAACAGCATCTAGTATTTGAAATAGAAGCATATATTAGTTATATTACAGATATTTTCATTTTTATGCAGAGAAAACAGAAGAATTTTTGTTTCTAAGGAATTTCCATAAATTGCCTAATTTCAAACTAACATTTGGTCTTACTTGCATCTGATTTTTAGTTCAAGTAATCTAATAATTAATTTAAAATTAAAAGTAATAACTACAACAACATATAGTCCATAAAACTTATCAAATGGATGCTGCTTTAATGCCACACCAGTTAACCGGAAAAGCCAGTTACCTGGAATACATCTGACACCAACCATTCCGGATAAATGGTTCTATACTGTATTTAATACAAAATATTAGTGTTCTGAATTCTTTCAACTGAAAAATTATGCATCCTGAAGGAGCCATCACAATTTTTTACTCACACAATGCACTATAGCACATTACTAGCATCACTGGCCTCATTTAAAATATTAAAAAAACAACTTAGGGAAAATATTAAAATAACAACTTAGGGAACTAAACACTGTGTGTCTTGCAATAGCCTGGCTATTTAACCAGGACATATACTGTAGCACCTTAGGTTCCATGATCATGTATAGAGTATTGGACTGGTGTGCCATGATCCTTAAAAAAAATTGTAGCACTGCAAATTCAGTTTTTACTGGTATAATTTTTTCCACAATTGTAGTATATGGATTGCTTTTTTTCATTTTGAGTTTAGTTCAGGTTTAAGTATTTCAGGTTCACTTGAAGTGTATCAGGTTGAAACAGAATTTGCGAGAGTAGGGGTATTGGTCTGAGTAAAATTATCTACACAAGGTTCTACAGCACATATTTTGTATATTAGTTTTTTTTTTTGTTTTGTTTTGTTTTTTTTTCAAATTTATGACTGCTAATATATTTAACAGGAACAAAGAACAATAATCAATTTATGAAACATTAAAAACATATATGCATATATAATTTTATTTCTAACTTTCAAAATTTCATCTCAAATCAAATATAAGAATATTTTAGTATAATAACACATTTATTATATTAGTAATATCCTTTCTAAACTTTATTAATAATATCTATCTTACAATATCATTAAACAGTTGAGTCATGATAACAGCAGGAAAACCTATAAAAAATTTCCTTTTTTAAGAGTGAAATGAGAAGACAATTGAATGTGATAAAAGAATTCAACTATATTCAATTACAGTTCAGATAATACAACCAAACTGGAAAAATTCAGAGCTAATGGAAAACTAGATTGAACATTATACCATGCACAACTCCAGTAACACTGATTTTTGTGAGAAGAGAGTGGAGTCCCAAAGCCCCCATTTTCTTTTGACTATATCCCTAACAATAAATTTAAAAAAAGTACCAGATGCCATTCAAGAGAGAGAGAGGTGTAAAATCCTTTTATAATAGGTTATGGAATTTTGGAAGTACACATAAGCCTGTAATTTAAAAACCAGTGTTAAAAGGCTGCTATATTAATTTTCATGCAGATTAAAAAAATATGTTTCCAAGGTAACAAGAAAAAAAATATTGATTTCACCATATGTTACTCAATTTAAAAAAATCTCCATCCTTGTGTAAATGCATGCTTGCTGACAAGAGACATACAGAATTTTATAGCAATGTTTAAAATCAAAAATACTGAAGGTTATTATACTTTTATTCAAAAGTTACTGAATAATATAACATAATGTTATAATTCATACCATGATTTGTATTTAAATAAAATAAATAAATAAAACTAAGCACAATATACACATACAGTACTATGAAAAAACAAAATAAAGAGAAAATGTAAGTTACATGTAAAAAGAAAAAATGTTAAATAGAATAAAATCTAACTGTTGGTATCTATCTCCCTGTTAGATTTATGAAAAAACCAAATAGACCATGTACGCTAATGGCACCTTGTATATGTAAAATCTGTCATGGGTGCAAAGTTCAAGTTACCAGTGAATTATATCTCTGAAGGTGCCTAGTCAGTTGAAGGTCTCATCATTTGACGGCTCTAAATTTTGAGACCAACTTGTGCACAGAGGTGCACATGCAGTGAGAATTTAAATAAGTAAATCCATTTTAAGTAGCTGGCCACCATATAAACAAAGCAATGTTAGATTACCATTAACACGGCATTAGTCTTCTCAATCAGGCAATTTTGCTCTGTTTCCAGGCACTCAAACCTGTAAAACTGGGTTATTGCCCAGTAGGTAGGGGCCTGGTCTGTGATTAGAAAAAAAGAGAAACCAAATAATTTATATATATATTTTTTTTTTTTTTTTTTTTTTTTTTTTTCCCATTTGAAATGGATGTTCTTGTTTATAATTAGAAATTTAAGGAAGCGTTTTTAAAATATATAAGGATAAAAGCGTTTTGCATAGAATATCAATTGTAATTTCCAAAATTAAAAAGTAATATTAATTAAAAATAATAAATTAATTTATTAAAGAGAAACATTCAATACTTTAAAATAATATTCCTTGGAATAATCATGAAATTTACAGTTCCAAGTTTCAGTTAATCTCTAGAGCAAGTAATCTGAACAATAAAAACCTTTCTTGATTAACACATTCATATCAAATAGAAAAAGAGAGGCATCTTTAAAAAAGTTCCTTTTAAGTAAGATAAAAACAAAAATTATTACTTATCAGCGTAAAAAACAATTTATTATAGATTAAAAATTCCTAACGTTTCGAACTCAATCTAATGAGTCATCTTCAGAGGTATATTTTTAAAGGAGAAATAATTTACATTAAAAACAGATTGGCATACTATAAATTGACAAAAATTATACTAAATAAACATTAAAGGCCAAGATTAAAAAAAAAAAAAAAAAAAAAAAACCTTTTAAGTGTTTTCCAAAAATTAATATTAATCATAAACAGTACTAATTCTTGAGGAAAATATATATACTTTGCATGTGATTGTTTGCTTTCCAAGACGCTGTCCAAAATCCAGCATTGCTTTGTATGTTTCTTCACTAGTTTCAGGAATTCTTATAACCTATTTAAAGAAAAGAAAAAACTTATGACCCAATAAATTTGTTGTATGTGTGCAACTTTGCATAATGTATGTACTTTTTTTTTATGATACTAAAATTATTTGTATTTATACAAATCTGACAGATATTTATTTTAAGTTTTGTTAAAATTAAATTTCCCTTTAATGATTTTTTTTTAAAGCTTTACAGTTATTAAAAGAGGGATTATTATTGACTAAAATTGCATACACTTCTTTCAACTGGTAATTACATACAGTATTTCATTTCAGAAATCTTACCTATATATATATATATATATATATATATATATATATATATATTCATTAGAATAAAAAATATTCACTGGTAGATCAAAGAATTTACAATATCAATCTACAAATTAAAAAAAAAAAAAAAAAAAAAAAAAAAAAAAAATTGTGGTAACTTTACACATTCTTTTTAATTATTTCAATGCATTACAGCTCTTTTAACATAAAATCTCTCTAGAAAAAAACTGCAACATTGAAAGCATTAAAGACTTATGCAAATCAAAATATAAAAATATTTACATATAGATACTAATAAAAAAAAATTCACCTCAATTCTAAATTATTTCCAATTTTTTATAATATTTAACTTTTCCTCTTTCTTTTTATAATATCATAACACATTTATTTTAATTCCATACTACCTTTAATAAATGTTTATTTTATTCTAAAAAACAGTAATCTGTCAAAGCAATTCTTTTCCTAAAATTCCATTACTTAAATTTATTCTTTTATCTGTTGCATATTATCTTTGTATTTACATTCTAAAAAAATCATTCGATTACCCACAATTCTCTTCTAAGAGACAATGGAAATCTGATTGCACCAGATAATGTTCCAACGGTCTTCAAGAACTTTCTTTTTCATGAGATAAAATTTTTATATTGGATGAAATCACAATTTTTAATTTGTAATTGGCCACTTGGATCTTAGTCATAAAATCCTGTATTCTTTTGCAGAACTTGATAAAACTACATTGACTTTAAAGTGAGATTTCCATGTTTTTGTGTGCTAATAAACTACTGTCAGCTAGTGAGAAGAATTTATCTGGTGAAGTTTCTATGTTAAATAACATCTTTTACTTATGATAGCCACATCTAATGACGTGAGTAGAATTGTTTTCTTGTGAAGTGAAATATGAATAAATGTGAATAAAAATATTTAATGCTTCTGATTACTTTAAGTGGGAAACATTTCAAAGGATATTTATTGTTTTACAACTCGGAGCCACATGACTCCTAATCTACGAGTGTTTTTGATGGAATTTTCTTATTAAGAAGTATGATTTAGTGAAGAATTTACATTCTATCAACAGATTCTGCATAACTATGTTCAAATGTTTCATATATACTAAAACAATGTAACTATTTATGAAAAAAAAATTACAGAAGATATTTTTAAAAAAACTGAATTGTTTCAATCAATAAAATTTCAATCGATAATAATCAATGTGTGGGGAAGTTAAAAGCAGAATTGCGTAAGACTAATTTTGAAAAACTGAGTTACGTGCATCTAAGACATATCAATCTAAAGGAAATCTAGACATCTTAATTTATATACAGGAATATCAATATAAATGATAGTTCCATGAAATTTGCATGTAAATAACTTTATATGTAACATGCTTACCTATTTTTAAACTGCATGTAAAAAGAAAAAAAAGCCTATATTTAATGATTCAGCATTCGAGAAATTACTTAGCACAATTACTGAAATATATAGTAAATAAACAGACTGTCATTTTTTTTCTTACGATTTATTAATTGAATGTGAGCTTAAATTGCTGTGATTTATAGATATGCACAACAGATATGAAAACAATAACAAGATCAATTTATTGGAGTAGTGGGGGGAGAAAAGCATTGTGCACATATTCTTAATTAAACAATTTATATAAATTGATATGTGTATAGTTGTCTAAGTTTTCTTCTTGTGATTAACCAAGTTAATTTAAAATCAATTTTTCAATAATGTATGCTATATTTTCAAAGTATTTACAAAAAAAAAACATTAAAAAAAAAATGTTTATCAGGCTATGTTTAGTAGCTTGAGGATGAAGGTTATCAGAAAAAGTCCATTCTTTTTCTGTGACAATGCACTGTGTCGCTGTGTTTCTGCCACAGAGCACAACTCTATCTCTAAATGGCTCATATCTTTTGAAACAACTACTCTTGAAAATATTTGTTTCAAAAGATTTATTTTAAAGTTAGAAAAAAATGAATAATATGAGAAAATATTTTTAAAAAAGCATAAGAACATTCTTAAAATATCACAATACCTCTAACAGTTTCATCATAGGCACAGGATTGAAGAAATGAAGACCACCAAACCTATCTTTCCTCTGAGTACTGCTAGCAATCTCAGCAATGGATAATGATGATGTGTTACTTGCAAACAATGTAGAGCTAAATGGATATAAATTATAAAATTACTAAAGGTTTATAAGACTAGTTAAAGAATAAGCAATCAAAAATAAAATTAATCAAATGGGTTGTTTATTGCATTTTACCATGTATAACAAATTGTTTTATTTTGGAAAACATTTGTGTTATTTCATTAGAATTACAGTAAACTCCCTCAAATCTACAACCCTAATATCCACAACTCTCTAAAATCTATTCATAATTTATGGATGTAAATGATGAAACATTCAGTTTAGATATAGTGACAAAATTTAACTTTTAGTTTGATATCAATTCTGTGTTTATTTTAATTTGTAATTTTTGTTAATATTACCAAAAAAAAAATTCAAGATATTGCTGATATCATTGATAATCACAACCTTCTTATCAAATATATTTATGCATTAATTAAGCTTTTTTTGTTATTAAGTCTGGCTAAACTTAAAATAAAACATCCTTAATTTATGATTTTGATGTGAATTACTATCTAACTGAGATAAGAAAAATCCTGAGTAGATTTCTTTTCTTTCAAAGGTTCCAAAACTTGTAGAGAATTAATTTCATCCATAGGGGGAAAAAAAAAAAAAAAAGACTGCTAATTCTTAAAATGATCGGTTGAATGGGATGTTGAAAAGAAAATGGCAGACTTCCATAAAATAAAGTTGACTTATCAATTACCTTGGCAACAGGAACGATCTGACACCAGTTCTAGAATCTTTATTATACGAGCCAGACAGTAGTAATGTAATTTTATGAGGCAAGTTTGATTGAATAATTTAGGAAAAATACGTTTCATCTTTATAATGAATATTTAATCACACATTATTCATTACTAACTTAATCTTTGCTTTTAATATTTCAATCATTTAAAAACATTATCTAAATTTTTATTATTTTTGTTTATTACTTACTTTAATATTCTATTATATTGTAAGCATTTCATTATAATTTCAATTGCATTATTAATTATGTATAAATCACTGTTTAAAAAATGTAAACAAAGCAATGATCAGAAATCTGCAAAATTCTAAAATCTGCAGAACTTTTGGTCACAAGCTATGTGGATTTGAGAGAGTCTACTACATTCCTTTAAGTTATCACATTCAACAATCTTTTGTACAAGTTGTGAGCTAATCTTTGATTTGAATAGGTTTTCTGGAAAAAACTGAAACTCAAAACTGAATGCAACAGCAATGAAGAATATGCTCAGTTTTTAAATAACATTTCACAAATCGTTGTTTGCACAGCCAATTTCAGCATTTTGAAAAATTATTACTCAATATGACTAATACAATAAAATGTATCAGAAAAAAGATGAAGTGGTGCCATGAGCAAGAAAATAAAGGCTTTGATCCGTAAAATAAAGGCATTTATCGAGATTTTGCAAATATACACAGCCAATACTGGTCATGAGTGTTCTCGCTGACATTTGACCAACGTTAGCAATTTGGCTAGTAAAAAATAAAAAACATTCACCAAATGAGAAAAGTATTAGCAAAATAGATTCGCCGTGTAGCACAAAAAAATTATCTTTAATCCTTTTAATGTACCTCTTTTTTTCAATATGTTCTAACGTAACCAAGGTTTTTATAACTGTGGTTGCACATTGTTATATTAATCTAATTTCAACTATCCGCTACAAATGTAATAAAAATATGTATATGTTACAGGCCAAACCCGATTTTAGGCCAAACTAGTTTATCCTAACACCCATCGGATAGACTAGTTTTTCCTAGGTCAAACCGGTCTATCCTAACGCCCATCGGATAAACTAGTTTTTCCTAGGCAAAACTAGTCTATCCTAAGGCCCATAGGAAAATTTAGTTTTTCCTAGGCCAAACTAGTTTGGCTTAACTCTTATAGGATAAACTAGTTTAGCGTGCTGTTTATTGGTCTGAACTAGTTTCTCCTAGGCCGATCTAGTTTATCCTAGGGCAATTCAATTTGGCCTGACTTTATTAAATTCAATGGCACCACAGCGCCAACATTCTAGTTTGTCCTAGGCTGATCTAGTTTATCCTAGGCCAATTTAATTTTACGTGTTTTTAGCTCGCAGGTGTCAAAGCCTGAGAAATAATGGGCTTGCAGGTTCTGTATGTATGAATGTACGTATGTATGTACATGCGTATGTACGTAACGCGATAACTCGTGATAGAATTATCCGATTTGCTTCAACTTTTGGATGTACGTTCATTGATATAAGGTACTTTTCTGATTAATTTTGGAAATTCATTGGATAAGAGTAAAGGGAAGCGAACGGGAGGCTAATCCCCCACCGTTAATTTAGAGAAATGGATTTTTCATGCAGAATTATCAGTTTTCATTTAAAATTTTAAATATAGGATCTTTCTGACAAGGCGCCTCCATGATTAGTTGTGGATGTTTATTGTTTAAGTGTAAAAAGGGGCAATGTAGGTCCCCCCCATAATTTAGATAAATGGTTTTTGACGCAGAATTTACGGATATGCTTCACATTTGTATATAGGTTCTTTCTGATAAGGCGATTCCCAGAATAGTTTTGGGGGTTTAATGGTTAAGTATGAAGGGAAAAATGAACGATTACCCTCTTACATAGAAAAAACTAGTTTATCCTATGGGCATTTAGATAAACAAGTTTGGTGTAGAAAAAACTACTTTATCCGATTGGCATAAAGATAAAATAGTTTGGCCGAGGCTAATCTAATTTAGCTTGAAAACGGGTTTGGCCAGTAAAAAATATATCTTTCACTAGAAAAAGTATAAATGTGTGTCAAGAGTCATTGCTTATAACACCAATACAGAAATTTAACATGTTCATTTTAGAGACATGATGCATTGGACATGGTGTTTGCTTATTCAAACAAATTGTTATTATTTACTTTTGTACAGACAGAGCTCTGTCTGTACAAAAATCAGTGAAAAAAGACTGTCCGGCTCGATCTGGCCCTACTCAATTTCTGCAAAAAAGTTCAGGTTTTACTTCACATACAATTAAGATTCCTTTAAAAAATACTGCTTATATACTTATTGGATAAATTTACAATGTATTTTTAAATTATGATGTGTTCACAGAATGGAAAATACACAATGTATTAATGATTACGTAGATTCTTAGAGTTTCAATATTCAAATACGGATTCATTAAATAATCGATGTAGTTTAGAACAAAAGAAAAAATATGAGAGTTATAAATATCATAGCTTCTGAGTCCGTTCAGTAAAAAGTAGATTTGTGAATATATTTCTCTGTCATTTCTTAAGGTTTTTCTCAAATCCTAAAGAGCTACATCCTAACACATTTATGAACTACTTCCTTTTCGGAAATGCACAAGGTTAACAGATTCAGATAATATGTAATCGAATGGCGTAAACCATTTTTTCGTAAAAGCGATGTATCTTTGAGAAAATAATAAAGCTACGTTTTGAATCGAATTTCCAGTTACGACTTCACAAAAAAAAATTTGATGCCGTGACAAGAATAGCTTATATGTCGACAGGTAATTAATTTCTTAAAAATGGAAAACGCTGTTCAATTCCAAATTATGTTCAGCTTCAATCTGGCTCGAATATGCAATAATAATAATAATAATAATAATAAATGCAAGTCAGATCTCAGTTGGCACGAATGTGCAGAATAATAATAATAAAAAAGCAAACACCATGTCCAATGCATCATGTCTCTAAGGTGAACATGTTAAATTTCTGTATTGATGTTATAAGCAATGACTCTTGACATACATTTATACTTTTTCTAGTGAAAGATATGTTTTTAACTGGCCAAATCCGTTTTCGAGCTAAATTAGATTAGCCTCGGCCAAACTATTTTATCCTTATGCCAATTGGATAAACTAGTTTTTTCCACACCAAACTTGTTTATCTGAATGCCCATAGGATAAACTACTTTTTTCTATGTAAGAGGGTAATCGTTCATTTTTCCCTTCATACCTATCCATTAAACCCCCAAAAATATTCAGGGAATCGCCTTATCAGAAAGAACCTATATACAAATGTAAAGTAAATCCATAAATTCTGCATCAAAAACCATTTATCTAAATTATGGGGGGGGAGGGGGGGGTAACCTACATTGCCTTTTTTTTACACTTAAACAATAAACATCCACAACTAATCATGGAGGCACCTTGTCAGAATGATCCTATATCTAAAATTTTAAATGAAAACTCATAGTTCTGTATGAAAAATTCATTTCTCTATATTAACGGTGGGGGATTAGCCTCCCGTTCACTTCCCTTTATTTTTATCCAATGAATTCCCAAAATTAATCAGAAAGTACCTTATATCAATGAAAGCACATCCAAAATTTGAAGCAAATCGGATATTTCTATCACGAGTTATCGCATTACGTACATACGTACGTACATTCGTACATACAGAACCTGCGAGCCCATTATTTCTCAGGCTTTGACCCCTGCGAGCTAAAAACACGTAAAATTAAATTGGCCTAGGATAAACTAGATCAGCCTAGGACAAACTAGAATGTTGGAACTGTAGCGCCATTAAATTCAATAAAATCAGGCCAAATTCAATTGGCCTAGGATAAACTAGATCGGCCTAGGAGAAACTAGTTCAGACCAATAAACAGCAGGCTAAACTAGTTTATCCTGTAATAGAAAGGGCAAACTAGTTTGGCCTAGGAAAAACTAGATTGTCCTATGGGCCTTAGGATAGACTAATTTGGCCTAGGAAAAACTAGTTTATCCGATGGGCGTTAGGATAGACCGGTTTGGCCTAGGAAAAACTAGTCTAGTGTAGTCTAAATAGTTGTGATAAAATCCAACTCAATAAATGGTGAAAAGCCAAAACAGACCTGGTCCTACAGAAAGGCCCTCATACTCCTATTGTGAAACCTTGTAAGAGCAAACTTGAGACTAGTGAGGGTTGGGTCCCACATCATATAATTACTGTTATTCCAGCTGAAATTGAGTATTCCCTAGAAAGGCTACCTCTGATTCAAGCCAGCAGACAAAAGGCATCAATGGAACATAAAATATAATTTATATCCCAAAAGAATCTTGAAAAGAAGTTATTAAACAATAGTGGAAAGGCAGCAAAAATACAACCGTAATAGAGCTACTTAGTTGCACCAACAAAAGAGTGATAAAAATAATGAATAATAATGATGCAACTATTGTAATATAAATTTACTTCTTCGTTCAGCTTTTTTATGCAGAGAAATTCAGAAAATAATGTAAACCCTCCCCTCTCAGAAAAAAACAAGAAGACAATTTTAAATATTAAATTTTAAACATTATGATAAAAATACTAATAATAAATACCTAGGAGCAGCTTTATCTAAAGACTGGAACAAATCTTGTTTTATCTGAATATTTTCAACAATAGCTTCGATTACTATATCAGCATTTTTTACAGATTCAATAGCTTCAGTATGTGTTTTCACTCTAGATAAAGTTTCAGAAACAAACTTCTCACCTTCCTAAAAGATATTAATAAAATTTTAACACAAATCTAGAATGTTATAAATAATAATGAGAGAAACTTCTTAAAAAATTATGAATTATCCATCCAAAATAGTTTAATATGTACTTGTGGGTTATCTGCATATTTTTTCTTTGCCACTCTTTCAAGGCTCTTTTTCATGCTTGATGTGGCATGTTGCAAGACTTTGTCTGATACATCAACTAATGTAACATTATGACCTGTCTGGGCAGCTACCTAGAATTATATTTTGAAAATATTTATTTAAATAAAATTATACATTATACAAAAAAGTTTAGAAATGTAATTTTATAGGAGTAAGATTAACATATATTAAGCAGATTTTTATGTTAAATATAACTGTAGCAGAGTCTCAAAAATCTGCACAGCTTAAGACCAGAACTAGAATTTTGCAGATGCTTTTTCTGCTTTTGTCAGGAAATGCCATTCAACGCCATTTTTGACAGCTTGTTCTAAAAAACTATGGCATTTGAAAAAAACGGGAAAAAGAGTGCAATTAGATAGTTTCTGAATAACATCAGCTAGTTTCATGCAGTTCTGAACAAAGATAAATTAAAACTTATGTCACAAATAGAGCCGTACCGAGTACTCGGTAAATACTCTGTATTTGGCCTACTCGGCCAATTTGCCGAGTACTTGGTATTCGGCCAAATTTTTGCCAAGTACTCGGCCAATACCGAGTAGTTGTAGGAATTTCATTTTTTAAGCATATGAATTTATAACTGATCTGAAAAAAGTTATTTGAATATCAATGTATAATATATTTGGTAATTCATAAAACTATTTACTCTGTATTTGACAATATGTCTGCAAAGTATAAAAAAGTTAAGAACAAAACCCCTAAAAAATTTCACATTTATACAAATAAAAATACTTTTTTATAGATAGGAAAACAGAAAAGACTTATTTTGGATAAAGAAACTGAAAATACAATAAATGCAATAAAAAATTAATAATTAAATTTAATATATTTCAAATTATGGTGCAAAAACACCAAACGTTCTACATTATCAGTAGACAGGGCATTTCTTTTCCTACTATAAATTTGGCCAGCCTCTGTTACGTTCAGAATAAACAGTTGTTGAAGGTGCATATAAGAGTTTTTTGCAAAGTTGCACATAATCGGAAAAGTTTTTTTTCTCCCCCTCACCATGCAAATGGAGTGTCAGTTTTATATGTCTTCTGTTAAGAAAGTCTGTATATCTTTTTGTACCAATTCTTCATGCGGTGATTTTAAACTAGTACTAGTTCCACAATCTTTTTGTTCATTCTCAATTTCCTCAAAACATTGCCAGAAAATAGATGAACTTTTTGCTAGCATTTTCTCTTTTGATTCGTCGACATTAACATTCTCATATTTATTTTTTGTTTCTTTGGTGGATTTTCAAGTTCTAGATCATCTAAATTCATCAATTTTAGAGCTTGCTTTTTAAGGCAATCTTAATTTACACATTTATAATTTTCATTGAAAAAGGTTAGTTTTTTACTGAGATATTTAAAAAAACATAATATAATCTGTACACATGAAAAATGAAAAGAAACTGCAAAGCCAATACATTTTTTTTAATCAAAAGAAAATAAGGTGCAGACAGTTACAAAATAAATATGAAATGTTTGCATTATTCAATGAATTGTTACAGTAACCGATGAACATTTAAATTTTTGATAGACAGATTTCAATGGTTGGAATAAATTGGAGGGTTAAAGAATGTTTAGTTATTATTATTATAAGTATATTTAGTATTACTTATTATTAGTTTAGTTGTCATGTATCAATTCTCCTTTCTTATTAGTTTTGAACTGTCAAAATTTGTCTTTAAAAGGTGCACAAATAAATTTCAAATTTAATAAGTTAATTTATTTATACTATATATGTATATTATATATATGTATATTATATTATATATACACATAGGTATAGATATGTGTACACAGGTTTATTTATATATATGTACACCTAAGCTCACATTATGCGCACATCAGTGTTTTATTTTCTTATTATACAACTACTCGGTACTTGGCATTCGGTACTCTGTACTCGGCCGAGTAGTCAGTGGCCAAGTACTACTCGGTACACCACTAGTCACAAAGTTGCCCCTTTTGACTTTAAAACACCCTTAATTATAAAATTATTTTTACAAATTATGTTTCTATATTGTTCAAAGACATTAGAAAGTGTTTCATTTTGTTTTCTATAAATCAAAATTTTTCTTTGTGTCAAATTAATTTTCTCATTTTTATAAAATGTATCCCATTCCTCCCCATTATCTTCAATAACTCTGCTGCTTCAAGAATTTCAAAAAAATTTTTACCTAAAGCCAAGTTTTCTTCAAGTTGTATTTTTTTTCTTCAGGCTCACTGCCCTGGCTCAATTTCACTGTGTTTAAGAAAGTTCATTATTGAAGTTATAGTTTCTTCATCTCCAACATGTTTTACCAAGACAATCTTTGTTATTCATCTATTCATCAGTTTCTTTCTTTTTTTTTTTTTTAAGTGCTCCTGTAAATCTAGGTTGATTTTTTTTTTTCCCCCGACCATATTTTATACTATGCATTAATTAAAACCTTGCATGAAATATATATAAGGGTCATTCCAAGCCAAATAACCAGTGACTTAACCATATCCTTTTAAATTTTGATGAAACTCTCAGGAATCGTTCTGCCTAATGATGTAAATGAGAATATATGTTCATAATTTCTTTTCACATCAAAATTTCACATAGTTAATTATTTAAATTTTAAATCATCATTTTTTGGCTTGCTTACCTGTTTTTGATTTTCTCAAGCTTTATCAAGTGTAGAAAATTCTATGACCACTTGTTTTAAAGAGGAGTTTATAAAGTTTAATTTGATATGCAAGTTGACTGTGCATAGTTAAAAACAATATGTATATATATATATACATTTTTAATTTGAAAAAACTTTTAGGTAATCATTTTTAAAAAATTGTATGTTTGCTGCAATATTATTAGCTTAAAATTCTCAAATTTTTAGAGTGGGATCGCAATTGAATCAGGAATTATCAAACGAAATCTAAAAACTACCATTAAAATTAGGGATGGGACGAATAGTGATTTGGCCAAATACCGAATATTCGGCCAAATTTTAGGCCGAATACCAACTTTTTTCCAATAAAGAAAATAAATTTTGATAATGTATAATTTAAAAAATACGAGTTCATAATAATTATTACTTTTAAATTTGAAAAACTTACTTTAACACAAAAAAAATTTATGAAATAGCATTATATTCTTTTATCCTAATGTACATCAAATTAATATTCAGTAAGTCAGGATGGGGGGATATTTCTATTAAAATAGGAAGAATGTTGTTCACTTCTACTATCAAATGATACTTTTACCCTTTCTTGCATCCAAAATCAATAGCATTCTTAATTTCTCTTTCTCAGAACTCACAAAAAGATATTTTTTGAAATAACCTTTAATAAAGTAAGTTTGATCATTTAGAGTTTGTGTCCCTAATGATAAGCAAATTCGTAAGAACAAGACTGTTCTGAAATCAGTTGCCAAGCTTTAAGTTACAAATTATGTTACAGCAATAATCTTTTGTTTAAACAATCTTTTGCTTAAAGTAGAATGCATCTGTTAACAAAATCTTTGACATTTGAATTGGTGCATACAATATTCAACTTCAATATTCAATTTATTCAACAAGCATTAAAAGGATAAACAGAAATTGATAACAACATGAATGAAGGAAGATGTAAATTAAAAATATATGCATAATAATGTTACATATTCAAGTCAGTAATTATGCAAAAAATTATTTAAAATTGAAAACTATAAAATAAAAAAATTATTTTGTTCAGTATTTAGAATTTATGTTTAATTATTTATAAAACTTTCTTCATAAAGCAAGTTGTGTCATGTAATACATATCTAAGTTTGACACCAGTTCTATTTTCAGGTATACCGTTGTATTTGGAATAGTGATATTTGATATTTAATTTTGAAAATGAATCTTCGTTAATGCACCTAGTGAATGATTTTTTTCATTTCTTACTTTATAGAAATTAAATTATGAATTTCATAAAAGCTTTTTTTACATGTGCATGGAATTTGCAGACAATAATAAATATTCAAGTGTTGTAGAATAAGGCAGTGTTTTTCTTTATTTTTTTTCTATAAGTATTTTTATATCTTGAATTGTAATATATCATTCTCTAATGAAGACATTTATCGTACAATTAAATCTCCAACTTGGACAGCAATTTCTAAAATATTTTATATAAATTTTATAGGAAATACAGAAAGGCTGTATATATTTTAGTATCTGAAGAACTGTATATTTTGTAAGTAAGAATGAGAAGGACTTCATAAATGAAGTAGCAAATTTGGATTAGAGAAAAAAAAGTTGTTAGAAATTAAATTCTTTAAAACATAAATTTATTTGTCAAGATATTTTTCACTATTCAGCAAGATTTTAGCAATATTCGGCTACAGGTATTCGGCCAAAGTATTCGGTGAACAAGCCTTCAATATTCGGCCAACCGAATATTCGGCAAAAGGGCCGAATACCAAATAGTGGCCAAATATTTGTCCCATCCCTAATTAAAATAATTTAATTCTATCTATTTTGTTATTTATTTATAATTTGTAAGGTAATTTTCAGCTTTTTTTTCATAACTCTTGAGCCGAATGAAATCCCATTCAAAAAATTTCAGAATTTTAAGCTTATATAATATTACAACAATCATACAATTTTTTCAAATTTTTTAAAAATGACTGTCTAAAAATGTTTAACTTAAAAAATTTTTTTAATTTTTACTTTAACTATGCATAGTCAACTTTTTTCAAAATTTTTTATGAACAATGTGTTTTTTATAAAAATCCCATACAAAATGATATTAGACCTTATTTTTATGTTAAAGAATGAAATATTGAAAAAAAAAAAAGTTCGTTACACTAGTTTTTGTTTCACTCTTCATTATGGATTTTTTTTTTTTTTTTTTTTTTTTTATGCCTACATTGCATAAAAAAATTTGTATGAATTAAAATACAATTTTCCAATATTTCCATTTTATGCGCATTTCTCATTTTATACATATGTTTTTTTATTGTACAAATTTTATGAAGTTAGTTTGATTTTTGTTTAATGAATTTTCTCCATAATGAAGTGTTTAAGAATAATGATGAGACTTCATTAAATGGATGTTTCACTGCATTTATTCACCACACTGATTTCCAAATATTTACCAATTGTATTCATATTTTTCGTCTTCCACTTCCACAGTAGATTTTAACGTCCTAACAAAATATGAATTTAGAGGCTTATTGTAAACTTTGTTTATGCCTAATCTTATTTTGGATGGAGAAAAAAAATACACTTCAGAGATGATGATGATGCAGAACATCTTGAAGAATGTTCCATTAGTTGGAGAAATTCTGCATCTATTCTAGTTTTATTTAAAATCTTCCACCATAGTGCAGTAATTTCAATTTTTTACATAACTGATTGTAATTATTTGATTACATACATTTTTAAATGAAGTTATATAACTTATATATCCAACAATGTAAATATGCATACATATGTAATAGGAAAATATATCTTAAAAAAAAAAAAAAAAACTGGTTTAAATTAAAAACTTTATTTAAACCAAATAAACTGGTGTTTTTTCCAACTCTGTTTATCATACTAAATAGAATTTTATTCTTATTAAATACATTGCTAATATATTTCTTAATTTTATGCTATTATAATTAAAAAGAAAAAAAAAAGAAAAGGCACTATCCTTATGAAATAATGCCTTTTTTTTCATTGAACTGCTCTGCCTTTTTTTCTTCCTAGTATGAATACTAAATATTTATCTTTTTAGTAGTTAAAAAACATAAAAGTATACATTATTTTCCTAATTATATAGTTGATTCTTTTATAATGATTACTTTCAGCAGTGTTAACATTTCAAACTAAATGCAGTTAATAATTTTACTAAATGAAATTATCAGTGGTATTTAATGTACTTTTATGTGTAATTATTCTGAAAACATTAATGTACTTGTAATGTAACTAATAATTATAATTAATCAAAGCTAAAAAATTATAGATTATGTCTAGTAATTAGAGGTTTAATTCTTTTGGAAAGCTAAAATTATTGGTTGCTATTCCATTATTTTAATACAAGGGAAAAATCAAAAATCCAATTTATTTATTTATTTATTTATTTTCAGCACATTTTTTACAAAATGGGCTTCAAGACTAAACACAACCTGCTTCGACTTCAGACAACCATAAAACAACCTTTTATGTCAATATTTTATAATGCTGTGGAAATAAAATAGCACATCAGAGTACTGTAACGAGCTGAATAACAAAACAAGTATTTACTATTTATAAAAAGTTTCAAGCTTTTTAATTTATACTGAGAGAGTTCAGTTTATACATTATCTTAAGTCACAGATTTTCAACTGATAAATAACAAGTGTAGGCTTTTTATAAATGTTTGTAAAATAATTATAAAATTAATAATGCACCTTTAATTACCATATATCACTTTTTACAAAATAAACACGCATAAAGAGAGCTTATGTATATCTGAAACTTGTCTGGAATGGTTATTTTGTCTTCTTTGCGAAATAACATACTTTCTAAGATGAAAAACTACAGTCCAAAACGGAATATTTTTCTAGTTCCTTCTGAATTCTATATTAGATGTTTCATTGCAATTTGCATAACTTTCGCAATTAAACTGGATATTTTCTACAAATTTTGGAGAGGGCTGGAGTCTCACTGGCCCACCCCCTGAATACGCCGCTGGGTGAATGATTACTGAATTTAAGAGCTAAAACTCTTCCCGGGCATATCAAAATAAAAAATAATATGAATAATCAAGATAATAAAACAATGGCTTTATGAAGAAAAACTCTGTTGTTTTACAAAATTTTACTAATGACTGCTTATCAGGTATTTAAAATTTGAGATCCGCCGGGCCGCACTGATAAGAATAATTTTACATCTTACTTGAGCAATGCCTGAGCCCATCAAACCGCTGCCGATAACAGTGACATTTTTAATGGCCATATTAACAGCAGATGAGGAAAAGTACCTAGCAGTATTTAAAAGTTGAGAAGCCATTTCTAAAAACAATTTCTAGTTAAATAAAAATTTCAAAAATCGACGGACAGAGACAGCTGACTGCAACTAATGTAAACACATCCAACACAATCGTTTCCAAATGCAAATTACTAATTTCTTCAGTTCAGCATGATCATATGCGTTGTTGCCACTTCATTTTCCTGAGCATGACTATGAAATTTTAAACGAAACAAAAAACTTACTTTTCGATATTTGTAACATTTATAAAATAATGCTAACAAAAATAAACGATTTTTATAAACTGTGAACATATAACAATGCAACTGTACCTCGAACTGTACGCTGGCCACATGTAAAGTACCTTTAATATCTTAGGAGTGAAAAAATGCACAAGTCTTTTGACAAAAGAAAAAAAAAAGACGAGCCTGCCGAAATCTATCTAATTTAAACCTAAGATTTATGTATAAAAGAGTAGTGCCATGTGAAAAGGGGAGGGCGAAATGAGCGGGCCTAATTTATATTATTCCAACATCATTTTTGGCATGTCACAAGAAAAAGTTTGTGGGGGAGGGGGAGGGGAATTCTAACTTAGCCACGGGCGCAATTTTCTCTTCGCACACCCCTGTAAAGAGTGGCGACATAAACATAGGTCGAGATCCAGATGGGTTTTTCTCTATTTAATGAAACCAGATCGATCAATCAGAAGTCTGAACTTTTCGTTGTTTACAAAAATGCAGGCTTTTGATTACTCATTTATGTTTCGTAAAACAGCGAAAAATCTAATCAGGATCCCGGTCACGAAGCGATATTCAAGCTAAAGTTTTTGTCCAAATTTTGACAAACTCATATTCTAGAGCTTGGCAAGCTTACATTTATCAGTGAAGTAATATTTGTAGACTTTTCTCACTAGGGTGTGTCTGAAATAGCTGTACCAGACGGGGAACGATTTTTCTTCAAACATTTTACAAAACACGATTGTTCATTTTGCTGCGTGTTCGGTAAACAGGTTTTTGAAACTTGTTGCAGGTTATTTAATTTCTCGCTCCGCTTCTCTTTTTCAGTTGATCAGCGTTGAATAAATGACAAACATTTTCCGTGCAATGCGGGAAACGCTCGGTAAACAAGAATAATGAGCAGAATTCTCCCCTACACATGGGCGTAATCTGGCGGGGGCAAGGGGGAGCACTTGCCACCCTAGTTTTCCAGGAGCAGGGGCAAGACTGACCTTTTGCCCCTCCAGTTTTTTGTGTTATTCCGTGCTTAAAGGCCAGTTTTATATTTCAATTTGCTCTTCTTTTTTATTTAACCATTTATGTACTACATTTTGAGTGCAAACTAGATCAAATATTGGATAATTCCAAATACCCATCAATAACATCTTTATGTTCATATCAGTAATTTCTGAGATGTACCTGAACAAACTTTTTAATGCCACACTATGTTTAAGAAATGTATTTTTTGCTATTTTTCCCCCTCCAGAAATGCTGAACCTGTGAGCCTTTTTTCATTTAAGAATTGTTTGTATGCATGTGTGGGGTAGACGTCTAAATTGGAGCTAAGCAGCCATAGAGTAGCTACTTTAAAAGGAAAAAAAAATCTGCTATCACATTCAGTTTTTTGATGTTTGTTTAGATTTGTGTCATTTTAAAATTCCTATAAGGGATTCCAACGAATGGCAGCAGTCACGTGATTTTTATATTTCTCTACAAAAGTGACGTCATCACCTCTAATGAAGCGGGAGATTTGGCGTTTTTCTTGGCGATTTTCTGGCAACCTCGTATATTTTTGTTGACATATTATAGATGTAAACACACAAGTTACATGAAGCATCACATACTATAATGTATTTCAGAATAATAATTAAATCAACGTGAAAAATTATGATTATCAATATTTAAAAAATATATAGTAGATAAAAAAGTTTCATAAGCAGCTGTAATAAAAAAATTGTTTTATTACTCAACTTATTTACTTTGGAGTAAAGAAAATTTATAATTACAAAAAATATAACGATTGATTGACATATTGCGAGCGGAAAATTGCATATTTATTTAATGTTTCACTTTTAACGCTTATTGTATATTCATCTATTTATATATAAATATTATTTATATAAAATCGTATTTTAATATACAAGGCTGTAATTCGAACTAAAACGCTCCTTTTTTAAAAGATAAAATTGTATTTTAATATACTAGGCTGTAATGCCGAATCAGAACGCTTTTTCTTTTATTAACAAAAGCATGAAGGATTCATTGTAGATGTCATCACAACTTATTTATGAATTTTACTTCCTTTTTAATTTCGCTTTTCTATTGAATTTTTTTTCCGCATTATTATATTTAAAATTCCTGTTATTTCTTTATATTTCTGAATTAGTATTTATTAAATTTGAAAATAAACCAAATGCTAGAGTAAGATCAATGATATTGAGAAATTCAACATATTCATATTTTAATATTCATGTCAATCAAATGCAAGCATTTTAGAATTCCCTCTATAGCATTTATCACTATTCTAAAGAATTCAGCATTCTTTTAATATTACCCTGAACAAATTGAATCTGTGCTGTAGATATTTTTCTTAAAATAAATTTGATGGTACAGTTTAAACACTAAAAAATTTTGACAGATTGCACTCAGCAAATATAATTATATAGTATTTCTTTGACCAAAGCCATGAAACTTTTGATGTAATGATAGGGCTGTCTCAAAAAATCCTGCATCAATGATCAAGAAGGAATATCACAGTCCCAATAAAAAGAACATCATAACCATAACATTATACATAATAAAATTAATAAAGCAGACCTTTTAAAAAATCCTTAGGAGTTCCTACTTATAATTTTTTACTGTATTTTATTAATATTAGAACAGTTCCTTGTGAAAAACTACATTTTTTTATTAGTTAGCCACAGTTTATATATTGACAAACAATGTTCTCGCCATAATCATTATATTGCATTCATCTCATTTAAAATATAAATCTTTTATTATTTCATTCAAATAAAGAGGAAGAAAAACAGAAAATAATAAGGCAAACCAAGGCATTTTATTTCAATATTAAAGCATTATTTTTATCTACATCACAAAAAATAAACACTGCATTGCGAGGTAATACTATTGAAATGATCTGCTCTCAGTTAACATAAAAGTACTTAAAGAAAAGGTTATTATTAAGTTTAATTTACTTTTATGAAATGTGAAATGAAGTTTAAATATGCAGTACCTTTTATTCTCAGTACAGAGTTAAATTCCTTATACATAGATAAAGATAAGATAAAAAAAATAAAAGAGTTATACAGAATAGCAATATTTGGCTTCATATCGCTTTGAATTTTTATGGTTTATCCAATCACACTTTTCTAGTACATACAGCGATAACGAATCCTACTTTCTATAGTTTTTTACAAAGTCTTATTATTCTTTCAGCAATGATTTTCTTTTAATAATACAGTTAGCTCCTTCACAATGTTTAATTTTTAATCTTTAACCACCGATATTTCAAAACAGAAATTTTCTGTACATAAATAGTGATAATATTCCATTTAATTAAGGTAAACTTTACAATAAAAAATAACTGGTGAGAATAACGAAGGATTCTGAGAATTTTAAATACCACATATATCAGTTGCTTGTCCCCAAGGGTTAATAATATATATGTTTATTGTACAGAACTCTCTGAGTGTGAGTAATACTTGCACTTGACTGTTTATTTTCTCTTACATGGTAGTTATTAAATGAGAAAGTAAAATGATTGTGAATGTACAAAAAAAGGATGTATGTACGTGTCAACGGCAGATCCAAAAGGGAGGTCATGGGCAGGCTCAGACTGGCACGCCAGCTGGTGCACCATTGTCTCAAGAAAACTTTGCACGCCTAAATTCTTAAGCTGCTCAAATATTCTTTTTCTTGTTGAACATATGTATTCTGACTAGTGCTCTAATTTTTGAGAATTCATTAAGCGAATAATCCTCAAACAACAGACAAGCAGCACAAGAGAAGTTTTTTTTTCTCCCACAACAAAAAAAATTAAAATAGATCGAAACAATTTTAGAATAAGAAACCAAAGTAATCATCAAGAGAGAAAAAATGCACTCAAGAAAAATTTTAATAGCCATGGCACCCTGGGTTAGAATTTCACCAAATAATTTACAAATTATCAATAATTTAGGTCTTGATACCTTGTTTCTTCCTCCCCCTTTAAACTCGGACCTTGAATGCACCTATAATTAAAACCATGCTTTATGAAAATAATTTGAGAAAAGAAAGACAAAAATATCAGATGGTAAAAAACATTTTGTTGTTGATTTGAAAACATGATCTTTGATAACGAGGAATCTAAACCTGTTGACACTTTTGGACTCTGCAAGCTTTGGAATGAAAAAGCGAGTGATTTTTTTTTTTTTTTAATTCACAAAATCTACAACATAATTTTCGGTTAGTAATATTCGCTCCATTTAATGACAAACTTTCCATGGTTAAATAACTATATGGAAATTCTAGTATGTATTTCAAATTTAAAAATGTTAAATTTAATCATGGAAAGATCTATTATTAAATAAAATGATGATTATATTGAAAAATTGTAATAGGGTTTTTAAATAATAATAAAATACGCTAGACACAAAATCCTGCAACCTCGAGGAATAAAATTCGTACATTTCTCTTAATTATCAAAATTTAAATATTTCCCTTGAACTCTAATTATCAGGGCTGATTGTGGGCTCATGAAAAAATACCTGAAATTTTAGCAAGGAAATGTTTCTGTATGGGAACAAGGGGGAAAGACAACATATCTATAACAGGAAGGCCAAATTACATAATATATAAATTTTAATTATGTTTAGCAATCATATGAAATTGATATTTTATTTTAAGAATTGAACTATCATAAAAATTGGAATTTTGGTACTGTAAATTTACAAAATACCTGAATTCAGGTATATAACCTGAACACAATCACCCCTAAATTATCATAAGAATTTTGCAAATCATGGGAAGAGTGTTCTGTAAATTATTTTAGTGTAATAAAGTTAATCTTTATTAGACCATTTCTTTTTGTACAAATTTTGGATACTTACGTATTAATGCCACCGCAGCTACAGATTTGATGGTTTTTAAGTATCGCCAATCTACACCTAAAATTTTTGCAACAAATCATAAAATAAAACACTTTCAAAATTCAAAACACATTATTTAAAAACAAAGCAGTTAGTCGGATTTCGATGGAAAATGGCCCGATATAGAGTTTAACTCCTGTATTATCGCTTCTGAAAAAAAATAAAATTGCATGTTGATCTGTTTTTGTGCAAAACAGGCATCAAAAACCAGCAAACAACAAGGTAACAAGAAATCCAAACGATAACTGTGTGCGCAACATTTGATGGTTTTTAAGTATCGCCAATCTACACCTAAAACTTTGTGACAAATCATAAAATAAAACACTTTCAAAATTCAAAACAAATTATTTAAAAAAAAAGCAGTTAGTCAGATTTCGGTGGAAAATGGCCCAATATAGAGTTTAACTCCTGTATTATTGCTCCTGAAAAAAATAAAATTGCATCTTGATCTGTTTTTGAGCAAAACAGGCATCAAAAACCAGCAAACAACAAGGCAACAAGAAATCCAAACGATAACTGTGTGCACGTGCAAACAACGAGATTGCTCTTTATTGGCACATCAGGGCAATTTATGCTGCGAACGCCACCACAGCATAAATTGCGCTGTACCAAATTTTGTTATAGTGAAACATAAATTTAGCATTTTGTATATAGATAAAGTCATGATTTAAGGCTAGAACAAAATACCTCTTGCTACAAAATATCTGACTCGCAAAAGTAATTACTGTCAGATTGTAACAAAAGTTAAATTTATCTCCTATTTAACTGACTGATAAACAATTCTTATTAAGTTAAAAAAATATGTAATTTTTAAAGAAAATTGAACTTTTTGCAGCATTGCAAAAACTCTATTTCACGCGTAGCAAAAAAAAAAATCTTAGTTTTCAGTTACCAATTTCCAGAGCATCAATGGTGATAAGTGGAATGAAAGGGGTTATTCTGAACTAATTACACCAAAAATAATCATAAACTCTAGGAATCAGACTGAGCATAATGTTTATTAATTATTATTGTGTATAAATTATGCTTTCGAAGTAATCTACATTAAAAAAATTATACAAACTTTGAATTTTCAATTAATAACGCCCATTTTTGACATTTTATTTGAGTTTCTTGGATCCAAATGGACCAGGAAATGTCATTGTATATCCATATTATCTTAAATCTTGATACAGCTGGAAGAACATGATTTTGAGGATGATATAATTAAACCCATTTCAAAAACATTAATTTATATCTTCATGAAAGTCATCTGATTTTTATACTAAATTGACCCAAACATATTACAGGTTTCTTTCTCTATTCAAAAAAGTTTTTTTAATTATTTAAACTATTAATAAATTTATATTAAAATCAATGTGAAATATAAAAGCAGTAATTCTTGATTACGCCCATTAATAACTACTTTGCACGTAAAAACTATAAAAACAGCAAAAAATGTTGATTTTCTTGAAAATTTCAAAACAAATAAATCTTTTTTCCTTATAAAAGGTATCAAGTTGAAAAGCTAATAAAAAAATCAACAAAATTAAACTGTGAGTATTTTATTACGAAAATAAAGTAATTGTAAAAAAAAACCCACCATTTTTCCCTGTGTAAAAACTATAAGGACAGCAAATAAATTCAATATAGTAGCCAAAGGAACTAATATTTCATATATTATGTAACCACCTCTGAAGTTTAGTGATTGCAAATATTCCACCATTCCTCGACATCATTCATTTTTGCACTGTTCGGGATTGTGTTTGTGCTATTCATCCTTAATCATAAACCTGTGTTCTGATGATGAGAAAAAATGCCTTCCTTTTTGATAAATTCAACCTTCTAAATCTCACCATAAGTTATCGATGGGATTTAAAACTGGATTTCTGAGCGCCCATTGCAAGACTTCAATATTTTTCTTGTGGAACTGATGTTTTGTGGATAGGCACTTTATCTCACTGTTATAGCCGTTCTTTTTTTTTTTTTCCCCTGCAATAATTGTATCAACAAGTGAGAGATGGCCAGAAAGAGTTTGTACATGTGTCTTTGAATTAAATTTTGCTAAAAACATATACAAATGGCTCCACATCTTTGAACAAAAAGCAGCCCCATGTCGCAATCGATCCATCATTTAACTGATGTTTTAATAATAATAATAACTGATGTTTATCGTTCCTGTCAGCTTGTTTTGTTTTCAAATAAAGCATTTTATATCCAAACGAATTGTTAAAAAATGTGAAGAGTTCGTCTTTATTAGGAAAAAATTCACAGGACTCCAGTTCCTGTGTCCAGTCAAGATAAAAGTAGTATTAAAATTATTGCGAGTTAACAACTAGATCAAAATCAGCAAGATTTATGTTACCCAATGTAATTTTTTGGTTAACCGGGCTCCAGTATTAAATATATATGTATATGTGAATATATATGGGTGATTCTCAAAATAGGGGACAATTTATGTCTTTCAGCATACAAAAAAAATTGAGAGGTTTTCTGTCATGTTTTTATACTTAGATATGTTTGTCTTAATATTATTCATTATTTGCACTCAAGAATTACTCACTTTTTATTTAAAAACACCTTAAAATAACAGAATAAATGTTCAAAATGTCATTAGCATGGATGTCCACAGCAGCTGTGCCTTGTATTTACTAGCTTTTTCAAGAGTTAATATCATGTTTATAAAATAAAACAAATGTTATTCTTTCTTTAAATTAATCAAGGAGAGGATTTATCCAATAAATTTCTTTTTAAAAATAAAATTATAGTATATAAAAAGAGAATTAAAGTTTGTCCTCCATATTCTGTTTTCAAAACAAGGTCATACTATAACAGCTGTTTATTAATCAAAATTTCATTTTCACATATGACAATACTTTGAAAATATAAAGTTTCTCCATGGCAACAAGTAGCCATTTTATTCCAGCCTGAAAATAGAAGCATGTATTGTATTTTAAGAATAGAAGTTGAATATTAGGCGAGTACCAGGCCCGTAACCAGATGGGGGCCAGGGGGGCTGAGCCCCATCTAGCTACCTCTTGAGCCCCCCTAGACATTTCACTTCTTTTTCAATAAAATGTATATTTTACTAACGCTAATCTGAAGGGAAAAAACTATGTTTGCAAGAAAATTATTTAGATCTTTCAATTGTATTAAATGAAACGAAAAATACTAAATATTTTACAATCCGAAGGATATTCATTGTGATGCATTATTTTGCAATACAATTCTCAGAATGCTGGGGAAAAATGATAATAAGGACATTCCGTATTCTTAAAAAATTAACCCCACATGCACTAACCATCATTTTATGTTTTGGTAAAAAGTAAATGATCTTTTGAATCTTGTGGGGAGAATCTATAATCCATTACCTCCGTTGAGTGGGACGGGTGAAACGGAAATAGACGCATGTTATTCATCTTGATGGGTAATTAGGGAAGCAGTGGTTGAACCATGGTAATAGAACCCATATCTCCGTGGGGTAAACGTCTTCAAGCTATTCAATAAAAACGTTTTTTTTTTTAGAATTTCAATAGAGCTGTTGCTGGACAACATGTGTTTAGTTAAAAAAGAAAAAAAGAAAAAAAAAGTATATTATACAAATCAAATAAGAAAAATCCTTGTTTGAAAGACCTTGTTTCATGCCTTCGGTGTCGGCAGAGGATGCTGAAAATGGGGTAAGACATGTTTTTGAACTTTTATGATAATTGGATAAAATTTGCAGCTATGGTTATTCAAACTTAAAGAATTTAACTGCGTTTTACGTTTAACCATACTGTTTTCATATCGAAATCACCTACTTTCTGACATTTTTTGCGAAAAATTTTTATTGATAGAGACATAAAATTCGCAAGTAATCGGAATCGAGGTATAAGGAATTGAACAATGGTTTACGTTTTTGTAAGCGGCAAAAAGTCTATCTAAAAATAATGGTAAATTCGATGTTGACTGATTTTTACATGATGGAATTGTGATCAAACAGGTAGGAATTGACTATGATTTAGATGGATGGGATTTACAGAAAAACAGATAACGCTAATTTATTTTCAGATATATGAATGTGAGGGATTGAAATTGTTAGACGAGCAGGAAAGAAAATTAATTCTTGAATGTGTCAGGAAAAATCGCATTGTTGAGTCAGGAAAATATTTCTTGAGACCAGTGTTGAATCCAGGGGGAAGTAAAGGGGGGGCCGGGGGGACATTTCACCCCCCTCTCGATAATTTGTACTTGAATTATGTGAAAATATTATCAGTGATATGAAAGAGAAGTCTCAATTTACATAATAATAAAAAAATGTGAATGGAATTTTTAGGCGGCATTATTATACGTATCCGTGTTATTTATTTATTTATTTTTTTAATTAGTAATTCAATCAGTTTTACAAAAGAACAAGAAATAGTTAAGTTTCATTTTTAAATTTGTAAATGTATTTTGGAATACTTTGAATACCTTTTTTAAAAATTATTATGCGAATTAATGTTTTCATTGATCTTCCTCTACTCCGAGGGATGCAAGCGCTGCACCATAAATCGCTGATTTCCATCACTAAATTTTAATAGTATTTTTCGCCTTATTAAATATAAGGCGAAGAATAAATTTTCTTATTAAAATTCTTTTTAGATTTTTTTTCTTATTAAACATAAGAAAATCAGTCATTAAATAAGGTGAGGAATGCTATCAAAATTTAGTGGTCAGCCAATAAACATCAGCCATTTGTGGCGCAGCGCTTGCATCCTTGCACTCCTAAAATATCGACTATAAAACATAATATTTATAATAACAAATATTTAACTTATCCTCAAGATCATATTATTAAATAATTTATTTTGAAAATTAACAATGTATATTTTTTCAATATTTTTCCTCTAAAAGTATACTTAACATTTCGTTTTACATTGAGTTTTATGCATGAAATGTTTAGGTTGTTCTTTTATATGTACGAGATGGAACCCGTCGTAAATCGACGAAAGAAAATCTTTAAAAAATGAACAGCTTCATTGATTTATAATAAATCTACAAAATTAATTACAGTAAAAAATACATCTTATATTGGTCAGTCTAATTCTCAAAAAAAAAAAAATTATTCTAAGCTAAAATTAACAAAATACTATAAAACTCAATTATCCAAATTATAAAACATAATAAAACCGAAATTCACCGGATTTTATAACACACGATACTTTTGACATAGTAAACGCTTTTTAATTTCTTCTTTTTTTTTCTATTTTAAGAAAAAAATGGAATGATTCTGTTGCCACAATCACAAAATTGCTACTAAAAGCTATAAAAAAATTAATATCTTAAAAATTATTTGAGATACAGCTTTGAAACAAGTTGCATTTAAAAGTACATTTTTTTTCTATACGACGGTGTAAAATTTTAAAATGTTCGATACTTAGAAGTGTAAAATTTGCAGTACCGAAAATTGCAAAACCGAAATTACAGGAGAAAGTGTTGCCATTCGGAAAATGACGTATGCGTTACGCACAGATACGTTTGGCCTTTATAATATAGATATGTCATAAGTTATAAGTAAAAAAAAAAATGCATGTATACATGTGTATAAATATGAAAAAAGTTTATATATATTAATTATGGGCTATCTATCATAAAGATAATTAAAAAAAATTATCTTGTTCACTCTGATAGGTAAAAAAAATTATCAAAAATAGTTTTTTTTTTTTTTTTCGTTTTTAAATCTTGGTTGGCATTATCTTATTTTAATGGAAATATCAATGTTTTTTAAAAACCTACTATTTATACTGCAGAAAAAAAAGTGAAATCTAAATTACAATTGCTTGCTATTTTTACAATATTTCAGAATGGACTGAATTAGGTGAGATCAATAGCAAGCATTAATGTAATAAATTGTAAAGTGCAACCTAAATCAATTTTCAAATTCAGAAGTTCCTTTTCTTCTACTTTTGTTAAGTAATCCGATGTATAAAACTTGTTATATTGTCAATTAATAACTTTTACTTATTGTATCAATTGTGAATGTAATCAGGAACATTTTTACAACCCTCCCCCCTTCTATTTTCCAAACTATTTTCAATAAAGGGAAAGCAGTAAGTAGTTATGAGAATTTCAATTTTTTTCGAATATATATGATATATGTATATCTATTTGAAAATATGTATATAATTTTATTTTTGAGAGTCCCCTTCCTTTTGTTGACCACAGAACAGATGCAAAAGAAAGGCCAGTCAACATTTTTATAACTTTCAAAAGACTTTTTTTTTTTTTTTTTTTTTTTTACAAAATTTTCTTATAGAGGGCAGTTATTGTCGTTTTAAATGGTTTCGTTGTACATAGTTTGCATAAGACACATAGATTTTTAAAAAGTATTAGCCCTGCCCCACAAAAAATTTTCAGAGCCCCCCCTGGCATTACTAGCTGGTTACGGCCCTGACATCAATTGTATGTCATTAGAATGGATAATAATTTTCATGTTTATTTTATAGTTAAAATTTTTATTTTACTTATTTGCATAGAACTTTTGTGTTTTAAAAAGCCCCAGAAAGGACTATTGCATTGTGATTATATTATGGCTCATAATCTTATTTAAATTAAAATTTGTCATTAGCATGGACAAATATCAGTGTCATTAGCATGGTTTTTCTGTCCATGCTAAAGACTCCTATGTGCATAAATGTAACTAGTACTTATATTGTATCCTTTTTAAAGTTTAATTTTACATATAAATTTAGGTATTGCATTTATTATCCCTAAAATATGCATTAAATCTGTCAGAAAATCACTAAGACAGCTTCTTATACTGTTAGTGTCAGAATGTTGTTCATGTAAACAAAGTTTGCTCTTTGGTAATGTTTTTATTCCCCTTATATGTATATATGTAAAAATGGAAACTATTTGTTGGAAAGGAAGGCTAATAAACGTAGAAAAAAATATTTAAACAGGAAGAAAATAAAAATTTCTTAATATATTTATTCCATTCAATTTGTTTTGTCATTAGCATGGCTCAAAAAATACTAATTATTTTTTTAAGTTAATTTTTAAATATTTAGCTCTGCTGACTACATGAAAAGTATACCTAATACTATATTAACAACACATATTTTTTTCAGAAATTTTGCTAACAGTAATTTTTTTAAGATTTCATTTTTGAAATTGTCCCCTATTTTGAGAATCACCCATTACATGTGTGTGTTTATGACAGTCAATTATTAAGGGAACTTAACCTATATTTAACGCAAGGAAATTGAAGACTTGAAGAAAACCACAAAAACTTCAAATGATTGGGTTATATAACACCCGCCAGACAACCAGTTTCGAGAACAGAACTTCTCGGCCATTGGTGGGGCACATGCATGTGCATAAAAATTCTGTTAAAATACATTAATTTGATGTATCTCTGATTATGAAAAATCATGTCACAAAAGGCCAGATAATATTAATACCAAACACTTTTCTATTGAAAAATATATTTACATGTGAATATTAAAAAAGTAAGAAAATATTAAAACAAATTATCATGTGCAAAAAAATTATTCAATGGAGGAAAATTAAAAGACTACTTCAGTCAACTGAATGAAATTACCCTCACAAATACTAATCCAATGGAATATTTTATTATTATTATTATTATTTTGCAGATATCTCTTTTGTATTTCAGTATTTTTAAACAATTCTTTTTCAGTGACTAGCAGAGATTAATCTATACAAAGGGCATTTTTTACTTTTTCATTTTGTTTACAGATATTTTTAATTAGGACATTTTCATTTTCAGAACCAGTTTCAAAGGTGAAAGCATCCTCTTGAAAAAAAAAATCTGCAAACACAATCGAAAAAGTAAAGAAGGGCAGATGTAGAGTCAGATCATTCTCAGCTGGCCAATGCAAAAAATTAAAATGCGCGCAAGATATCTTAAAAAATTTCCTCCATAAGATTAACATTAATGAGAGAGTTTATTTACAAATGTATTTTTATATTTAATTAATTACAAAACAGCTGACACAACAACAGCAAATGTGACATTGAAAACCTGAAAATAATCCAGTCAAATGAAATGATTATTAAGTAGATTACGAAAGAGTGATACTAATCATAATAATAATATTATTTAGTCTTTTACGATTGGGTAATCTCTATAAAACAGAGCAACTAGCATTTTTTAGAATATTCATGGTTTGGGCATGGGTTGGTAAGCATACCATGTAGGATGCAAAGACTCTTAATTTAAAAAATATTATTTTTTTATTCTACCTAATTTCTTTTAGAATTCATCGTCAAATTTTAGTATTAAATAAATACAATGATATATTCAATTGACTATAACTGTCTTTAGGGTCAGTACAATGCATGTATAACAAACTTTTTGGTAATTTTAGACACCTCCCCCCCCCCCCCCTCCTCCGAGATCCATTCCCTCAATGATAACATTATCAGTATTTAAAAATTCTTTTTCTTTATTATACATTTATTTTCCACACATTTTACTAGTTTCATTCAGAGTTGGCAAAAAACCTGTTGAAAAAAAAAGACTTTTTTTTGTTCTTGTTTAAACAGGTTTTTTTTAAACCTCCTTTCTTATTACATATATATGAATATTTTTTTTTATAAAAATAGACATTGTTGGATTATAAGTAGTGTAACTTTATTTTAAAATAATTTAAATCAAATAATTACAGTGAATTTATATAAAAATTTGAAAAAATTCATATTTTAATTAAACAGTATTAGAAAACAGTCTTCTATTCAAAGAATAAACTGCTCTATCCAGTGAAACATTGATACTCTGAACTCTTTATAAAAAATCTTTTGATTACCAATAATAAACATTTTGGTAAAGTAGTTTGGTAAATATATTATTTTTCATAATTATTCAAATATTAAATTTCAAATACTTCATGGGATTTTGTTTTTGGAATGATAATTTGAAGTCAACATTTTTTGTCATTAGATTCAGTAGATAAAGATTATTATTATTATGCTATAACTAGCATCCCAATCTTTGAATACTCTCTTATTTGTCTTTATATTATGATTTTAATTCTTCAAGATAATCTCCCCAATCAAGAAAAAATTTATTTACAGCATGAGCAAAATCTTAAAGATCATCATGTTATGTTATTTATTGCATCAATAATTTGCAGTTTAAAAAAATATATATATATATTTATTTTATACTACATATTGAATATTTTTTATCTATTTTATTTTTGATAATTTTACATGTTTGAAGCTTTTTCTTTAGAGCAATAGATAAGTTCACTAATGTATACTGATTTTAATCCTATACATAAAAAAATTACCTAAATCTGTTAAATCCTTCAGTTTTTCCTGCTCCCAATCCTCCATGTTTTCATACTTTTGGCTGCATTAAAGCACAATGGTAAACATACAAGATAACTGCTAAAATTAAGTTTTTAGGTTTTTCCCACCAAGATAGGACTTGATAAACCAATTGTGTTTTAATATGCAAATCAATACAGTAGAAGATCTGTATAACGCAAACCTAAAAACGCAAGGTTGTGCGTTATATAGAATTTTGTGTTATATGGATCACATATCACGCGTCATCAAATTTACCTCATAAATATAGACAAATATGTCTGAAACACATCAAAATACATTAGAATTACCTTGATACTGCATTCCTTATCCAGATTATAAATTTTTCTATTATTGCGATCATTCAACATTTTGTTAAATATACGTTTTAAAAATGGTCCAGATACACCTGGACCCAATTTATTCATTATATTGCTCATTTTCAAAAACATTCATTGTAATAATAATTTTTTTCCTTTAAAAGTTCTAAATTAAGGAGGTAAAATTGTACTAATGCATTAAATTTAGTTTTCAGACAGTAGCAGTTTTTTACAGTCTTAAAATTCAGGTGCTCCTTCATGGCAAAATTCATTGTTTACATCTGAAAGGTTGTGTGTTTATATGGAATTGCGTTATAAAGATCTTCTACTGTATTTAACTAATCCTAGATTTTCTCCTATGAACTCAATAAGATTGTCTGTGCTTCTGTCTCCCGGTCTATAATAAACACAAATATAATTTCAAACTTACTTTCCACATTGTTTATCTAACAGTCAATTATATGAGCATATGGCAGAACAATAGAAATGTCAAATGCTGGGGTGTTCCATGTTTTGAAATGAAATGATTTTATAATCATTTAACAGTTTAATAACAACTTTGTATTTTCATAAAAACAGGCAAAAGACTGAAAAAAAAGATGACAATTTATTAACAAAATAGTTACGAAAAAAATGGAAAATTTTGATTGAATCAAAAATTCTAACAATATCTAAAGATGACTACTTCTGCCCATTGAGATATCTTATGATATCATGTACCACATTCGTCACCCCTAAAGGGATAACTCATCCCCTTATTCATGTAGCCTTTTTTTTTTTTTTATTCCCCCATGGATAAATATAATGATTACAAGGAGAGATTATTTCCTTTTTTTAAATGTTATGTTATCATTTTTGGATCATTTAGAGATATTCTTTTCTTAAAACAACCAAAAGTTAGAGTAATTACAATTTATAGAATTACACATAAACAATTATATCTGGTGCTCTAATTAATGCAACCCATCAAAATTTATACAAGCACATATAATCATTGTAAGAGGGAACTTTATCAGTTTTTTTTATCCAAATTTTATGATAAAGTAAAACATTTAAGCTACATGTAAATTTTTGATTACAATAAATGTTGAGGCAGTCCACACACATTTCAATATAATTACAAGATAAAAGGCAATACTTTAAAACAGTTAAAACTCAGATTCTGATAATATGACCTGCAAAAATTTTTCTTAACAAAGGATAAATTTTGTTTTTTTTATTATTATTATTGAAATTAATTAAATTTTAGTGTAGAATAAATATAAAGCCTAAAACATTCAAACAACAATAATTTGACATTAATTGATGTAACCCATCTTTTCAGGATGAACACTATCTTTTAATTGCTAAGCATTAATTTTTCTGAATAGACTTTTGTTGTTTTTCTGAATAGATTTTTTAGACTTTTGTGGTCTTATTGAATATTTGAAAATTTGCGATTAGATAAGACATTTTCTTCTTAAAATTTCTTTCAAATTTATTGGCTTTTAAATGTCATGCATGATGAAGAGTACATTTTTTAAGCCTTGAAACCTGTCTAAATCTCTACGAGTATGTATAACCACTAATGAAATAGCACCGAAAAACTGGTGATAAATCACAATTAAATATAAAATAAAAGCACATGCAAATAGTCACGAATGAACATTCAAAAATCACGGTCACGAAGTTCATTTTGATCTTGTCTCATTACAGACACGTTTACATTGGCTGGTGATGGGCTGCTTAAGTTTCCAGCCTGAAACACATGATGTGTGTGGACTGTTTTCTAGTCATTAAAACGAAGTTTTATTATTTAATATGTAATCATTATAAAGAGAGACTTGTTGTTGAAGAATATACATATAATATTATGCAGTTAAAAATATATAAATACTTCTGCCACTACCTTTAATATGGCAACTTTATAATATAATAATAATATTAATAATAATAACCATTGATGAAATTCATGTAATTAAAATGAAGAAAGCAAAAAGTAAATAAATAAGAATTACTATAATTAATATCATTAATCCAAATTTTACCATGAATTATCATTGAAGTAGAATGCAATTTCATTATCTTCCATCCTTCACCATTCTGAACTTAACAGAAAATGCCTCTCTTTATTTCCCATTTCCATAGCTAACATTAGTATACAGAAGTAGGAATAATTGAGAAAGTATTGTCAATGGTATGAAGTGAATTAGCAAACCATACAGCATAGACAATACACATTCAATCAATATGCAGGGACCTGTTAGTGATGTGATGAGCAGAAAATTACACTGAAAAGAAAAAAAAATCCACATTTTATAAATTTGAAAGAGCACAGAACAAGATTTAATAAAACAAGATTTAAGTATTAAAAATATACCCCTTGTTTACTTTAATATGACATCAAATACCATGAAATAAATTATGCATTTTTTTCCTTTTAATTCACCTAAATAAATTGCTTTAAAGTTTACATTTATATAGTATACTACAAAATCTAAGTAGTATGATAAATTTTTTTGCGGAAAAAAATCTGCCTTTAAACCTTTTTAAGACACATAATTTTATTGATACAAAACCTTATGTTAAATTGACAACTGAGAATCTTGTTACTAAATACAATAAAGGAAAAATTAGCCATTCATTGAACGTTTAGGCACTATAAACAATCGTCATTAACTATTTATTTACTTTTATGATGATTTCGATCTATGTTTAAATTTGAGAAAGGGGTCGTCCATTAATCATGTGATGTTTTTTTTGGCATTTTTAACCCCCCCCCCTCCCCCTTGGTGATACATGGTGAGGTTCAAGACTACCCCCCCTCCCCCTACCCTATATCACGTGTATTTTTTAGTACCTACAAATTATCTTAATTTTTTTAGAATATTTATTATAAAATACAGGTTCAAGTATCATTAAATTTTATTATAGAAAAAAAAACTACAATAATAACCTTAAGAGGTAAACAGAAAGGTTGCAAGTTGTTTTGGACTGACATAAAAATAATGAAAGAAATGCGAAAAACTTTTTTGTAGTAATACATAAACATAATTTAATTTACAATGTCCTCAGACCGCGGATTAGCAAGACTTTCTTCAGCACCAATAACTGGATAAGCATCTTACAAGTTAGGTGTAGGCACAGTGCTTTGTTGAAGATTAACATCGGTTTCATCAAGCCACTCGGCGTCATCATTTTCGCGCACTATGCAGAGAATCTCTCTCGATCTACCATTCGTTCGTCGCGTGAGGATGAGAGAAGGACGGACATTGTGCATCTCTAGACTATTATTGCTCGGATTCAGTTGCTTGTGACAAGAATTCAGATGTACTTTAACTTTTGTTTTTGTACAGAAGTACAATGC
The DNA here is from genome assembly GCA_964019185.1 of Maratus speculifer. NCBI lineage: Eukaryota > Metazoa > Arthropoda > Arachnida > Araneae > Salticidae > Maratus > Maratus speculifer. The sequence goes on from OZ025303.1 coordinate 98,209,729, forward strand.
ACGCTGCTGGCATGTCCCTTCCAAAAGTATCCGATCCTTCTGCAAGCTAGGTCAATACAGGTTATAGATCAATTTGCCGAAGCCTTCATACGTTGGAGTATTTTCAAGAGACCGCATTTAACGAAAAAATAAATACACGAAACGCCGCTTTTCGGTTCAGTAGCGCGCGTTTGCCGAAAAAATAAATACTCGTGATATAATACTACACCCCCCATCCCCCCTTGTGATATTTCGTGATTTTTTTATGGACCCCTCCCCCCCCCTCTCGAGCCTCGCATGATTAATGGACGGCCCCAAATGCAATTTTTCAACAATATTAATTACAATAAGATAAATTATATTCTACTATCATAAATAATGAAGGATTAAAAACGTACTTTAATCACACTACTACATTCTTCTTCATCGCCAAGATGTATAACAAAGTTTTGTTAATGATTTCAGGAAGTTGTAGAAAGTGCTTCATAATCTATGCTTAAGGCATGATTTTTCTTACTTGCTTAGCTTAAATGAGTTCAGAAAATTCATAAACTGTGTTATATTTATTTGGTACTTATTCGATTTCATTTCATTTAAATAAAACTTTTAGCAAATAAAATACTTATTTGAGTAGAAAAAGGGGGGGGGGGGGGGGAGTTGGCAGATATATGTTTTCATATTAATAGGTCTGCAAAATTGACTGTTTTAAAAGTAAAAAAGCTATAATAAAATATTTTTAAATATATATTTTCTGTGAAGGATTGTGAATATATCTTGCAGGAACTAGAAGGGAATATTGTAGTTGCATATTGATTGAAAAAAAAAAAAAAAAAAAAAAAAATCAACAAGCATGTATATCACAAATATTTTTCAAAATATACAATGTCTTTTCTATAAAATATTCTAGTATACTTATCATAATGATAAATAAGCTTTAATATAAAAATATACAAAAAGTTTACAAGTATTTAAAAAGCAGGCATGATTCTAGCACTAGAAATATCTAGACACACGGCAGTGTGTCAGCCAAGTTCACAAAGTAAAAGGCAACACACCGGCCGTGGGTTATATTACCCGAACCATTTCGAGCCACTTTTGACCCCTCAATAACTTAAATTCTATTTGGCCTACACACTTGCAATTTTTTGTGTCGTGTAAGACCATCTTCTAATTTCCGAATCCTAATTTTTTTTAAAAAAAATCTTTTACCGTTCACGAGAAATTGACGTCTGAAAACCACTGTTTTTACCACTGACTCATTCACTCACTCATAGAAATGTTTGACTACTTCCAGGTGACTTAGGAAGTTGAAATTTGGTGTGGAGGTAGGTTATTGGATCTATAAATAGGAAAAAATCAGAAATCACCATTAATTGATCATTAATGGTTGGTTAGAGGATAAATTATTGGATTACAATGGAAGTTTATGAGAATTTCACAAAATACCAGAAATAGTGCCAAGTTGGCGTCACTTTTGGCGAGTATCAGGGCTAATCTCTGAAACTACCGAACCGATTTCAAAAGTAATGGTACCAAAATGATGATATTCGCCCCGGTTCAAACATAGACTATATCTTATGTCTGTGCCACTAACCAAAAGAGGGTTCAGAAGCGAAAAACATTCTAAAAAAGTTATTTTTGTTTTACTGAAGGGCCTAGAAGCACAAAATTTGGCATGTTAATTATTTATAAGATATAAATGATCACTAATAACATTTGCTAAAAAAATATCAAATTTAAATGTGTGAAAATCCGCGAAGAACGTTCTAAAAAAGTTCGAAATACCAATTTTAAAACAATCTCAGCAAACAACAAACCGATCTTAAAAGTAATGATATGAAAATGATGATGACAGTCTTTGCTCCAACATAGGATATATCTTATGTCGATTGCACTAGTCCAAAGGAGATAAAAGAGCAAAAGACATTCTAAAAATGCGATGTCTGTATATTAAGGGAATGGACTGGAAACATAAAGTTTGGCATTTTAGAGTTTATGGGAATTTCGCGAAATATCAGAAATAGTGCCAAGTTGGCGAGTATCGGGGCTAATCTCTGAAACCACCTAACCGATTTCAAAATAATAATACCAAAATGATGGTATTCGCCCCGGTTCAAACATAGGCTATATTTTATGCGTATACAATTTACCAAAAGAGGGTGAAGAAGCAAAAAACATTCTAAAAATGCAACTTTTGTGTTACTGAAGGACCTAGAACTATAAGATTTGGCATGTTATTTATTTATAAGATATAAATGATCTCTAAGGGCATTTGATAAAAAATACGGAATTCAAAAGGGGTAAAAATGTGCGAAAAGCGTTCTAAAAATGTTCTAAATTGGGATTTTTAAGCAATTTCAGCAAACAAACCGATCTTAAAAGTAATGATATCAAAATGATGGTGATAGACCTTGCTTCAATATAGTAGGCTATATCTTATGTCGATTCCACTAATCCAAAGGGGGTAAAAGAGCAAAAAGCGTTCTAAAAATGCAATGTCTGTATGTTAAGGGCCTAAAAACATAAAATTTGGCATGTTTATTAGTTATAAGATATAAATGATCACTAAGAACATTTCTTAACAAATACAAAATTTAAAAGGGGTAAAAATGCGCGAAAAGCGTTCTAAAAACTTTCTAAATAGCAATATTTAAGCAATTTTGGGTAGTTAGCGAACCGATTTAAAGAAAAAAAGATGCAAAAATGGTGGCGACAGTCCTTGCTCTAACAAAATTATTGGATAAATTACCAGAGGAATCTATGGGGAATTACAATGGGAATCTATGGGAATTTGGCAAAATACCAGAAATATCGCCATGTTAGCATAACTTTTGGTGCGTAATTTTTGTCGTCAATATAGCGATATTTCGCCAAGTTGGCTACAAACGTTTTTGGTCGACGAAATAATCAAGTAGTACCCAATCACGTAAAAGAAACATCCTTATTAATGGAATTTAAAGGAACATAAGCAGTCCTAATGTTAAATTTTTAAATTTGATTGAAAAAAACAGTGAATAAATGCAGGAAAAAGCTGAAAGTTTAATTAATATTAAATAAAACTAATTTAACCTATTTATTTGAAAAAGGAAACAAATACCTATTTATTGACAAAAAATAATGATATCCTATCAAAAACATGAATGTGAAAAAATGCCAAGTTCGTTAAAGGCTTCGCTCATAAAAGAAGTGATTTGACAAAAAATAATGATATCCTGTCAAAAACATGAATGTGAAAGAATGCCAAGTTCGTTAAAGGTTTCACTAATAAAAGAATTGAGATCTAACTGCAAACCAAGTTCTTTCGGTGCTCCTTAAATCATAACTCCTGTCATGCATAATATTATTCAATTGCTTAAAATGATTTGTTATGTTACTTGTTATTCAATAGGGCGACTTGGCAAGTTTTCAGCTACCAGCTTTAATCTTTGAATCGGAATACAATTTAATCTAGAATCTGATTGGCAAAGATCTAATCAATCGAGTGTTCGAATAAATATATTGAAGTTAAGGTACTGATAAGTTAAGGAAGGGATCAACTTTAATTTCTGATCAACTAGATAGAAAAAATTGAATAAGAGAAAACTTGCTAAGTCGCTCTGTTGAATAACAAGTAACATAACAAATCATTTTAAGCAATTGAATAATATTATGCATGACAGGAGTTATGATTTAAGGAGCACCGAAAGAACATGGTTTGCAGTTAGATCTCAATTCTTTTATTAGTGAAACCTTTAACGAACTTGGCATTCTTTCACATTCATGTTTTTGACAGGATTACTATTCACGTAACAGACAAAAAATTATACGAAATATTGAACAAGAAGTAATCGGACAGAATATTAAATAGAAAACAGTTACAAAACACTTACGTGATATATTTCTTTCATTTACAATCAAGTCTAGATAGCGCAAAGATTTCTGAATTTTCTATTAAAAACAAATGCTTAAGACTAACTTCAATAAAATATTTGGCAATTAAATAAAGTGCGATAAAGCAGCCAAAATGGTAACCATACATTCACTTGAAAGATGCCAATAATATGGGCATGAAGTTGCGCAGACAGAAAATTTTGGGCGGTAATGTTCCTGACGTCATATTGGAATGCCCTATAAAATAAAATTTTGCTCTGTGTGTATAGACCCCTTGCACGTGACGTCACATGCTTCATCTGGCGCCCAAACAAAGGCAAATGTGGAGTTTTCACATTTATAAAAATCGTAATTTGCGCTTGATTTTTTACGTACTTAGAAAAATAATAAGAAAAATCAAAATTAAACAGAAAGACCATAGGTGCTTTAAATGGCAAACGGGAAGTTATAATGTTTTGTTTGGGCTCCACCAGATTAGAGAAACAGCCGTTGCTGTGACGTCAATGCAAGGGTTTATAGGATGACTAGAAATATTTATCGCATGTAAGTCTGAAAATTTAAATCAGGATATTCCAAGGCCTCTCCTGATGTACCTGAGACTCAGAATTTTCAAAGTAAAAAAGTTATTAATTAAAAATAAAAAGGAACTCATCAAAAACCCATCCTTTTTCCTTCCCAGCACTCGCAAATGCCCAGAAACAGATTTCATGGTTTATGCGCTATTGAAAAAATAGAAAAAGTATTGAAATAAAAAGTATTTATTTTCAAGGAGTAAAAAATTCGGCAAATTTTCCAAAAATGCAATAGTCCTTTAAGATAGCGAACTTCAGCAAATGAAAAATTTGGACATAAAACGTCTTCAATGTAAAATATCGCGAATTTCGATAAACGGTCGCGAAAAAATATCAATTTTGTTAATCATTCGCATAAAAAAATTGATAATACCGCCAAATAATTGAATAAACGCAGATTTCGTCAAAAAATCGTGGAAAAATACGAATTTCATTAAAAGGTCGCAGGAAAAACTCATTTTGTCAAAAAAATAGAAAAATAACGATTCGTCAAAGAGTCTCGGAAGAAAATCGAATTTCATAAAAAAATTGCGGAAAAACAAGAAATTTGTCTAAAAAATAAAATTTTTTTTCTAAGGACTGAAGAAAAATATGGAAATTCGTGAAAGGATTGCAGAAAAGGCAAATTTCACCAAAGAATCGCAGAAATAACAAAAATTTTGTCAAAAAATCGCGAAAAATCTGCAAATTTTGTTTAATATCGTGAAATAATTCGAATTTTGTCAAACTATGGCTGAAAAATTGCGAATTTTGGCAAAAGATCGTGAAAAAACACAAATTTTGTAAAGAAATAATGGAAAAAAGTAAATTTCGTGAAAAAAATTGCTAAAATAACACAAGTTTTATTGAATATCGTAAAGTAACGCGAAATCTTTGACAAAAAATCACGTAGAAAAGGAAAATTTTGTCAAAAAATCGTGACAAAAACACAAATTTTGTGACTATGCGAAACAACACGGCTCTCGTCAAAGGATCTCAGAAGAACGCGAATTTTGTAAAGGGATCTCAGAAGAACACGAATTTTGTCAAAGGATCACAATAAAAACGTGAATTTTGTCAAAGGGTCTCAGGAAAACGCGAATTTTGACAAATGATCGCGGAAGAAAAATTGAACTTCGTCAAAGGATCGCAGAAAAAACTTGAACTTCGCCAAAGGATCACGGCAAAATGCAAATTTTGTTGAAGTATCGGGTAAGAAACTTAAATTTCTGACAAAAGATCGCACCAAAGCGCTTATTTATGCCAAAGGATCGCGGTAAAAATGTAAAATTTGTTTCAGGATTGTGTAAAACACAAAATTCTGCTAAATGATCGCGGAAAAAAACATGAATCTTGTCAAAGTATCGCGAAAAAACAAATTTTGTCGATGGATAACGGAAAAAAAAAGATTAATTTTGTCAAAAAGTCGCGGGAAAATGCATAATTAGCATCGGGAAAAGAATTTTCTCCCTACCTCTCTGCTCAGGAAATATGTTGTAAACTTCGGAATTTTTTTTTTTTTTTTTTTACTCAAAATTATTTTTGCGAATTTCGTCGATTATACACTGAAAAAAGTGCAAGTTTTTTCAATTTCTGACGAGAGAAATTACTTTACTGGTCTTACGAGTCAAGGAAATTCGGAAATTTAGACAAAAAGTTAGGGAAAAGTCAAGAAATTTTTGATGCACTACCTTGCATCATAATACCGATTATCATAGTAAATTGGAAAAATTTTGAATTAATTTATCTAAAATTTTTACGGAAAATTTAGACAAATTATATGACAATAAATAAATGGGTAGACAAATATTAACAATATTGTTCTCCCTTGTTCTAATAATTTGGGAAAATTTAATAATATAATAATATATATAAATATATAATAATATATTATAAAATAATATTTCATATTGAATGATCGATGCTCTGTTTTTTCTCCCGAAACAATGTGAAGTAGTGCAATTATTTTTTTATTAATTTCAAGAGAATACTAATTTTTACATTCTTAATCTAAAATTATTCCGTGTATCCTATAAGGCGTAACAGCAAAAATTCTGATTCATTCCAGTCAGAACATTAGCAAAAGATTTTTTTAATATGAAATTTTGTCAATTGTTGCCGTTCTAGGATGAAGGGTTTAAACATATTCATCTCAAATCTCCCCTCTCCTCTTACCACCATTAAATAAAACCTTTGAAAGCATGAGGGCCTAATTTTTCCCGAGCCCCGTATACGAAATTCGTGGGCCGGGCCATCGCATTGAGGGCAGATTTTTTTCCCAACCGGCCAGCAAAAAAAATCAAATTAGCCAAAAGACTGGGCTGGGAGAAGATAAAAATTTTCGGCCCTTACGGCCGAATTTAAAAGTTTACGCAAAGCCGATAAAATATCAGTTACATTCATTGAATGAGATGACTTTTGCGTGAATAAGTACAAATGTTTGACACGAACCGATGGTAGTTCCGTAGTTAGAGAACATCAATAACATGTTCGAAAAAATATAGCATGTTTAACGTAGTGACCAGCATCAGACAAGGTGTCTAAAACAATTTATTTTATTTTTCATTATTCATTTATTTATCTTCAGTAGACTTATGTCGTGCTGACATCAGGCTTGCTTGTTTTCCCTACATAGTCGAGCTGAGTCGGAATTGAACTTAATTATTCTTAAAAAATATAGGGCAAGCAATATGTTTTGAAAAAATTATAATAGCGATAATGAACTTCTGTTAATGTAATCTTTGGAAATATACCTTAGGTGGTTCTCAAATACTCTGCTGAATAAAGCGAAGCTTTGACACATTTTCTGACTAATTTCTAACTGCAAAGGTTTAAAATTGAGAATCTCAACTATTGAAGGGATTTAAGATTAGCTTTTCCGTTTTTGATAAATAAATTACTTATCGACAGATAAGGGATTCTTACTACGGCTTCAGGTTTTTAGCCTTTCCTGTGATGTCGCTTTTAGTTTATTTGATTCAAAATGCTGTCTTTATCAAAAAATGGATAACACCATTCGCTTATATAATTTCTGAATAAGAACACCTGCCAATCTTGCGTTTCCGGAAAGAATTGAATTTAGAAATGTGCCAGAAAGCATCTCTTTTGGATTTGAGAACAACCTTAATAAATGAAATATTTTCACATATCGGAGAAATTGTTTCACAAACCTACTTTTTATTATATAGCTTCAAAAATTACGATGTTTTTAACTCTCCTTTTGTTCTTTTATTATAAACCGCATTTTTTTTTTTATAAATCCTTATTTAAATAGTCCCCAGCAGTGACAGAGGTTCTGCTCTCAAAGCTGAAGGATGGGAGGTGCCGAGTTCGAATCCAATCACGCCCGTCGGTCTAACCGTTCGGAGTTTTTGTGGTTTCTATTAATCCTTGCGCATATAGGTACGTTGCGGGTTAGCTTCCCTTAAAGACCCTGACGGAGGACCACCCCCTCTTGGGCCTGCATCCCTCGTGCAGATAATTGGCCGTCATATATAACACTACAAACACACTTTATCTAAATGTTGAAACGTCTTAGAATTTAAGTAATCGTTATTGTTGCTATTGTGCATTGTCTGTCTTGCATATGATAATTTAAAAATATACTGGCAATTTATTCCATAAATATGTATTCAGTACTCTTTAAAAGAATCTTTATTGTGTGTTAAGGGTGTATTTGAAAAAAAGTTTTCCACCTTCAACAGTTCAAAATTTTCTGATACAATTTCAGACACATTTTTAAAAGTAGAAACACGAAACTTGCTGAGGGATTTTTGAAGAGACGTACAAGGTGCCGTGTGATGTCTTTTTGCGTTCAATTAATTAGAATTTGATTTAAAAACAATTATATTTTCAGTATGACCCTTTTTTCATTCACAGATCTCCCGCTTCGGAAAAATCGGTTCGAAATGCCATTTTTAATTGCTTTTTTTTTGCAATATTTGCTGCATTTATCAAAGAATCGACAATCACGACACCTTGTGTACTTTCTACATAAGACAATTTGCCAGTTTGATACGTTTGAGAGCAAAAGTGAATTAAAAAATAAATCGGAAAATAAGCAATTTGAATCGAAATACACCCATAAGTAAAATCCATTTTTTTGTAGAAATTGAGTCAGGCCAGATCGAGCCCAGGCGGGTCGGGCCTGTTTTTATTGAGTTCAGTACGGGCTGAGCCGAACTTTTAACTTATACACCGGTCCGGGCCAAGCCTGAATTTCCGGTCCGTGCAGATTTCTAGAATGCTTTGACAAATTTTTATTAAATTTGTTTGAACTTTTCTCCAGTTGAACAGTGCATCAAACATAAGAGTTTTACGGTTGTGCATTTAGTATTTTAAAGTAAGTTTTTTAAGACATGAAATAACTTATTTCGGATTTTTTCTAATTTTTTCGTATATGGTTATTTTTTTTAAATGTTTAATTGTATGTGTGTGCACTCGTTGACTGGGAAAGGGGGGGGGGGGGTATAATTTTCTAGAAAAGTACTTCAAAACCTTTGCCCCCTTAGTTTTAGAGCCCAAGTTACGCCTATGCCCCTACATCAAGGTCACACAACTTTTGTTGACTATAACGTTGTGTAGGGGGTAGGGGAAAAAGTTCTGCGAAAGGGGTCCGTGTGATACCGCTATAAGACATGAAAGTAGAGAAATATTTACAGAACACTTAGGCCGCCACACATCTGTGAGACATTGAGCGAAAAAACATGAGACATGCGACAATTTCACCCTGATAACAAAGAAAAAACTGGTTTGACTGCGTCATGTTGCACGATTTTTGACGTATGTCTCCCTAGTGTGTGGCGGAGTAAATGTTTTTTTTTTTTTTGGTCTTAGACAAAAAGCCCTACAGCAAACCTATATTCAAAAACTTGTCGATCCTCGCCAGGACAAATGAGTTAAGGTAACAAAGATTAGCTTTGCTGTTAAAAATATGCAACTTTTGTTGCATAGCTATTCCATTGCTTTTATCAGTGGTGACCATCCCCCCCCCCCAAAAAAAAAAACTTCATACTTTAACATTGATTCCCCCCCCCCCCCCCGCTAAACAGAATATCAATTATAAAATATATTCTACTTATAATATACTGCACATTCAATAGATAGCGAGTTGAGCATAGCGGAATGAGTTCTTATTGCCCTTATCTAGAATTTAAAGAAAGAAAACACAGGAACATTTCTGAAAATTCAATGTTGAAAAAATTTAAAAGTAATATTAAAATAATCAAGGTTTTTTTTTTTTTTTTCAGTAAAAAAAAAAAAAAAATAAATAAATAAAGAATTATTAAAAATTTAAAATTCCCCCCCCCCCCAAAAATGTACTTTTTTCAAATTCCCCCCCCAAAACTAAAATGTATGACGCATCTTGCGTCACCAAACCCCTCTCTGGGCACCCCTGGCTTTTATAAAATATGTCTATTCTTACTAATGAGAATAATCCATAATGCACTGTTAAAAATATTGTGAAAAATTATCTCTGTTTTTAAAGACTATTTTCTAACCAATGAGAACGCTACATAATTGGCTATGGAGCATTCACATTAGTCAGAAAATAGATAATCTTTAGAAACAGAGGTAATTTTTCACGACATTTTTAACAGTGTATAGTTAAGTAAATGTTTTCTATAAAAGTAGTGGAGTAGCTATGCGCTAAAGCAAATTTTTAGCAGTGTTGGCAATATATTTTTTTTTACCAAAACCATCTCAAACAATCAAGATTTATATGTCATTATTTTATGTAAAAACACATTAGTTTCATTAGTTGCAAAAAGTTGTCTGAATGCTTGCTTTGCTTTCGGTTAATATAAATGCAGTTCAGTATCATTTATCAGATGGTCCTTTCTAGAGAACTAACCTAGATAAGAATGCAATTTGTTTCACTGACTAAATTCAGGAATTTACAAGTTTTTGGGAAATCACTGCTACTTAACTTCAAAATCATTTTTTATTATCTCGATAACTGGCTGCTCTTTGAACAATCACTTCAGATACAAAATTAACTATATGAATTCTATTTTCACAGCAGAGGCTCTAGTAATCGGTATGGCTCTCGATGAGTTGACTTTATTGTTTCTCCTATCATCATTCGCACAGTCAATTTATCAGTGTTAAACATTCTTCAGTATGTCACTTGGAGGTCTCCTAGAGTTATAATATCGCTGCATAATAAAATCCAAAGAGTTTCTGATCACATCCTGAGTATTAATATCTGCTAGGTCCCTGGACATTGGAAATCTGGCCAGCACAAATTACAGATTCTGATGCCGTGTTTGACTGGGAGTCTTTGGAGTCGTCTTGCTCTCACAAATTAAATATATGGAGGCAGTGTGCTCAAGCACATTTTAACGAGTAAATATTTCCAGTCCCACATGACAATATTACCAACAATACCCAGTCTCACCAATGGGCTATCAAAAGGCATGACGATATACTGATTTCTCAGTTCATGTGTAAAATGTTAATCACCACAGCTGTGTTAGCTTGCTCCAACCTGGTAGCAGAAAACAACTGCAGTTCATGTCAAGTTCTTGACTCTCTGGAGCACATTTTTTTTTTCATTCTTCAAATATCAGCAACATTGCAGTTTTTTCTTTGATTCTCTCTATTCTAAACAATGATTGCTTCCATTCCTTTGTAAACTTTTTATAGATTTAGGTCTTTTGGTGACTTTGAGTACAAACACCCCACCAGTGACTTAGAGGTTGTGTTTTCGAAGCTGGTAGATGGGAGGTGCTGGGTTCAAACCCAATCACATCCGTTGGCCTAAAAGTTCAGTTTTCTTTGAACCTTGCATGAATATGGGTAAGGTTCCCTTAGAAAGACTCCCCCACGGAGGGCACTCCCCTAGGGCCTATATCCCTCATGCATACAATTGCCTGTCATAAATAACACCAACACACACCGAGTGTCAACTGTTACATTCAGATCTTGGTGTAATAGTGTACAATATTTTGGATAGAGTATAGTATGCGAAATCTTTTGTGTGTCCATGTGAGTACTATCTGCTTTCTATTATACAGGAAGTAACTTGTAGTAAACCTCAACAATGTATACCATATTTACTTGTGTATAACACAGACTTTCTCCCAAAATTTAGGGCACAAACGCTGGATGCGCATTATACACAGAATATTTTTTTTATTGTTTTAAGTAATCACACAACATACATATGAATTAAGAAATATATTTATAGAATAAATTAAAACTGAAATCTTACTGAATAGAAGTATTCCTGCATCTTTATTTGACTCTTTGCATTTTCTTTTATACAAAAGCATTAATAATATTATTTAAACACTACTTTGCAATCCTCATTGCCGCCACTCATTTTTATGTAATGGAAACAGAAAAAATTCATGTAACAGATACAGATTTGCACTATAAATTAAAAAAAAATGTAAGGTTAAAAAAATAAGAAATTTTATTAGGAAACTGGGATGTCTAGAACTTTTTATCTAAGTGTGATTCAAATTACAGATAAAATTTTAGTGAGATTAGTGTAATTTTACTACATTCATTTGTAAAGCTACAGATTTCTAGAGATTTACAAAAATTAGTTTTGTAGATCCTCTCTACAAAATAAAACACAAATAAAATTTTAGCAAAAATACATTTCTGCAACTTTACTTTTTTTTTTTTTTTTTTTTTTTGTTTAACAGTGTAGATGCTTTTAAGTATTTAGTGTGCAAGTGACATCACCATATTATGACACTCACTCCCTAGCTGAAGCTTAAAAAAATAATAATTTCGACTTCTTTTCTAGCCTGATGTAACATTACTTTCGATTTTCTTTATTGAAATTCATTTGGTCATTCATTCCCTTGCAGGTCAAACTTATGGTGCGTGTTATATACGAGATACAAAGAGTTACCATTTTTCATTCTTCAGTACTGGGTGTATGTTATACACAAGTAAATACGGTATCAATTTCATAAAATTTGAAAGTTTAATATAATTAAAATCTGCCCTAATGTTTTCCCCTATACCATTATGTAATGGAATAATTTTGTGTGGCCCTATATATTAATAACAAATATTCTTTGCATCACAGATTGCACAGAATGTACATTTTAGCATATACTTCATAGATGAATTTTATTATGTTCGAAAAAACATATCATTAAAATGAACTTGAAACTATTTCTTCCCATTGACCATAATGTTACGGATGTTCATAATGTTACGTTATTGTCTCTGTAATTGAACTATACATACGATTTTTATAAAATTTGAATTTACAAGATTATGTTACAAATATATATTTTAAATTTCAACTAATTCGGTTGGGTATTTTTTGTGTTGTTGTATGCAGACAGACTGAACGAAGACTATAGGCATACCTGCCAACCTGAGAAAATTCAAATGTGTAAAACATTACGTGAATGACATTTTTAATGAAATTTTATAAAATAGCACATGAACAACATTTTTAAAGGTTATCTATGAAAAAGGATGAACAAAATTTCTAATTAATTTCTCTGAAACAGCAAGTAAGCAACATTTCTAATAAATTTGTAAAAAACATGAATCTTTTTTAATGTTACATAACTTATATATTTATAAACATTTTAAAAAAGTGACACGATAAAAAATAGTTTTTTCTAATATACAATAACATAGGTTTTTTTTTTTTTTTTTTTTTTTTTTTTGAAGGACTAAACATTTTGGTTGCAATGGGCCAGAGAACACAGAAAGGCAACAGTAACTTTGTTTGCTTTACTTAAAACATCATTATCAAAAGTAAAGCCGAGAGAAATATTGAATATTCGGTCATTCAGTTATTTGGTCAAACCATTATTTGTTGCATTACTAATTTTTAACAGCTCTTCACTTCTGAAATTTTAATAGAAAATACGGGCAAAATTTACTCAAAACTAAGTTATCCTTTACACATAATAAAAATTAAAAATTTTATAATTATTTTTTAATAATGAAACAAACACATTTTTAACTAAATCTAACCCTTTCTGGCATAAGTAAACTGTGTTCGTAAAATGAGAAATTATTGTCTGACACCAGAATTTATAAATGACTTTTTTAGAAATTAAAAACTCTTTAATTAAAGCTGTGATTGTGAAAACAAAATTTCACTAAAATATTCTTGGTACCGATTGCAAGTTTGGAATTAAAATTAGGTATGCCCAGAGTGGGCACACTGTGCCGGAAGTATTTATAATTAAAACCAGTTAGAAAATAATTCATAATTTAAGGGGGAAAAAAAGGAAATTGAAAAAAATTTGCAAAAATGTGTAAAAAAAAAAAAGTATCCTAAGTGTAAAAAACAGCCCAAATGTATAAATTTCACACCCAATATGTAAAGCTTGGTAAGTGTGCTATAGGTGCTACGTATTTATATAATTATGAATGCACCTAAAAAAGTGTGACCATCCTTCTTGAGCTATTCTGTATAGAATCGCATATGATACTTGGTATGAAATTTAAACATACAATAGGTATGAAGTACAGTACTAGTCATTTCAGCATGATTCACGAACAATTTGTATGGATAGATAGAAGGGGGGGGGGGTGAATCCTCTAACTTGGATCCTGACACCACTTCTACTGCATATTCATTTTACAAGATTAAATATGGAGGGTTAGATGACATTTATTTTGATACAACAAATGACCATTTTCTCATTACTCATAAACATGTAAAAATCAGATTTAAAAAAAAGAAGGGGGGGGGGAATAAAGATTGATTAGAAAGGTTGTTTAAAAGGCATTTTCAGTGGTTTTATTATTATTCTCATGTAAATATTTGTACAGTAGTTAGAAATGCTTAACTCTTTCAAACTTTTCATTTTTTAGTAAAAATCTTACAGACATATTTCTATAAAATATGAAGTTCTTCCACAAAATGGGGAGGGAGAAAATCAATTTAAATCCTGAAGTTATGCAAACTGCCAAGAATGTTGCCAAAAATAACAGTGCATTCAAGCTTTTGATAAGGACCACATTATTTCAACTTATTTGATTTTAATATTTCAAAAAATCCATCTTTAAGCGCATAATATTTTTCAAGTGATCAAATTTAGGCACACACATTTGATTTATTGTTTTCTAACAATTTTTTCTTTATTTTTAAAATTCTGTAGAAATATAAATATTGTATCACCATATTCCCCCTAGAATTGAAAATATTATGGCTTTTTTCAAGTACATGAACAATAAAATAAAAAAGGTGAAATCAGAAATTATATTTATTACATATTAATAAACATACAAAACTAAATCAACTGATTCGTGTAATATTTCTTTTATAACATTTCAATATCTTTTCAAATTTGTTTACATAATGCTTGAAATGTGAAACAATATTTTAACACAATTCACCAATTCTTTTTACTCACAATGACTTCTTGCATTATAAACATATATATAATTTTTTCATGGCATACGCAAATAGTGGTACATTTTTGTTAAAGACTTGGCATAACTGAATGTTAAGTATAAAAAATATTACAATATTATGTGGCTACTAATCCCTTATCAATGTATGTATTAAACTATGTAATATAAAATGAATTTCATGTGCATTTGATAATTGTTAATTGATAAAGATATACTAACTTCTGACATTTATTAAATGTAAAATAAAAATTGACAAAAAGTACTTTTGATTTTTTGGGTCAAATTAAACTATGCCATATTCTGTCTTATGCCAAGGCCCTAAAACAAAAAAAGTACCTATATGGCTTTATACAGAACAGCATTGAATCATGTCATTGTTAATGCAAAGATTAAATTTAAATGATATACTAATATTATAAAGCCTACAAATACTTTTAAACATGAAGTGTATAGAACACAAATTTTTAATACATCAAACTAAAAGAAAAAAAAAAAAAAAAAGATAAACATCATTAATAAAAACTAAAGAGAAAGAATTCTCTTTATTTATGCAGTCCACTTCAAGCAACGTGTATCTTGGTGCACGCCAAAACATTTGATACTACAATACCGAGCACCACATTGAACACAAGTGTAATTCGACAAAAATCCACAAACAGCACAAAAATGCCGGGGAGGATATTTAGATGGAGGAATTTGTGCAGTGATGTAATTTGTCTTATCTTTTGTAAAATGCTGTTCTTCCTCCTCTAACAAGGCAGTAAAATTTTTCCTAAAGCGTTGTTTAAATGGCTCAGTTTTTAGTTTTTTTCTTCTTTTATTTTCAATAGTATCTTCAAACTTTGGGGCATTTTTGTGCATAACTAAATTTGCATGAGGATCATCATGAAAGTTATCTTGCTCTAAGGCTTCCAAGGCTTTCTTGAGACGCCTCTTACGAGCAACCTCATCCAAAACTTTACGTTGATTTGATTCTTTCACCCTATTTGATTCCCTTTTGTCAGCCATTATTGTTAACTTAGAGGTGAAAGTTGTTTTTTCAAGAACAGGTAAAGTTATTTTTCAGCAAGAGGAAAAGAAATTGCATCCATTAAATCATCAATACGTGCCTGGAGAACCTCAAGCATATCTGCGGCAATGAAAACATGAGTGTCATCTAAATCTTCAATAATAAATTTCTTTTTAAAAGCATTAGTCTCGTCCAAATGGAGTAAAAACTGCTTCATAGCTGGATCACTGTAAAAAAAGGAAGACTAGACTATTAGTATAAAACAATATATATTTCTTTCAACAAATAAAATTTTTTATCAAATGATCACATGACATACAATTTTATCTCTTTCAGCTCAAGCAGGACATATATTCATTGGCCATCATGGATTTTTCTTCTAATTGCAATAATTTCAGGTATGAAATATAAAAGGATTAAAAAAATATATCCAGTTATCATCTCAAAGCTATAAAATATGTTATAAAAATGTTTAACCTATTTAATATTTTATTCTATAACATCCATTAAATAATCAACATATTTTTTAAGAGCTTCAAGCATATCTTATTTAATCGAAACTTGTCTTACAAGTAAATCTTTAATTCACTTTAAAAAAAACATTTTTAATCTCATCTAAATGGAGTGAAAACTTCTTTTCTAAATCATTAAAAAAAAAAAAAAAAAAAAAAAAAGATAATGTAAACATTTGTTTAGATAAATAAACATAATAATACAGTAGACTAGACTCCCTCAAATCCACAGTTTGTGACTAACAGTTGTGCAGGTTTTTAAACATTTCTTTGTATATATTTTTAAACAGTAATTTTAACATAATAATGCAACCAAAAATTATAATAATGCTTGCAATGTAGTAAAATATTACAATATTAAGTAAAGTAATAAACTAAAATAATAAAAAAAGGATAATTGTAAAGGTCAAGTAAATAAACAATAATTTATAATTAAATTTACATAATTAATATTAGATTGACTTATTCAATGAAACATTCCTCTTCAAACCTATCCTATTTATTCATATCAAAATCATCATAAAAGAAAGTAAGTTTAATTTCAGGTTTAGTTAAGTCTTAATAACCAAAGCTTGATTAATATATAAATATCTGGTAAAAAGATTGTGATTACCAGTGACTTTTTTTTTTTTTTTTTTTTTTTTTTTTTTAGGAGGGAAAAAAAATTATTACTTGATTATCTTGCTGATCAAAAAACTATCACCAAACAATAAGATTAAATTTTAAATGCCAATAATGGATGATCGTGAATATCATATTCATTGACATTAAATACAATTCAGGTGTTTAAAATTCCATCAAATGATTTTTTTTTTTTTTTTTTTTACTTTTTATTTATATTTTTTATTGAAGTTTAATTTGTATTCTTTATTGAAGTTTAATTTTTTGTACTTTAATTACTTAAAATAAAATTACATCAATATGTATAATTTGATTATTAGTTTGATGATTTGTAAAATTTGCTGAAATTGGTTGATGGGAATAGCCAAGTAAGTGCCAAAAATGTATGCTGTCTTCATTAAAATCACTAGCTCATACAGCTTGGGACCTGAGGTTGTGCAGATTTTAGAATTTTATGGATTTCTGATCATTGCTTTGTTTGCATTTTTTAAACAGCAATTTGAATGTAATTAATAATGCAATCTGAATTATAATGAATGCTTTTAAATGCAATAAAATATTAAAATAATTAAAATGTTAAAAGCAAAAATAATAATCAATAAGAAGTAAAGCAAGTAAATAATCAATAATGTATATAGTTAAATAAGGATTTATATAGTTAATATTATATTATAGTTAAATAAGGAACATTTTTCATAAATTATTCAATGAAACTTGTCTCAAAGGGTTGGTAAAAAATCAGGTTAGAAAAAAAAAGTTTTTTTTATTTTATTTATTTAATTTTTTTTTTTAATGTGATTTCCTATTATATATACATGCATATTTATCAATAAAAATAAATATTTTTCAATACATAAGTAATAACTTGATTTAAAAGTAGTTCTAATCAATCTAATTATTTAATATACAATTAGTTATGTAGAAAATTGAAATCATTTAAATATTAGAAAAAGACATTTTTAGAAAAAGCTATGTCTTATTTTATAAATAAAACTAAAACGTTCTATATAATGAAATATTGATACCTTGAAAGTCTTAATATACAATCTTTTAATTATTAGCACTATAAATAAATATATGATGCAGTTTCATAAATAGGGTCACCCGGGGTAAAATGGGTATAAAAATCAGCTTTTTTAATTTTAATGTTTCATGGCAGAAATATTATGAAATAAATTCATGTTTTTGTTCAATATTTTTGACATTGTGTATCTTAGGTCTAAATTAAACATAATTTGTGTTTCCTTTTTTTAAAATTTTTTGTGTAAAACACTATACCTATTTTACCCCGGTGTATACCTATTTTACCCCGTGGTTCGGGGTAAAATGGGTATGCACCGGGGTAAAATGGGTATATGCTGGTTAAAATTGAATAATAAATTAAATATACTTAAATACACTATATTAATGTGTAAACCATTTAAAAGATTTTTACTTTTATCCTCTGAATCATGTGTAAACTTGGAAGGTGAAGGGGGAGGGGCTTCAAAAACTCCCCACTTCAATTTGCTTACATTTTTTTCTTGACATATAAAAACACTGCTATGAAAGTAGTGTAAATAAGATGAGAGTACTGACAAATCCTATCCTCCACCACATCAGTTTACAAGCACATGCTGTGAATAGTGTTTCTCTTTAAAAGTATTTTTTTTTTTTTATTATTATTTAATGCAATTCAAAAGCAGATAGATATCAGCATGAATATCTATAGGGGAAAAATGAGAAATTAAATTACACTGGAAAATCAATGTTTAATCAAAAGCAATTTATGCAGATAGGTATAACATAAGAAAAATTAACATGCAAAATGTATACTGGCAAGGACTGTTGCAGCTTGGTTGAGATAGCTTTTTGACATTTTGGATGGATGCCTTCATCAGGGTTATCAATAATAAGACCTGTGGATTCTTCAACAGACTTCTTTACATTAAATTTTACAGGGACTCAATCGCCAATCACTGGATTCATTGCAGCGAAAACCTTTGGTTTAACTTCTATTTTATGGGTTGCTTTGATTCTTTTAACTGTTTGTACTTTTTTTGTGTTCCTAGTGCAAAGACTTGCAGCTACCTGCTCTGTAGTTAAAACTTCTACCTTTGCTTGTACTCTCTTGCGTTTTCTGTGAGTTTTTTATAGCCTCGCCAGTACTAGAAAATAAGTTTTAATTTAATTTTGCGATATTTTTCTTACTTTGTGTTCCTGTACATTTAATCAATTTGCATGTATTTTAATTTCATCCTAAATAGCCTAATTTATAATATAAATGATAAATTGATGATATAAGTAATAGCCTAATTTCATATAACAAAGCATAATTTCAGTTTAAAACATAGGATCAATAACAATTTGCCCTCAAAGGTCTTTCAACTTTGATCAATCTTCATACATTCATATCTTGACCTATACCCATTTTACCCCATATGACAAAAAATGCTATAAAATTTTTGTGAGTAAATAAATTTACTTAATTTTACAGTTTTCAGTTAGAAGAATCCTTCTTCTGTAAATATCAAACAGTTTATTCCTAAAATTCTTCCTGTATTTTTTTCTGGAAAGAAGTTTTTCAACCACTAAAAACACTTTGTTCTATCTTCTGAAAAACAAAATAGTTGCCAAGCCCATTATATGTGTTGCCAGTTTGTTTTTATAAGGTTTAAGTATTGCCAGATATGTAAGCACTTTGTTCGTAACTTTAATTTTTTTTAAAAATTTGTCTGGTAAAATAAATAAGTTAAATATACCCATTTTATCCCGGCTACCCATTTTACCCCGGGTGACCCTAAAACTTCATGTATATTATTTTCACAAGGCTATTCAAAATAATTTTTTTGAAATACTTGTTATATGCGATATCTGATTTTTGTTAGAAGACCACACGAATTATCTTCTATTAAAAATAAAGCTTTTTATAAAGAACTTTCAGAACGATTTGAATTTAGAAGTAGAGTCTACACACTTTAAGAAGTATTGTGTATTGCTATTTGACATTACTCCTCTGAAACTACCAGGTTAAAGGATTAAAAAAAAAAAAAAAAAAAAAACAAGACAAGGTGACAAAGTTTATAAAATAAACAGTGTCTTCCACTAAAGCATTTAAATAGCCATATTTTAATGCTTACTGGAAAATACCGTTAATCCGCCCCCCAAATGTGACAAAAAATTGTAAAATAATTAGAGGGAGCATTTACAAGGGATTTTTCCGTGATCATTTCACAAAAGTTGCATTTTTTGCGCAATATCTGTAGGATTTTTTCACGATACTTGACGAGATTTGCAGAGTTTTTTCACGATACTTGAAATTTTTTTTTTTTTTTTTAATGAGGATGAGCATTTTTTTTTGAGATTTTTTTTAATAGAATTCATGCTTCTTTGGCTTTTTTTTCCACAATTTTCTCATTTTTTCGACAGAATGAACTTTTCCCCACGTTTTTTTGACTGTTTGTTTATAGAAACGACATATTTGCATTTTTTCTAACATTTTTTTAAACAAATTGTGTAGTTTTTTTGGCGATCTTTTGAGAAATTCACGATTTTTCTGTGATCTTTTGACAAAATTTGCATTTTTTAGAGATTTTTTGACGTAAATCGGGTTTTACTGCAATCTTTCGTCGAAATGTGGTTTTTTTGGCAATATGTTGATGAAAATCATGATTTTTTCGGGATCCTTTCAAGAAATTTGCAGTTTTTTTGTGATTCTTTGGCGAAATCAGCATTTTTTCAGCGATCATTAGATAAAATTTCCTTTCTTTTTCCTGACTTTTTGACGAAATTTCTGTTTGTTCAGAGTTTTTTTTTTTTTTTTTGGGGGGGGGGGGGGGGAGAGGGGGATGCTTTCTTGGGATTTTTTGAAAATTTCAAATTTTTTATAAAGAAGGGAAGGGGTGTTTGATCGGGAAGGGTGGATTAACGGGATTTTACGGTAGTACTTTTAAATGTCTAAACAAATCTGAATTATAATGAATGCTTTTACAATATAATAAAATATTAAAAGCAAAAGTAATAATCAATAAGTAAAGCAAATTAAATATTAATTATAAAGCTGAGATACATTTTTCGTAATTTATTCAATGAAACTTGCCTCATAAATCTTTAGCCAGACTTCGGGGTTGGTAAAAAAGTTTTTTGTTTTTGTTTTTTTGTTTAAACCAGATTTTTTTAAATATGATTTCTTATTACATATACATGCATATTTATCATATTACAGCTTTTTAGGTATTTTTATAAGACTTTCTTTCTATTATGCCTCAAGCAAATTTTGCCTTGTCCCTTTCTCTCCAATTTTCTTGGCTGATCTAAGTAATATGTTTGGTTACGCAATAGAAGATTTAAATACAGTCGGCTCTCGTTAATTCGAACTTGTCAGGTCCACAAGAAATGTTCGAACTATCCAAAGTTCGAATTATGGGAAATATAAAATAAAAACATGCTTAATATAGTATCATTACAAAGGAATTAATATTGTGTTTTTAAAATTTATTTCGTCTTTTATCATTAGACTAAGAGATAATATTAAATTAGAATGCATAAATACATAAACTAATAAAAGATTAGATACAAGTACAGTAGAAGAAAAATTTAAAACGTTATTGACGGACAGACAGGGTACTAAAAAAGAGGATATCAAATGCATTGAAGTATATGTATACTCGTTCGGAACAATTTTCACAAAAATCAAAGAGAGATAGTTATGCAAATGATTTGAAACCCATAAGAACGAAAAGAAAAATTGAAATTCTCGTTGTTCGAATTAAACAAAATCAAAAGAAAATTAGTTCGAGTTAATGAAAATTTTTAACGTTATCCTGCCATTGAAAATTTCGGGCCTTCATAACTAGTTCGAGTTAAGCGAAGATTCGAATTAACGAGAGTCGACTGTACATGTTATTGCATATATTTAAATCTCTATTATTAATATTCATTATCACATTATTAATATTCTTTATTAACTTTATGTCTTGAGTTTTTTTTTTATTATTATTATTCTTAAAGGAACCCCCCCCAATCAAGAAAATTTTCTTTTAGACAGGGCTTGAAATTCAATTTTTCGAAGGAGGGGAGTCTCCCTACCAACATTTATAAATGGAGGGGAGTTTGGCTGTTTGGGAGGGAGAAAAAATGTTTAAAAGCCGCCATTATTTTTTATGTGCTATTTAAAGAATTATCAGATTACAGACATAAAAAAAATATCACTGAAGCAATTTTTATCAACAATTCAGAATAATTATGCGAAATGTGTAAAAAAACTTTTATACTGTCTAGTTTTTACTGATGGTGAATTCCCTCCTGGTGCTAATTATTTTTGTCACAGGTCTAATTATTATTTTAATAATAATTAATAAAACTTCTAATTAATTTAATAAATTCATATTTATAAATTTATAATGATTAGTAATTATAATTAATAATGTTATTTTTCTGTATTTTAAATGTGCAAGATACAAATTTAATCATAAAATAATACTTATTTGAGTGTAGAAAATAAGGAGTATCACTATTGTTTGCATTTCTTTAAAAAAGGGGCAAGTCAAATTCATCAAAAAAGACTTTCTTAAAAAATAAACACTTTGTTGAGTAAAGGAATACTTTTTGTTTAATGAATGGCTGCTTTCAGGAATTGCACTCACTCAGAAAGATTTGGAGCTGTCAGAAACTGATTTTAGAACAGAAAAGAAAAAAATATATTCAAGCAGGAAAATTAGTTTGTTGAACAGAAAAATGAACTCCCCATTATATTATTTTTGGGGAGGAGGAAAGAGGGAGAGGTTCCCTTTGACGAAAGTTGCATTTTTTTGCTATCTTTTGATGAAATCTGTCTTTTTTTACGATCTTTTCACGAAATCTGCCGTTTTTTCGCGATCTTTTGATGAAATCTGATGTTTTATCGTGAGTTTTTTTTTTTTTTTTTTTTTTTTTTTTTACGAAAATTGCCGTTTATCGCGATATTTTTGGGAAATTTGTTGTTTATAGTGAATCTTTTGTCGAAATTTGTCATTTTTTGCAACTTTTAGACGAAATTTGATGTATTTTTTCTTGAATTTTCTGAAGAAATTTGCCGTTTTTTCGTGATCTTTTGATGAAATCTGATGTTTTATTGTGATTTTTTTACGAAAATTGCCGTTTTTCATGATATTTTACGGAAATTTGTCATTTAGAGTGAATCTTTTGTCAAAATTTGCCGTTTTTTCGCGATCTTTTGATGAAACCTGATGTTTTATCGAAATTTTTTTTACAAAAATTGCCGTTTGTCGCGATTTTTGGACGAAATTTGACGTTTTTTCGCGACCTTTTTTATGAAAACTGCCGTTTTACAGGATTCTGTGATGAAAATAGGCATTCTTTCATGAATCTTTTGACGAAATTTGCCGGAAATTAGTTGTTTTTTCGCAATCTTTTAACAATATTTGCTGTTTTTTAGCAAACTTTTATGAAATCACGCGTCTTGTGAAACGTGTAAGAGCTGTTTTTTTTGTGTGTCATCTCTGATCTTTTGCGTAATTTATCCGCTCGCGTCCGCAGCATCACTGTTTCATGCTTTTTGGAATTGAATGCGTTATTTTTTTGTGCGGGGGGGGGGGGGAGAGAGATTCCGAACAGAATCACCTCTATTTCGCCGCGGAAAATACAACGAAACTCCTCAATCGATTGCAGGAAAAAAAATTGCAAAATTTGTCAATCAGTCGCGGAAAAAATCGTGATTTTCAATGATTTTTCGCTGTAAAAAACTCGCAAAATGTGTCGATTACTCGCACGAAAATATCATAAAATTCACAAAACGGTCGTGGGAGTTGATCATAGTTTCAAAATGCAAACTTTTTTGGGCGGGAGCCTCCCGTCCACGTTATTCTTTTGGACGGGATTTCAAAATTTTGGGCGCGAATCCCACCATCCCGCCCTGTTTAGAGTTTGCTGAAATCTTTGCCAACTTTACATAATTTGTTTGCTTTATAGCTTCAGATATTTTCATCATTGCATGAAATGTACATTCTACATGCATACTAACATGAGACTTACTATGTCTCAGGATAACTGCTGAGATAAGACTGAAAAATAGAAATTATTTACATGCAATAATTTGATATCAATTTGCACCAATAAAGAGCAAACCTGTTGTTTGCGTGCACACAAAAAAAAGCATAAAAAATGGCGTCAAAAAATGAGCAAAAAAAAAAAAAAAAAACATTAACAAAGCACGAACAACAAGATTGCTCTTTATTGCCACATCAGGGCAGCTTCTGCTGCTGTGGCGTTAATACGTAAGTAACCAAATTTTTTTGTCAGAGGTGAATAAGGAAATATTTAAGATGAAAATAGGTTTTTAACAGTTTCTGTAGGTTATTTATTTATTCTTTTAAACAGGGAAAAAGTAAGCCCTATGAGCTCCTCTTTGATTGTGCCCTTAATCAATATTTTCTGCTTCCAGACTGATTTGATTGCCAGATTATAAAGTATGCAAAAGAGAGTTACATGTACATTAAAAATAAATAAATAAAATATTGAAACTGTCTTAACCACATAAAATAACTGAAAAGCAGCTATTTATAAAAGTTTTGGTAAGTGCAATTTAAAAATTAAGTTTCATTATTTGGATTTCCAGTTAAGTCAAAATATTTTATGCATTATAGACATTACTAAAATTGTATTTGTAGCAATGTCTACATGGGGTGTCCATTACTGGAAAATAATCAACCACAGTAATGGACTACTCCTCTTAATACCTAAAAAATAAAGTTTTGTAAATGGACGTTAGTATATAAAATAAAAAGTTTTCTACTGCTAATCAAATAAAAACATTCAAATTTTGCAAGGAAAAAAAAGGCTATATAAATTTATGTAATGAAGCTTAGCATCTTCATTAAGATTTTCACTAAAAAACAGAAGAACTTTGGAACATTTTCTGCCCTTTGATTGGCTTAATTAAAAGTGTCAACAATAACCCATATTTATAAAGCATGCAAGGGGGGATTATAAAACAAATAATTAAAGCTAAATATTTATTAGTTATTTTTTTATGAACCAAAAGAATCAAGAGGTGTCCATTACCATTGTGAAAACAGTGAATGATTAACAGATATATTTTATCAATTACTGGTACAATACAAAGCACATATACTTATTCCAAATCAACTGAAAATCTTAAAGAAAAAAAATATGGTGCAAGTACATTATAAAATAGACAGTATAAACTCTAAAACTAGTTACAACTGATTAAAATTTGACACAGTAATAACTTAAAGGAATTTCAATAAATGTAAATAACATTCTCAAAAACACATCCATTGCGGATGTTTCTGAAATAATAGGTATATTTGAAAGAATAAAAATATTAAAAATAAATAGGTATTACCATTCTACTAATATTCCTTTCATAACATATACCATTTTGACTAATTTTTAAAACCAAACAATCATAAATATTGGCCTTAAACAGCAATTTCATCACGTGAGCACTTTATACATTTCTACTGTCACGTAACAATTTATGTATTACTACTTCAACTTACTTCATGTCTCGAGTGTTCTAATAAATTTAATGGTTTAGTTATGGTCAGCTTGGTATTTAGTATCTCTTATTATTTTAACATCTATAGTTAACAAGATGTTACATGGTGTTCAGAAGTGTTGAAAATTAAATAGTGTTGTTACTGACCTTTTGTTTAAAAAAATGCAAAGAGAACAAAGGGAATCTACCAATGCTCGCCTTCCACCAGAATTGGAAGTTACAGAAGATAATATGGCTATTAAATGGAAGGTTTGGAAACAAGCTTTTGAATTTTATGCAATTGCTACGCAGTTAAATACTAAACCAGCTGAAGTACAAGCTGCTACTTTTATGTCAGCTATAGGACCTGCTGCAATACTCATATTTAATACATTTAATTTGACGCATCAAGAGCAGCAAAATGTAGAAATAATAAAGCAAAAGTTTAACGAGTACTTTTCTCCACAAGTTAATGAAACCTATACTCGATATGTATTTTTTACGTGCATTCAAGGTAAGCAAGAAACTTTTGATTCTTACATTACTAAGTTACGTACAAAAGTTAAAGATTGCGCTTTTGGCGATTTGCAAAATAGTTTATTGCGTGACCAAGTAGTTCGTGGTATTAATTCTGATAAAGTGCGTGAATTACTATTGGCTGAAAAAGATTTAACTTTAAATAAAGCTATTGATATATGCAGAGCTAGCGAACAAGCTACTTTTCAATTAAAAGAAATGCATGCAGCTGTTAATAATACAGAAAAAGATATTATGATGATTCGGAAATCTAAACTGAAATCCGATACTAAATCTGATATACCGGTTCGTGAAAATAAAAATAAGCCAAAATTCAATAAAGCAAATAAAATATGTTGGCGATGTGGTTTAATGCATGAATTTCGTAATTGTCCAGCCTTTAATGTTACTTGCAATCTCTGTTCGTTAAAAGGGCATTATGCGCTCCAATGTAAATTTAAAAAGAAACACGTATCTAAGAAACGAGTCATACAGGAACTTTCAGAAGTTTCTAATACTAGTGATGATGAGATTAATCATTATTTTAGCAATACGTTGCACGTTGGAGAACTTTTGCGTTCACAGAATAATGCTTGGTTAACAACCGTAACTTTTCAAAATGGAATAGCTGTGAAATTTAAATTAGATACCGGCGCTGAAGCGAATGTTATAACAGAAAGTTTGGCTAAAAAGCTTAAAGCTTTTATACACGACTCTAAAGTAAAACGCTTAAAGTCTTTTAATAATGGGTTTACACCAGTGATTGGCGAAACCAATATCAAGTGTATTGTTCAAAATGTGCCAGTTGATCTGAGATTTTTAGTAGTTAATGGAAATTTTAATTGTATATTAGGATGTTCTACATGCGAAAAACTTGGCTTAGTTAAACGTACTCCTGAATCTGTACAGATTAATGAAATAGGAACTGAAATACCAGATGTAGTTTTTCAAGGTATAGATTGTTTAAAAGATTTTGAATACGATATTGAACTTCAAGAAGGCGCAAATTTGAAAATTCATCCACCTCGACGAATTCCGTATGCAATTCGTGATACTGTTAAAAAAGAAATTGATCTTATGGTTAAAATGAAAATTTTAAAACCGGTAACGCATCCTACTCCTGCTGTCAGCCCCCTGGTAATTGTAAAGAAAGGTGATAGAATACGTTTGTGTTTAGATCCAACTGATATCAATAAAGTTATAAAACGGCGTCATTTTTCTCTCAAAACAGTTGAAGAGATAGCAGCTCGCATTGGATCAGCAAAGTATTTTACGATATTAGATGCTAAAAAAGGATTTTGGCAGATTCCCGTGACTAGAAGAACATCAGATTACTTAACGGTTAATACACCCTGGGGAAGATATTCCTTCTTAAGAATACCATTTGGGCTTGCATCAGCCCCAGAAATATTTCAGCAAATAATGCATTCGCTCTTAAATGAATTTGAAAATACAGAATGTTCCATGGATGACGTATTATTATGGGCAGACACGAAAGAAGAGTTAAGAAGGTTAACTGTGAAAGTGATTAGACGTCTTTATGATGCTGGACTACGTCTAAACAAAGAAAAATGTGAATTCGAGAAAACGAAATTTAAATTTTTAGGCCACATTTTTACATCAAATGGAATAGAAGTAGATCCATCAAAAGTGAAAGCTATTGAACAACTGAAAACATCAACATCTGTAGCTGAATTGCAAAGATTTATTGGGATGATTAACTATGTATCAAAATTCATACCAAATTTCTCTGAAATCACAGAGCCTTTACGTAGATTATTACACAAAAATGTACTGTGGCAATGGTCGGAAGATCAAGAAAAGTCTTTTCTTAAATTAAAAAATATTCTTAAAAATACGCCAAAATTGGCTTATTTTGATGTTAATAAACCTACAGTTGTCTCAGTCGATGCCAGTTCACATGCAGTTGGTGCTGTGCTTCTTCAAAATGGTAGACCAATTGCGTATGCGACTAAAGCATTAACAGAATCACAACGACGATATCCTCAAATTGAAAAGGAATGCTTTGCTATTCGTTTTGGGTGTAAAAAGTTTCACGATTATATTTATGGTAAACCTGTTACAATTGAAACTGACCATAAACCGCTAGAAGCCATTGCAAAGAAATCCTTACAAGCAGCTCCTGCACGTCTTCAGAGAATACTTTTTGATGTTCTTCAGTATTCTCCTAAGATAGTATACAAAAAGGGTAAAGATATACCGATTCCAGATGCTTTAAGTCGTGATTGCAATATTAATCTTGAAGAAGATGAAGAAATAGAAACTTTTGAAGTTGTATGTGATGTTCCTCTTCCTTTGTTGACTTTTTCTGAATTACTGAATGCTGTAAATGAAGATTCTGAATTGCAAGAGTTAAAACGCTTAATTCTTGATGGTTGGCCATCTAGTATTAACTCAGTTCCTCCACAACTTCGGAAATACTGGAACTTCAGAGAAGAATTAGCAGTTTATGAAAATTTGTTATTCAAATCAGAGCGCTTAATAGTTCCATCTACATTAAAGTCAAAGTATTTAAATTTAATCCATCAAGGACACTTAGGAATTAATTTGTCTTTACATCGTGCTCGAGAAATTATATTTTGGCATGGAATGACCCGTGATATTGAGCTCTTTATACAAAAATGTCCTGTTTGTCAACAGACAGCTCGTTCCCCAAATACAGAGCCATTGAAAATGAAACCCGTTCCTCAATTCCCTTGGCAACGAGTGGCTACTGATATGTTTGAATTTTCTGGAAACCATTATTGTCTTGTTGTTGATAGTTACTCAGGATATTTTGATTTTAAAAAACTAGTGCATCCTTCATCACATTCGGTAATAGAATATTTGAAAGATGTGTTTGCAACTCATGGAATTCCAGATATTTTGGAATCTGATAATGGACCACAATACTCGTCAGATGCATTTCACAAGTTTACTAAAGATTGGAAAATACAGCATATTCCATCTAGCCCGCATTATCCTAAATCTAATGGTCTAGCGGAACGTTACGTCCAGATAGCCAAATTGATTTTAAGAAGATGTGCTATAGATTGTACAGATGTCAGATTGGCACTTCTAAATTGGAGAAACACACCGCGTGAAAATTTGCCTTCTCCAGCTCAACGTCTTTTTGGAAGACCTACTCGAAGTTTAATACCTATACATCCCTCTTTACGTTTGCCTCGAATGTCATCTACCGTTCCTCTTCAACTGAGTAGAGAAAAGCAACGTGCAGCTTCGACCACTAACTCAAGAAATGAATCTCCAGTGCTGACTAAAGGCCAATCTGTCAAGCTTCAAACTGATCATCGTACTTGGATTCCTGCTACTGTGTCAGATGCTGCTGATACTCCACGTTCTTATTATGTCACCACTCCTACTGGGAAAACTCTTCGTCGAAACAGTACCCACCTACGTCCAACAAAGGCTGCGATTGTACCCGACCGCCAGGTTGCTGTTAATCCTTCAAATTTTGTTCGATCGGAGAATGGTAACAATGCGTCAGTTGACCCTCTTCCTGTTGTTCCTCGTCCAGCTTTTACTCCGCCCAAATCTAAAACAGTGATTACCCGCTCCGGAAGAGTTGTTCGTCCTCCAGAACGTTTGAACTTATAAAATAATTTTTAGTCTTATCTTTTTTTATTGTAAAGGGAGATGTCACGTGAGCACTTTATACATTTCTACTGTCACGTAACAATTTATGTATTACTACTTCAACTTACTTCATGTCTCGAGTGTTCTAATAAATTTAATGGTTTAGTTATGGTCAGCTTTGTATTTAGTATCTCTTATTATTTTAACATCTATAGTTAACAAGATGTTACAAATAACATTCTCAAAAACACATCCATTGCGGATGTTTCTGAAATAATAGGTATATTTGAAAGAATAAAAATATTAAAAATAAATAGGTATTACCATTCTACTAATATTCCTTTCATAACATATACCATTTTGACTAATTTTTAAAACCAAACAATCATAAATATTGGCCTTAAACAGCAATTTCTAGAAGATTCTTCAAGACACAAGCAAACAAGAAACAGCCAAACGCACGCAAATTCATTCTTGTATGGGATTCATGAGCCGTTCACAAAAGTTGTTGCCAGAAAAAGATAGGTTTAAATCCTGCAACTTCGCAAATTAGGCAGAGATTTGCATTCTAGTGAGCTAAAGTTTAAATTGGTAGCTGTCGGAAAATATGAAAAACGCTGTTATACGTTATTTTAACTTGTTCATAGTGGCTAATTTTTTGTTTCATATGATATTAGTGAGCCATGCGTTATATGACAAGGTGGATATTATTCTAAAGATACCGGCAGCAAAGTATTTTACTAAGAGAGATACTTTTGTATTTTACTAAGAGTAGATACTTTTGTATTTTATCTCGGAAATTCTTAATTGTAAAAATTTTCTTAATTGTAAAAAATCCTGACGCGATACATAAACATGGATATTATTTTTGAAACAAGCATCTCCTCCCTCTTTCTTTCACTTTTATTTCCAATCTGTCCCTTGTGACACGTGTTTGGATCAGCTGATGACGAGCTGCATTTTTGAAGCTCGAAACGCGTCCTGTTTAATTTTCTTTTTATGGTGATTTTACAAAGTTTTTTAGCTTATTTATAGCAGATTTCTTACAATTTACATAAATTCGTGAAAATCCCAGACAAAAATTAAATTTTGCAGGCGAGTGTTATTATTTTCGTCTTATTTATTGTATTACTGCTCCATAACACAGAGTTTAATACTGATATTGCTTTCCTTGTTGTTGCTATTATGCTATTTATTTTTATTTCTGTTTCACTCTGTTCTTGTAGTTCAGAGATACATTCTTTATCATTTTGTATTCGATTATGGTTTCGTCTTTGAAACCTGCCGTTATATATTCTTATTTTCGAAAATTGATATTCAATCTCCGTTCTCTATATGTGTTCAAGAGTTTCCTCATCATATAATCAATATCATACTCATTCTATTC
Source organism: Maratus speculifer (assembly GCA_964019185.1). NCBI lineage: Eukaryota > Metazoa > Arthropoda > Arachnida > Araneae > Salticidae > Maratus > Maratus speculifer. Next base: position 98,240,603 of record OZ025303.1, read on the forward strand.
TGTACAATTATTACTTGATCGTCGGTAAAAAGTTGGTGGAATAAAAATTTATCTTTCGTAAATTTAACACCCATTTGTTCACACGTTTTTGTCAATTTCTTCATAACTTTTGAAGCTGTATAATAAAATGTAGGTTTATGAAAATGTTTCTCTGGCTTTAACCCTTTGAGCTCTGATGGTTGAATTTTCTACCACTTAATTTTAATTGTAACCCTTTAATTCCCATGCTAGAACACGTTCTAGAAATTATGTAGTTCATTTCACACCAAAAAAATTCAATGGCTAATTTCGTTTTATTTAAATACGGAATGTTCTGTTATTGATTAAAGCAAATATTGTTGTTTTAATTTTCTGGTGGGAACTGAAATATACGAATTAAAATATCTCGGGCGGTTTGGGATCGGGATCCAGAGGATTAAAATGTCACAACGGCACCGGAATAATCGACTAAATTTATTTGAAAAAGATTTAATGCATTTTTTTTTCCCATGTACATCGTAAACGTAATTTTTCCTTTGCAAATTACTGGTGCCAATGTGACATTTGCAATTTTGGAGAAATTTACCCACCAGAGCTCAAAGGGTTAAGGCTTAATTAACGCTTTTCTCAAATTCAAAAAAACTACTTCGTTACGCATTTCTGAATCCATTTCTTTTCGTAAACGTATACGATTGGCAAGTGTTCTTATTGAGAAACTATGTAATCGAATGGCGTTATCCATTTTTTTTATAAAGGCAATATATCTTTAAAAAATACTGTTAAAATTAGGGTTTTGAATCGAATTTCCGGAAGCGACAGCACGGAAAAGGAGATAAACCTGCATCTGCATGACAAGAGTTTTTTTGCAAATCAACAAGTAATTTATTTATCAAAAAAGGGAAAACGTTATTTGATTCAAAGTTCCTTCAGCAGCCAAGCTTATCAGTTTTATCCCGTTACAGTTAAAAACAAGTCGGAAATTGCACGTTAAGCGTAGCTAATAAGGTGCATTTGTACTATATACTCAAATCTTAGTGTAATACTATACAGTATTTCGGATACAGTACAGTAATCGAAATCTTTTGTGTGTCCCTGTAAATACTATCTGTTACCTATTATACAAGAAGTAACTTGTACTAAACCTCAGCAACATATATCTATTTCATAAAATGTGAAATAGTTTAGTATAATTAAATCGGCCCGCTCAAACAATGCTTCTCCCCTATAACATTATGTATTGAAATATTTTTGTGTGGACCTGCAAATTAAAACAAATATTCTTTGTAGCACAGATTGTACAAAATGTATATTTTACTATTTACTTCATAGATTCATATCTGTTTTATTATGTTCGAAAGAATGTCACATCATTAAAATGCCCCTGAAACTATTTTTCCCATTTCTCGTAATGTAACCGAATACTTTTGATTATCCCTGTAATTAAACTATGCATCCGATTTTCATAAAATTTGAAATGACTCGACAAAAATATGCAACAATTATATATTTTAAATTTTAAGCAATTCGGTAGGGTAATTTTTGCTTTGTTACATGTTGACAGATGGACTGAACGACAACTATAGGTGCTACGTGTGTACATATTTACGAACGCATTTAATTTGTCAGAAAATGTGTCAAAATTTCGGGCTGTTGAGATATGAATTTGCGAATTACCTATTTCCAGAGATTCCGTTAACAGCAGTTCATTATTGCTATGAATATCTTTACAAAACATATCTACACATTTTATGAATAATTAAGTCCAGTTTCGGCCTGGCTCGACGATGTAGATTTCATCTCGGCCCGGTAAAATCTGCTGGAAAAACTAAGCCCAGGTCAGACATCCTATAACTGTCCAACGTCGATCTCTACACTTGACATGTTATGTTTCTGTAATATTTTGCCAAATTAGCATTGGTTCGTGGCGGATATTTATACTTACGAGACGGAACCCGTCGAAATTCGATCTTTAAAATAAGTTTCAAAATGTTCTCATCAATTCATTCTTCGTTTAAATGTTATTTCTTCTGAAACGCATCCATTGTTTTAAGCTAATAAATTTTTATGTAAAAATGGAGAAAATATTTTACAATAATATTAGGACAATTTACAAATAAAACAGAATTTTAATGCTTTCGACTATGATACTATATCGTATTATAACTATTTTTATAAATATTAAGATTTTGATGCAATAGATGTTGAACTCTTATGCAAAAATGCATGAATGCAAAATATGATAAGATTATCTATATTATGAAGGCCAAACGTATCCGTGCGTAACGCATATACGTCATTTTGCGAATGGCAACACTTTAAAATTTTAAATGAGATTTCGGTTTTGAATTTTTTGCTTCTACAATTTTTTAATTTCTGAACATCGCACATTTTTAATTTTCACACCGTCATATAGGGAAAAATTTGCACTTTTAAATGCAATTTGTTTGAATACTGTATCTTAATTTATTTTTGAAATATTATTTTTTGGTTGTTTCTAATACCTTTTTTCTAATTATGGCAACAGGCGTACTCCATTTTTATTCAATCAAAGGGAAAAAAAAATATTACCGTATCTGTATGTTGTCATTTACTCATTAAAGGAAAAAAATTGAAATTTAAGTATCGTCTGTTATAAAACCCGGTGAATTTTGGTTTCATTTACAAACTTTCATTTATAATTAAAAAAATATAAACAGTTTAATATCTGTTTCAGCTAATAACATTGAGCTTTCAAGTTTTGAATCAAAATAAAATTAAAATAAATTTTTTTGTTTTTCAAAAGTTAAATAGAGATAGGAAATGTACATTTGTAAATTTTGATATGGTGAAAATGATGTTGGGTTTAAATTTCACGGGGATGTGTCGAAGTTGAGTAAATTTTGCTTTTCTTTTTTTCATTTTGGAATACTAGCATAAAAACCTTAATTGATAATTTTATTATAATAACAGATCTTTATTATTTTTTATTGCTAACATGTATGATTAAAGTTTAATTTTAACAATTTTAACAATTTTAATTTAACAGTATTCTACAACTGAGTTTTATAGAAATAGTATTTTGTTAACTTTACGTTGAACATGATTTATTTAAGAGTTACACTTACCAATATAAGATGCATTTTACTGCAGTTAATTTTGTATATTTGTTATAAATCAATGAAACAGTTTCTTTTTAAACATTTTCTTTCGTCAAAATTTGACGGGTTCTACCTCGTATATCTTAAATTCAGTAATACGAAAATAATAAGACTCCATCATAAATAGTATATAATCAACATGACAAACCTAGAATCATCACCTAAGGGATATTATTGAATCGATTACATAAGACAGAATTTAGTAAAACAAAAAAAGCTTTTTTTTTTTTTTTTTTTTTTTTTTATAATTCTAAACCAATTTTCATAAAATTTGAAATGATTCGACAAAATTCTGCAGCAGTTACATAGATGAAATTTCAAATCATTTATTCAGTAGATTTGCGCTATTTTATGCGGACAGACGAATAGACTAGATGACGATTGTAAATGCATCATTTTTATATAAATAAGACATTTTCCATAAACTATAATGTAATGGAATATTTTTAAGTGGCTCTGTAAATAAACTATGAATGTTACGTACTTTATTTTCAATACCGAACATGGCATAGTAAATCCCAATAACATATATCCATTACAGAACAATCCAACAATATTAACGCAAGTTAGAGTACAGAAGGGCAAACCGAATTCTTAAACATTTTCGACTATGTTGTAAAGTGTTAAAACTCCTAATAGGTTGAAATTTTGCTTTCAGAAATTTATACCCAATAGACGGTAGCATATTTTAATTCTTTTGTACAGCCGTGTATACGTAGCCTTTACATACGTTTATACCACTATTTGGCTAAAATTTAATTAAGAATAAAACACGCTTAGACTTATATTGGTTTACTAAATGCAGTTCAACGTAAAAATACATAAAATATTTAATAAACCACTTTTAAGCTACTTTCATTCATATTCTGTACCCTGTATAAGATCTACCTCATTTATAAGCACAACACAATATGCAAAAATTTAGTTAAACTTAAAAACTCATATCACAATTAAAAATGCACTTCTAGCAATCGTCTCTAATATACAGTATTTCGGTTGCAATATACAATGCCAGCAAAAAAAAAAAAAAAAAAAAAAAAAAAAAAAATCTTGACACTTGCGATTTTAGACGTTTTGTTAAATATGTAGAAATATACATGAGAAATAACTCTGAAACTCCAGATGTTTAAACAAAATAGTCAAATAGGTATATAAACAGGTCATATACTTTCAATAAGATTTTTTCTCGAAATCCAATAGGGGACCGTCAACAAATTGAAAAAGAACTAATATCTTTTGAATAGCCTTGTCAAAACTAAAATAGCAAAAGCGTTCAAACTACAGATTATGATTAAGTGGTTTATTGTAATAAACTGTGTTCATTTTTATGAATGTAGCTTGTATACTCATAGAGAAATTAATATTTTTAAAAAAAGGTCCCAAATTTTGCTAAGTTTTTTGCTTATAATTTGCAGAGTTCTTAATAAAAAACAATGTTCTTATTTGAGAAAATGTGAGAAACAGCATTGTACATAACACCCTGTAATCAAAATTATAAAATATTAATAATTGTATGAAAAATGAATAGATTAACTAAAAAGGTTTCAGTGCGCATGCGTGAACTCAATTAAAGTATAATTTGCATAATGTGTTAGCTAAATGTATAGAGCAACTTTTATGAAAATCTCAAAAACATAGCTTGAAAATTCTGAAAATTATCGTTGATAGAATAAAACCAATATGCATTATTCCCAAAATGAAGCAAAAAGATGAGCTGTATCCAAATAGAGTAGTACGTGCAATATTGTGTAGACACTATTTAATAGAATATGGATACAGCCCCTCATATTTTTGTTTCATTTTGGGAATAACGGATTTTGATCTTATTCAATCGACGATAATTTTCAGAATTTTCAATCTATACTTTTGAGACTTTCACAAAAGTTGCTCTATGCATTTAGCTAACACATTATGCAAATTATATTTTAAATGAGTTCACGCATGCGCACCAAAAACTTATTTAGTAAACTTTTTCATTTTTCATACAGTTATTAATATTATTTAATTTTGATTACACGTTGTTTTGTACAATGTTGATTGCCATATTTTCTGAAAAAAAAAAAAAAAAAAAAAAAAAAAAAAAAAAAAAAAAGGAATTTTTTTTTTTTTTTTTTTTTTTTTTTTTAAGAATTCTGCAATTTATAAGCAAAAAAAACATGGGAAAATTTGGGACCGTTTTTATAAAAACTTTAATTTTTTTATGAATATGCATACTATATTCATAAAAATGAATACAGTTTATTACAATAAGCCACTGAATCATAATCTGCAGTTTGAATGCTTTTGCTACATTAGTTTTGTCAGGTTTATCCAAAAGATTTTCGTTCTTTTTCAATTTGTTGAAGGTCCCATATGGGATTTCGGGGGAAAACCTACCCAAAAATGTATGACCTATATTATTTTGTTTAAACACCTGGAATTTCAGAATATTTCTTTATGTATATTTCTAGATATTTAGTAAAACGTCTAAAATCGCCAGTGTCAAGATTTTTTTTTTTTTTGTTGACACTGTAGTATATGAAATCTTTTGTATGCCTCTGTAAATAATATACACTTTCTATGATATAGGATATAACTCATAGTAATCCTCAGACACGTATATCAATTTCATTACATGTAAAATAATTTAACATGATTAAAATACGCCGAAAACAGTTTCCCTTTATACCATTATTCAATGGAATTCTTTTTGTATGGGTCTTGTAAATGAATAATAAACATTTTTCTCACCTCATACAGTCGAAGATCTATAATCCGCACACCCATAATTCACTGTTCCCTCATTGTTTTCTCATTTTTTTTAAAATTTTTCTAAAAAAACGTTTTTGGATCACTAATTTCTAAATTTTTTAACTGTTTATTTCATTGTTTATATTCGTAAAATAACGTGAATTATAGAAAACAGTGGATTATGGGTGTGCGGATTATAGATCTTCGACTGAATTATAACAAAGTGTACATTTTAGTACACTTCAGTTAATGCTTATCAATTTTATTCTGTTTGAAAGGCTGTAACACCAGCAAAATGCACTTGAAATATTTTTTTGGCATTGGCTGCAATGTAACGGAAAACTTTTAATCATCCCTGGTAATTAAAATATATATCCGATTTTCATAAAATTTGAAATGACACGACAGAATTTTGCAATAATTATATATTTGAAATTTCACAGGATTCGGTTGGATAGTTTTTGCGTTGTTATATGCGGATGGACGGTAAGACAGGCGGACGGACTGAACGACGACTATTTGGCGATTCAAGCACTCGAATACGCCATCTGGTGGAGAAAAGATGTAACTTCTCCATTCAGGATAACGCCTAGTAAGCTCATTGCATTACATGTGTTTTAAACTTGTTCAGAATAATTATTCTTTTGTGCAATTTCAGATTTCCTGTGACATTTGTGTTCTGTGTTATATGACGAAGTAAATATTATAGGAATTTGAATATCTAAAACTTTTAAATACACTTATAATAAATAATTATTTCAATGGGACTTTAACATTAGTTAAAGGGAAATTAAAGGGACAGTTATCCTGTATCGAAGGCTGCGAGCAGCGCCTCTATGGACGTTTTAGTTCCCAATAGGTGCTTCGTATACATGATTACGAACGCACTTAGAATGAACTCGAGATGAACAATTTAAAAGTAAAAAGAGGGGAAAACCTAAGAACGGATTGTTTTCAAAACAAACTCTGACGGCTTCAGACTCTGAAGAATATTACTATGACCCAGATTTTTTACCAGCTCCAGGTGATTATCGAGGTATTAAGAATGAAATAGCCATATATAACATGTATGGCACAAGCAATTTTTGCATAAATGGAAACATACGAAAGTATGTTCCATTGGAGAAAACATGCATTTAAATCAAGTACTTTAAGAAAACGACTTCAACCCAGTTTTACATTTGTGCATTTTTCAGAAATTTACATTTAAAAAACACACAAATCCCTATCTCTTCAGGACCAATTGAAGGTAAAACGAAAATGCTAAGTTTTTAAACTGATTCTACCTAAGTAACATAAAATGAAAGGTATTTCTTAAACTAATAGAACTTTCTTATTAAGATTTCAATATTTTTATCAAGTTCCTTTTTTAAATTTTATAAATCGTTTTGATTTTATATTTATCTCATTCTTCATTAAAAATCTATACTGGGTGCAAATTGCTTCCAGCATTCGGAGTATATGGTTGTATCGCAGTATGTGTTTCATTGTAGCCCTGCATTTGTTATTTTTCAAACATAAAGATATAATTTTGAACCCAATAAAAATTTATTTAGATGGTGAAAATGCAAGATTAAAAATATGCATTAATTATATTTTTTGTGAATGCAGCTTTGTGGATAGAAAAAAAGTAAATTTTGTTTCATTGTACTCCGTTTTCCACTGTATATACATCTGTGTGTGTGTATTACATCGAAGATGGTATTAAATTCTGATTCCTGCTTTCTAGTTATTTTCATTTTTTTATTCAGTATGACTGAATTAATAATAATAAAGTTATTCTATCACTAATGACACACAATATTCAAATGTACAAAATAAATATTTCGTAATATCTTATTAGATGAAATGTCTTTAAAAAATCTGTCATTAGTATGGAAATTTTTCCTGAATTTAGAAGTCTGGCAGATGTCTAGTGACATTGCAATAAAAAGGGAAAAAAGAAACAAAAAAAGCTGAACACTTGTCCTGACACTCCATCGTTTGTCAAGTATTTTGCATTGTTTAATTCACGGAATATTTTGAACTCTGTAAAGAACCTTCAGAAAGTATTGTTATTACAGGAAGAGGAAATTTAAAGATGCGTGCAGAAAATTAAAACTAGAAGTCGTGACCTGTCGAATAGCGTCAAGGTTTGTGTGTTTACGGCACAAAATAACAATTTTTTTTTCTCTTTTTTTTCTGGAAATAATTTTATTGCGAGTATTGCATCATTATGAAAACAGTGCATCGTGTTCCTGCCTCAAGGGGTAATACCACTTTGAAGAGCTTTTAAAAATGTACACACACGCAAATGGAAATTTTACTGTTTTGCTGTCATTTTCAAAAAAGATAAAATATCGTATAACTAAACGAAAATGTACTTATCATTTTTGCATTGCATGTATTCAACTACAGTACCCCGTTTATCCGAAATTCCGGTTAATCCGAACCGATTTTATTTTCGAATTGGTCAATTTCGACTTTATTTCCGTTCCGGATTTGAAGCATGTCGGATTACAGAAATTTCCGAATTACAGGATGAATGTCAGGAAAAACATGTAGAAGTCAGAATTCTGTCAAAAAATGAAAGTAAAAAGGGTTTTTTATCCTTTGAACAGTTTGAATAAAATAAAAAAGCATTCAGTATGTAAAAGTACAACATAATGAATATAAAATGAAAAAATGTACTGTAGGCCTACTTGTAGAAGCTATCTTAAAATTTCGAATATAAGTTTATTTGCAGTCACAATTAAATTCTTTTTTTAAATGCAAAAGTATTTACGTAATTCAGGTGATAAAAATTTATTTCTCCATTCAACAGTTTGATTTTGCAAATTATCTACAGAAATGTTTTTCCTTACCCCCTTGACGCAAGGTCTGAGGCGATTATATATTCGCGATTTCGAACCATTTGTAACGAATTGTTAGGTACTTTTATTAAGTATTTTTTTCTTTTTTCTTTTTTTTTTTTTTTTTTTGGAATTTCGCGAATCAGATTTTTTTTGTAATCTGAACAGGCATCGGTTCCAATTAACAGAGATTATATTTTCAATTAGTCAATTTTAGGGGTCAAACAGATATTCCAAAATAAAAAAAATGTTTTTACAAAATGTCTGTCGGTGTATCCGTATATCGCCATTGTACCATCGAAATGTGTATGGAGATATGTATAGAATTGAACCAACTTTTTATGTATGTTTTTGGCCTCGGGAAGCAGGTTCTGCTTCAATTGTGAAATATTCCGCCGAAAGGGGGCGCTGTAATAGCGATTCTTGAGCCAAATAGTATTGTACCATCGAAAATTGTATGAAGTTACGCATAGAATTGAATCAATTTTTTTCTGTAAGTGTTTGACTATAGCTAGTTGGTTTTCCTTGAATTTGAAAAAAAATCCGCCGAAGGGGGCTATGCATATGCAATAGCGATTTTTGTTCCATTTTCCATATTGTATCACCGATAAGTGTATGAAGTTGTGCATAGAACTGAACCAATTTTTTTGTTTAAGTGTTTAGCTATGGTTAGTAGGTCCTCCCAGAGTTGGAAAAAAATCCGCCTGAAGGGGGCGCTGTAATAAGGATTTATATATATATATATATATTACCTTCTTCTGTCTTCAATAGAAGAAAGTATTGTAATCGAAATTTTTTTCGACTTTCGGTTTTTGAAGGAGTGTGTTTTAGGGGGTCAGAGATTTCAAAAAACATGTTTTTACAAAATGTCTGTCTGTCCGTGTATGTGACCGTATGTCGCCATTGTTACAGTCGAAAAGTGTTTGAAGGTTCAGTTTTGAAATATTCCGCGCTGTAATAGCGGGCTTTATGCCATTTTCAATATTGTATCATCGAAAAGTGTATGAAGTTATCCATAGAATTGAATCAAATATTTTGTGTAAGTGTTTGGCTATGGCTAGTTAGTCCCCCCCCCCCCCTCGAATTTGAAAAAAATCCGCCGAAGGGGGCTTTGAAATAGCGATTTTTGTCCTATTTTCAATGTTGTACCACCTAAAAATATATGAAGTTATGCATAGAATTGAGCCAAATTTTTAGAGTAAGTGCTTGGCTATAGTGGGTCATCCCTGAATTTGAAAACAGTCTGCCGAAAAGGGGAGCTGTAATAGCGATTTCCGTGCTATTTCTGTTGTACAATCGAAAAGTGTATAAAATTATATATAGAATTGAACCAGATTTTTTGCGTATGTTTTAGCTATGCCCAGCACACCTCCCTTGAAATTGGAAATATTCGGTATGGAAAAGGAGCATTGTGATAGCGTCTATTTAATCATTTTCTCAAAACTTCACTGTTCCATTGTCAATCGGCATGCAGAGACGAGAACTCGCGTCCTACTAAGCCGGCTATTTGCAAACAGCTGATGGTAACAAAACAAGAGAAAACTATTGATTTTAGTAAATATCATTATCCACAGTGACTCGTTTTTTGCTCCGATTAATTGACTGAAACGGAAATTAAAGATGAAAATCAAAATTGCTATAGTATTGAATTAATAATATTAAAATATTAGAATGTGTATTTATTGTTTGAAATATATGTATGAGATAGAAGAAAGTTTTGTGATTGGCACTTCCAACTAGTTACATTTTAATTGCTTATTTTCATTTTAAAAAAGCTCTAAAGCTCGACCCCCTTTTATGCACTAGAAAATAGTCTCAACATTCGCCGAGGTTTTCGCGAATATTAAGGGATTACTGTACTGTGATTTCAAGGAGGAATACTCTCTTAAAAAGTCAGCTACAAAATAGCTCAAGTTGAGCTGAAATCCACTCATCTCAGTGTTGAAAGGCAGCTTCTCAAAAAAGAGTTGAAATAACTTGAGTTTTAACCAATTTAAATGAAGTTGAGCTATTTAAATAACCAATTTAGATCAAGAAGATTTAATCGTTTGAAGAACAACTCTTTTATGATCGAAAAAATTACAGCTCTTTCATGAGAAGCCAAATCAGCTCTTTCGTTTTAAGAGTGTAGGGCTGGTATTTTTGAACCAAATGTCGGACTTTTCCAGCATATCGAGAAATAGTATGAGATAGAAGAAAGTTTTGTGATTGGCACTTCCAACTAGTTACATTTTAATTGCTTATTTTCATTTTAAAAAACTCTAAAGCTCGACCCCCTTTATGCACTAGAAAATAGTCTCAACATTCGCCGAGGTTTTCGCGAATGTTAAGGGATTACTGTACTGTGATTTCACAGAGGAATAGGGCTGGTATTTTTGAACCAAATGTTTGACTTTTCCAGCATATTGACTGTCCAGACTACATTTTAAGGACGATAATGCAAGCCCACTAAGAGATCCATTTTTCGATGAGAGAGCATTCTCTGTATGGATTAGCCTGAAAGATAGCAGAAATTTCATCTGCATTACACTGCACTTTATCATGTAAGCAGGGCCTGATTATTCAAAAGTCATTCGAAGTGTGGTTCCCCTCTAAAATTTAAGAGAGCCTAAAAATGATTCTGAAAAGGTACTTTCAGTTTCGAAACCGGTTCCGAAAATAAAAGTACAGTAAAACCCCGATAATTCGGATTAATTGGGACCAGATCCAATCCGGATTATTGCAAATCCAGATTATCCGGAGAATGAGGAAAAAAATGAAATAAGACATACTTACAGAATATTACATTTATATTAAACATACTGCATATTTACAGACAGTAAAAATGTATATTTTGTAATTATAAAATCATCTGCTGTTCTCGTTTTGTATAACTTTTGCGGGGCACACGGTCACGCATCCGCTTGAGCATAGTTTATTGGGTTCTCCACCTGATGCTCAAAATAAACCGTTAATTGTTGTAAATGATTTGTTACTTCATTATGGCTAATAACTTTTGGTTGATCATCGTTGATAATAGTATTTTCTTCTGAATCATCTTCATTTTCAACTTGTTGACGTGATTATTTCATCATCTGTAACTGAGACGTAAACTTCATTATTTTTTGCTTCATTCAATTGCTAGTCGGTGATATCAACATTTCAGAACCATCAGTTTTTTTTAAACAAGTTTACAAAATCTTCAGGTGTAATTTCCCTTTCATCCTCGCCTATTTCTCCTTCTGTTTCAAGCTTGCTTGTTATTCAAGAAATCACAATTTGTAAACCATAAATTCTTCTACGACTTTCGGAAAGTACTCTCAGCAACCTTCTTGCAAACCTTAAGTGATGCACGGTTTTTCTTTGAAATGTTACATCAAAGAGTTTAAATGAAAAAAGATTAAGGTATTCTTCCGAAAAGACTTCAGAATACGGAAATTAAACGAATTAATGTTATCGAAATTTTGCCGAACGTTTACAAACTTTGAAAAAAGAAATTGACCAGACTGATCCGGATTACGCGGAGATCCGGATTAACGGGTTCCGAATTAGCGGGGTTCTACTGTACATAAAAAAAATCTGCAACCGAAATCGAAAAAGTGATAAACAGCCATATTGAAGATCAATTTCAGCTATCCTTTGAAAAAAAAAATCGTTTAAAATATTTAAATGTAAATGAGAAATTCGCATTTGAACTTGAATCATATCAGATCACCTGAATTCTTGTGTAGAATGGAAGACATAAGTATGGACAGGAAATTATTGTGGATCCACTGTAATTGTCCCACAGCAACGTTAGTTGCTCTTTCTTTGGTGTTCAAATATTAATCCGACAAACTCAGACGGTTATTAGGGAGCATCAAGAGTCAAGACGAACAGAAATTGCAATGGGATATGGTTTCACAAACCACTTTTTTATTCACAAAATCAGGACACTTCATCTTAACTGAACTCGGGTTGAAGGTAATAATTTGGAAAAAAAAAAAAATAAAAAGTATTGCAATGAAAATGTAACGATATGTGTATCTTGTTTTATGTGAAATGTGATAATATTTCGAAAACTTCATTAAAAACAGGTTGTTCACGCAATCGATGATACATCATGATCTGGCAATTGCAGTCCAAAATGTAGAGCGTAAAGTCTCAAGTGCATACTTTTGGCGCGTGTAATGGAAACTTCTATCCCTTTGTTTATATTATCATGTTTAAAACAAAGATGAGTTTGTTTATTAAAATGTTACTCATAATATATTTCAGATTTTTGAAAATTATTATGTTTAACCTGAGTAGAGCTAGGGTCTGTATCTATACTCTGTATTTTTAATTAAATACAGTAAAACCTTTCTAAATATACTCTCCTAACCTCTCTAAGTGACCGCATTTCGTTCCAATAAAAGTTGGCCGCTTTCTGAATTTTTTTAATTTATTTTTATTTATATTTATTATTTTCTTTAATGGAGGTCATGTTTAAATCTGGATTTTAATTGTTGAAAAAAGGAAACAATTAATATTACTTAAACTAGCGAGCTACGCCCGCTAGCTGGGCCACTTTTTCCAAACGAACCTCGATATTAAGCAGTATATAATAAGCAAAAAAATTCATTTAATAAGCAAGTCTTGGTGTTCGAATCCTCAAGCACAAAAAAGTAAATTGAAGAGCTATGGTTGTTATGCGCCGATTATCCCGTTAAAAATATGTGATTTCGCACAGTGGGTGCTACGCGCCCACCGGCCACTGGCGCTACGTGCCATGGTCGCCATCGTCCCGTTAAAAATATTTGGTTTTGCATGGTTGGCGCTGCGCGTCCATAAGACATTTTCTCGTATTTTTTGGTTCACCAGAAGCAGACTTTTACGCAGATTCTGAATATGTAATCAGTTTTTTCCTACTTTAAAAACTGTCTGCATGATGGTTTAAGAAAAAACGCGCAAAAAAAGTTTCGGTATTAAAAACTGCAAAAGACTGCTATTAAAAAAAGTAATTTCATTAATATCACAAACAACATAACTAACAAATAATTGTGGCAGCTCGTTTTCCGTTTGTACTAACAGAAATTAGTATTAATCGCGTAAATCTTAGGTTACACAATATTCGTGTATGCTACCAAAAAGAAAAAGTATGAAAATAAACCGTGTTTAACATTTTTTACCAATTAGTTGTTTTTCTCTTATACATTTTTTGACAAAATGACGGGAGAAAAAGAGCTTTTCGGCTGGTTCTTCTTTTAGCCAAAGGGGAAAAGTTCTAGTCGTTCACCGCAAGGTGGCGCAGTGTTCTGCCTCAGAGCTCCGTTTGGGAAATGAGATGTTTTCCGTTCAGATTCCCGACCGGTTTTTAATTCATAACTTTTTTAATTTTGGTCCCACGGTCTCGAAAATGCCCGAAATGACTTTCCCGGAATTTTTCGAATCGAAAGACACCTCTCGCGACTTCCAACTCGCCCATGTTGCAACTGTAATCGGCTTCAGACAGACAGACAGACACACAGAAGCGCACGGATTTTATTAGTATAGATTTATTTTTCATATTAGAAAACATATGAAAACTTAAGTATCAAAACATAAAATTATTGCAGAGTTTAAAAAAAGCTGTTGCTTTTACTTTACAACTTTTATTTCCTTAGTCCTTTCGAAGTTCAATAAATGAATGCAATTTTTTTTGGGGATGGAAACAAATAATGACGATGTCATCACTTTATCTATTTCTGTGAGAGTTGTCTGACAGAATAGGCCATGCGAATTTATTGACTGCGATTCTTCATTCGTCATCAGAATTGCATTTATTTCCGAAAAAGGCACAAAGAGGTATAAATACTTACAAGTTACCCGCATAATAATAATAATAATAATAATAATAATAATAATAATAATAATAATAATAATAATAATAATAATAAAATCTAAATTAGTTAAGAAATTTCATGAATAATCTGCTCTGCGGAGTTATTTTTCTAATAAAACTTTCTTCAAGCAACCCGGAAAAAACGGAATTTGTTTCTTTTTCTTAATCTCTTGGGGACGAGTGACACGAATGACGCAAAAAGGGCTTAAAAATCCTTGTTTATTCCCACCGGTAAAATTATACTGTAAAATATTACTTATTTAATCGAAGTAAATTCTCGATTTAATAAGGTACAGTTATCTGTTTTTTTTAAACTGGGCCTGGTGACAAAACATTAAAAATTTCGTAAAGGCTCCCGTCCCGAAGGGGTTAAAGAAATTGATCTTTCATGGACGGAATTTAACTGGGATGGTCTCTGAATAGAGTTAAAAATTGTACTGAGCCAACACGAGGAAATTTTGTTCCATAAAAAAATGGTCGTTCAGGGAGGTGATCGCTTAATGGAGGTGGCCGCACAGGGAGGTTTCACTGCAGGCTGTTTGCGATACCATGTTCTATTGCAATTGTTCTCTTGATATCTGCTAACAATCTTCTGAGTTTATCGGATGAATAATTGAACATCTGGTATGCATGTTATCTTCTAATAACTGTTTGATTAAATAACGATAGACTTCAATTTTGGTGATTTGTATTGAACTGTAAGGAGGCTAAAACACAAAAAATCAAAATCGAGCTTGTTTTCAAACAATTTATTTTTATGTTTAACAATAACAATGCAGTTTTACTTGAAATAAAGGAAGTTAAATAGCTCCAAATCCTTAACGTTTTCAGTCATCATTTGGCTGAATGCACTGAAGACCAGAATGATAACGTCAGACACTTCCAGACAAACCACCACAGGTTTAAGGCTTGCCCTTCATATATAAGGCAAGAACTAATTAATTCCAAAATCTTCAGATAAAACTGCCACATGACTTACACATAACATTGTATCACGAAAAGATTAAATATTATACACCAGTTTAGCACATGTAAGTCTTTGTTTTAAGAGGCATGCTTAAATATCGAAAATTTCACTAATTTTGCTTAAGAATAAACAAATTTGAATAGGAAAAAATGCAAAATAATCAACAAAAATTTGTGTTGCCATTTTTTTTTTTTTTTTTTTTTTTTTTTTTTTACAATCCTGAATTAAAAACAAAACATTCGAATTATTGGACTTTTCATATGTTAAGGGATCTCTAATTTTGATTAGAGAAAAAAAAGGAAGAAGATGAAAATGTCGATTTTCAGGTTTTTATTCTAAAAACTTTTGTATCGCTAGAAACTGTGGTCGAATTTATGCACGATCTGGCAAATGGTATCGATAGAAAGTTAATCATACAGAAATCTTTTAAGATAGATTTTTTTTATAAATGAACTATTTAAACTAATTTTTCTCAATTCGTATTCTTTCACTTTTTTTCATCTAAGCAAAATGCTAAGGTCAGACAATTTGTTCAACAATAATTGAGCAAATTGTCTGTCAATGTTTTTCAAGTATCTTTAGATTCTATGAGAGATAAACAATTGATTTTTTGATATTCTTGAAATTTCTGTTTAAATTTGAACTTTAATGTATTCAATTTTCATAGAATATGCATCACAACAAATTTTTTTTTCCTTCTGATCTAATCTTTGAATAAAAAACCCAATACTTAGATTTGTAGAATAAAGTACTTTGAATATAAGATTGAAAAAAAAATTCTAGTTTGAAATACCAAAATTAAAAAAGAAGAAGAAATTTTTAAATTTTTAAATAATATATATACATGTAAAAAAAAAAAAAAAAAAAAAAAAAAAAAAAAAAAAACTAATTTATTAGCAGTTTAAGGTCTTTTATTTTCGGTAATGACTTTGTTTTATTGGAACATGATCCAAAAACGTATGACGTACGTTTTATTTATGAAATACATTTTTTTGGTACTGAGTTCCCTTAAAGTATGAAAATCCGTATATAAATATGTGTATGAATTGTATTCAGGTAAAAACACATAAATGTTTTTTTTAAATTAAATGAATAAAAAACATTCGAATATTACAATAAGATTACTTTTTTAAATATCAAAGTATGTTGAAATTTTATGGCAACAGCGAAACAAACGCAAACGAACTTTTAAAAATCGATTTAGTAATTTATGCTTGCTTATAATAAGAACAGTTTGTTTCATTCTTTTTTTAGGGTTATCGTTTAGGAAAGAAAATGCTTATTGCGATGATTGTGCTTCTGAAAGAAGATAATTGATGCTCTGCTCAATACTTCTAGGTTCTGTAGAAGGATCATATCTCATGACAGGCATCCCCGTTCTGTCAATGAGGAATTTCTCAAAATTCCATCGGATGTCACGATTTTTGAACGGCTTATAGAATAATTTCTCTTGTGGAGCGAATTCTTCTCTTGTTGAAGGACACAATTTCTACACAAATAAAAAAACAAGAAATACAATTAATTTTCATCAAACAAAAACTATTAATTTTCACTAAATATAAAACATAATACATACAAACAAAATAACATATATTATACATACAAAATAATAAATATTATAAAAATAAAAACAGTTTTCAAATTATCCATCAAGTGCCAGTTTTACCAACGCTCTCTAGATTGGAGAAAACCTTGTTGAAAGCTTTATTGTGACGTCATGAAACGTCACATGAAGCAGGAAATAGAAAACAAAACAAATCATGTAAAATTTCATGATGTCACAACAAAGCATTTTAAGGCTTTCTCCCTTATCTAGGAGGCTTTGGCTTTACAATATGCGGTGTAGGGAAATTCTGTTCGTAAAATGAGAAATTACTGACTTACACTGGAATTTACAAGCGACTTTTTTAGAAATGAACTCCACAATCTATGTTTTTATTACAAAAGCAAATTTTATTTAAATATTCTTGGTGTCGTTTGCAAGTTTTAAATTCAAATTAAGTGTGCCCGGAGTGGGACTACTGTTTCGGAAAGGGTTAATCGTGTACAAAGGATTTCGAACAACATAATTTAAACTTGGTATTGTACAAAACGCATTTCGGACAGAGGTCACAGCTCCTTGGTTCATGTCGCGTTTTTCTATACATTTTTTTTTTTATTTATTACCCAGGATTATTTGACGTAGGAAAATCGTTATATAGTTTTCTTGTATGGTTTAAATAAACTCCTACTACCACTAATGTTTTCGTAAATTTTAATTTCAGCTGAAATAGTGCAGAAGGTGGGGACACATTTTTGACAATATATTTGAAAATATAATTCTTTTAAATTCAAATAAATGTACTTATTAGTTCGGTGTTATGTGATATTTTCAACATATACCTTTTATCCGTATTACAATATATATACATACATATACACCTTTCAAGATTATGCAAATCAGGCTAGCAATAAAACACCTGGTTGGAAATGAATTCGCCATTCGATCTCGGCAGCATACTATCGTTACCAGATCGAGCGCTGGTGATTAAACTTTTCTACAAGAATGGTGAATCCACAACTGTTGCATTGTAAAAGTTTCGCGAGTAGAAATAATTTAAGGGGCAAAAAAGCTCTATTTCATTGAATGGGATGCTTAATTTAGTAGGATGTTTGGAAGAAATGGGGTTGTTTGTTTGCGTTTGCCTGATTTGTATAAAATGTTTCAATATGACGTGTGAGCGCCCTCTATTGGTTATTTTTCGAATAATTTTTTTATAAATGGAAAAAAAAATTCAAAATCTATCTGATCATCTTCGCGCAAACCGAAAATTTTTCCGAGCATTACTTCTTTAGTAATGGATTTTTAAACTTTGCACGAATTTATGATGCACCCTGCATATTATTATTACTGTTAGCGTTATTAATAATTTTAATGAATTTTAATCTCCAAATATTGTTATTTAACGTAATTTCCAGTCACCCGCAGTTAACTAAAATTTATTTTGACTATAGGTCGATAAGAACATAATATGCTGCCAGACAAATTCTATTTTATGATCACCAGATGCTTATATCTTTCCACATAAAAAAATAAAATAAAAAATACTGGGAACTTTTGAAATTTATGCCGTGCCATCTTTCACAATATTTATAATTTACAAATTACCATAATGCCATAATAAAATTTTTAAAAAGCTGTTGAGACGAAAATTGTGGGAAATTAATTATTCCAAAGAACTAAAAAAAGCATTATAACAGCAGAGGCATTTCAAATCTTGATTATTATTTGAAAAGAAAGAAATCGATGTAAAGCAATATAATTTAAATAGAGAGTTTATGTAAATTACATTTGACAGAATCTACGAAGACCTTTAAATCTAATTACACATTACTTCATTTGTAAAGCAAAATCAAATTATTTATTTTAAAATAAATAATCATTGCATGCATGTGATCCCATCCCGTTTAGCAACATTCTTAAATCACGTTCAAGGGGTTATCAGAAACTGGTTTTCGATTATGGCATGAGATCAATGGGCCAATAACTAAAACTTCAAAAAATGATGGTTGTTTTGTTGTATCGGTTTCGTGTCCTTTAACGAGGTATGGCGTAAATAATCAGGAAAAGGTTTAAATGTTTTGAAAACAAGGGAAAAATAAGATTAGATTATGTCATGCTTTTAAACAATTTTATCAACTTTATTGCATGGAAAAGAAAGTTCTTTAGCATAGTTTGCAACAAGAAAAATTTTACAGGGTCTTGGTAATAGTTGGTACCCAAGGCCCGAACCTTGAGCCCATTCGTGTTTCGCGTTCGTGCATAATTTTGTAATTTTATTCTGAGGAATCTGTGTAAACACGGTAGAGTTATAGCATGGTTTTTAAATTCCTGTAATTTGTTTATAAACACGTATAAACGCTAAATCTTTTCCTACATCAAACATATATTTTTTAATTTGTAATAAAAGAAAAAAAAACTTTATGCGTACAGAATTTTATTAAAAAAAACATTTAAACATACAATCTATCAAAATATTAGAATAAAATATAATAAAACATATGTATTGTTGCAATTTATAACCGTATTTTAAATGGTTTAAGTCACAATAAGCGCAAACTTAGAATACAATACTTTTTTTTTTTTTTTTTTTAAGAAACAAAGAAAAATTATGTGTCAAACATAGATTATAATACATTTTTAAGAACACATAACATATTATAAAACAGGGACAATGGCTGCTTAAAATTGATAAATATGATAATCTTGAAATGTTTTTGTGTATTGTGTTATCCATTAGGAAGAAAATTTAGTGTCCGAAATTTTCTCACCAACTCCTAATAAGTTATAAAAATGAATTATAAAATGTGCGATTATTATCAATTTTAATGCTAAATGTAAATTTCTCTTGAAGATAAAAATACAAGCTAACACTTTTTTTAAATATAGGTGTAAGTTGAAAAAGTATAACAGCAATTTTTTGGCGAAAGTCGAAGATGTTTAATGTCATTCATTATATTCATATAATTATGTTAAAAAAACATTTTGAGAAGAAAATTCACCTTTTTGATTAGTTAAAAATGTGAAATGAATAATTATTAGTAAGGATCGACAGAAACAGATTTTTCAGACCGAAACTGAAACCGAATTTCGGTAATCTTCCAATTTTCGGCTATTTCCAATTTACTCCAAAAAGAATTTTTTTTTTTTTTTTTTTTTTTTTTTTTTTTTTTTTTTGAGTAAATAATGCATACATAAATATACATAATTATGAATTAATTTTAATGATGACCAAAGTTGGCTCCCCGTCTCTGACCAACCCTTTTTATTTTCATGCAAAATACAGTGTAATTAATTCGTAAAACGACACAAAATGATTTTCTAATGGTACGAATTCCATCTAAATAAAAATGTTTTAGGTATACATGCCACTACTTATCTTTGATAATGACTTTTGTAAACATCTCCATCTTGTGCTGCAGTCGCAGCCTTACCAAGATATTTGAATGAGAGATTCCAAGCTGGGTATCATCCGCGTAGCTTAAATGGTAGAACATTTGGAGTGCTATTCCAAGAATTCCAGGTTCGATCCTTGGCTTCGACATTTTTCACTCTGTTGGTTCTACGATAGTTAGCAATATGATAATTCACTTAATAAATATTAAACATTTTCTGTTACATTTAAATCTGCAGCTTTTATTGAGCACGTAGAAAGCGTCTTCAAAGTTTTGTGATATATGCATTTCATGCATTATAATTTGCATTTACATCTTGAGTCAGTCATGAGTCATGATTGATCACTATAAACATTGCAGTTCATAATAACAAAAATAATTTATCATTTGAGCCGCTTCATCTCAAAACAATGAGTCATATTGAAAATTTCAGAAGGAAGAGACGACATTTTGAGAATACAGATATTTTTGGTCAAGTTTCGGTCCGGCCGAATTTTCAACAGCACTTTCGTCGAAAACGAAAACGAAACTGAATTTTCGATCGATATATAGTTATTACAAAGTTTTTTCTTCCAAAGTGCGAATAATTTTTACTTTTTAAACAATAAGACATAAGAGATATAATTTACAGAAATAGGGGGAAGAGTCATGGCAGTTTTAAAAATGCTTTGATGGAGTTTGATCAATAAAATGTTGTAAACCACGGAGCGAATTATAAAAGATATTCATTTTCAACAGATTAAAAATCTGCCATATTAAATCCATTTTACAAATTACCATATAACATATATAAATCACATGCAATCCGAATATATTTACGTGAATCCGAGCACGACTAGAAAACCGACATAGACTTTTCTACTATCATATTAGAAAGCATTAAAAATCATTTTTACATTTTAAGTAGTAATGCAACCCAAAATTGTACTTTTATTTATACGGGATCAACAGTATTAAGGCAAATTTGTTATTCTCCGCAGAGTCATAGAAATATACTTATGTATACCTATAGAAAACTTAAATGGATCTCTTAACAATATTACCCAAAATTGCCAGTTGTGGATTCACAGTAATGCACAATACTTTAAAATTTAGTGTGTAATATTTAGAAAAAACGTTACACTTACGAATAATGTATTCCTAATACATTTACAGTGAAACGGCAATTCCGTCTAGGCAATCTTTTAAATACGATTTTTCAATAGTACTGTTTTGAAATTATTAAACCTCCTTCGACGCGAACATATACCTTTTATCCGCATTACAAAATACATACATATACACTTTTAAACGTTTATTATTATAATGTATATTGCTAACTGTTAGCGTTATTAGTAATTTTAATGAATTATTCTCCAAATACTGTTACATATCGTAATTTCCAAATACCCGCACTTAATTTTGACTATAGATCGATAAGAACATATGCTGTCAAGCAAATTCTATCTTATAATCACAAGATACTTATATCTTTTCCAAAATGAAAGGATTAAAAAAAAAAAAAATCAAGAGTTAATTTTCTAGAGATTTTCAAAATACATGCCGCGTCCTCCGTACAAAATATTTATAATTTACAAATTACCATAATTAAATTTCAAAAAAGCTGTTGAGACGACAATTGTGGGAAATTAATTATTCCGAAGAACTAAAACTAGTCGTTGGGGGGGGGGGGGGGAGGGGGAGAGCACCGTAATACTTATTCATTATGGATATACATAATATAAAATATGAAAATAAAACGCGTACAAACTATTTATAGAATGCACTGCATATCCAAAATGAAATTTAAACGCATATTTAAATAGCTTCAATATACATAGTATTGTTCTATTAATGAATTACTGATGAGCCAATTTTGACAAATTATAAAAACGCCAAAATACTCAAGTAGTATCGGATTGGGTAAAAGAAACATCCTTATAACTACAAAAATAATAATTATATTAACTAACAATTTATTGCGTCAGATTACGCGTCTCATTTTTAATTAAAATATATCTTTGCACTGAAATTTAAATGAAATACAGGGTCATGAAAAATCGAAGAATGTGGAAAATAGGATTACACATATCTCGGCAACTAATAATCCGATCGACTTCGATTTTTATGCAAAATTTGTGTTATTTTATTGCCTTTTACTTCCACTCCTTAAAATAAAAAAAAATTCGAAAATTTTTAAATACCTTTCATCAGAACGAATTTTTCGAGAGTCCGAAAAAAAATGTTCCGAATAATCGAGGTTACTGATATTAAATAGACTTCGTCCCATTCTTATATA
Source organism: Maratus speculifer (assembly GCA_964019185.1). Taxonomy (NCBI): domain Eukaryota; kingdom Metazoa; phylum Arthropoda; class Arachnida; order Araneae; family Salticidae; genus Maratus; species Maratus speculifer. Next base: position 98,263,281 of record OZ025303.1, read on the forward strand.
CTAAGTACATACAAAATTTCAATTATCTATCCTAATTTGTTCGGGAGACAAGCGCGTTTACAGACAGACAGACACACGGACGGTAATTTTTTTTTTTTTCTAAAAATATGTTTTTCTCAATCTCCAGTATCAGAAACGCGTAAATCCGTCAAATTTTTTTTTCGATTTTCAAAACGATTACAAGATTTACCCCATACTACGTATGATGGGCAAGTAAAATATGACGTAATTCAACTTTTGCGTGATAGTGACTCTTGGTTTGCTTTAGACTGCAATATGAAGATGCATAGTAGAAATTGATATTTAAAAGCTCCCTTTTTTCTTCTCGGGGATTCTGACTCTTGGCCTGGCTTAAAAAAAAGAAAAAAAAATGTATATATCCTTAGAAAGGCCCCCTGAGACGCGTTCTACTTACTAAAACTATTTCAGGGAAAGTGAAAGCATTTTTCCTTAACCTTTTGTTGCTAAGGGGCCTTTTTAAAGGTTTTGTGTCAGTGGAGAAAGCATTTCGATACGCAACCTTCCTTTTTAAATTTAACCCTATGACCGCCGAGCAAAAGAGCAAATTGTAAGGTTGTTTTCTCTGTAATTTATTGAAAACGTTTTTAAAAAAATGTTGTTCCAATGGGATACAAAATATTATATTACGTAAAGGTGGGAGCTTTGAAAGGATTAATCATAACTTAAATTTTCAAAACTGACTTTTATTTGTAGAATTATATTAATTTAAATATTGCATAAGTTGCAGTGAAACCTGCAGTTTAGTGAACGGATATATCAGTCCGCCGCGATCAGAAGGTTAATGCAAAGCAAAAAATTCCGCTTGCTTTTATTGTGATGAGAAAACTGATTTTAACATTCTCGACAAGTTTAAATAAATTAAGACTGGGTATTTATTTTATTATTAAATTATGATCTGAAATTATATAGAGAAATTTTCTTATTTAATTTAACAAAAATATTAATAAAATACATAAGATAGAATTCTTCACCAATTTATCCATTTAATGCTCCAACTTTAAAGGAACTAAAAATAAATGGAGGAGCAAGTATATTTAATTTTCCAGAGCTTAATTTAATAACCTCACAAAATAATGATATTTATTTTTGGCCTTTTTTTGTCTTTAGTTATTTATTTACTTATTTTACAAAAATGTCAATCATACTTTTAAAGAGACTCTATAGCAAATTCACAAAATTTAAAAAGAAAAAAAAAAGCAGAAGTCCTTCCCCTTTTTTTAGATTTAATTGATTTATATAGATTATATTTCTAATAAATAATTGAAGTTTTAATTAAAATATTGATTAGATGACTTTAATTTAGAGGGAGGTGTTTTAATTAAAAGAACAGTTACACTTATCTGAATTCACCTATTTTCCTTAAGTTAAAAATAATTGCAAAAATTTTATGTCGTTTGGATAGGAATGACATCGATTAAACAATATATTTTTAATTTTCAATTAAAAAGTTTACTCCTTTGCCATATTTCGTGCTGATTTATTTAAATGTTCTTTTGATTAAGACATGATTAAATTATCAATTATTTAACTGTTAAGTTAAAAATGTAGTCGTGACTGACAAAAAATCAAATTTCCCTGTGATTCATTTATCAGACTCTCAATGAAACTACTAATGGGAATTAACAAAGTTTTATTTTAGCATATATCACTAGTTTATTGAAAAATTTCACATAATTCAATTATGAAGATGACAGGAAGTAAATCCTACCCAATCCAACAGTGAAAATTCTGTTTCAAGTCAACTCGACTCATTTTAATCCTAACCGAAATATTAAAATCCGAATTCGAAGCGAAAAAAAAAGTAATCTGTATTTGTAGACTTGACTATAGTTAAAAAATTAAATTTATAAAAATTTTTAAAAATACCAAGAACATTTGACATAAAATTAATAAATGTTTCACCGCTACCCACAAGGCATCTTCAGTACAAATTAACTATTGTACAACAAACAACAGAACGAATCAGGAACAACGAATCATTGTTGTACAATAGTTAATTTGTATTGATGATGCCTTGCGGGTAGCTTGGCGAAATGTTTACTAATTGTATTTTAAATGTTTTAGGTATTTTTAATTTTTTTTACAAATTTTATCGTTTATCTGTAGATAAGCCTGTCTTATTTTATATACTTTATTTAGTCTTTTAAAAGTTGTAAATTTAGATGTTAAATATATGTATATTGCAAATCCAGCAATTTCTTTTAAAAAATCGGGTCAACGCAAAACTGATCCGAGCTCGAAACATTCAAAGTTTATCAGACTGGAACTCTACTAGCAACGAAAAACATTAGCGTAGATCGTGTCGGTAATTCGATTTTACTCGATCCGCGATTTGGGTCGTGTCGATTTTACACTAATATTTTTAATTGCTGGTCGATTTTCAGTCGGGTACAACCGGGTTACTCGACCCGATGCAGGAGTCTCACAGGAAATACTTAACAAAAGTTGAAAATGCCAGTCATACAGCTTATTATTATTTGCCGCATCGAAGAAAATTGAAGCATCAAATGTACCTAAATTTATAAAGATAAAGCTCCGAATAGACCATTTTTCTAACGATGATCAGTATCTGCATCTTCTTTTGTGGCTATGCCGTGTTTTTTATCTTTAGTGACTTTAAAAGGAAAGGAATTGATGTTCTGCAAAAGAGAAACCTTCCCGTTAAGTAAAGTTGAGCTCATTATCTCCTGACCCATTGTTGATTCCTCTCAAACTTTTGTGAATAAACCGCAGAAGGGTCCAAAACAAAATATTTCCAGGAAAAATTGTAGAAGGACGGCAAAACAATCGTTTATATGCAGCCTAAAACGAATAAGTGAAAGTTACTCTCATCTTTCAGAAAGTTCCGGAAAATATTTCAAGGACACATCGATCAAATCTTGGAAAGCTTTAATTAACAACTTCGTAATGGACTCTTAAGGGTTTTATGTATGGGAAGTTCCAAGAACTATTTAAGATTCCGCTTGCGACAATGAACGAGATCAAGCACTTAAGATGTCCGAGAACGAGAAACGCCACTTATCCATTCTTGTCATGTTAGAATTAACTTACGAAAGCCTATTGTTTATTTTTTGGTCCATTCTAATTCACCTTTCCTTATGGCCCAAGTGCATGTGAACATTGCTTCAAGACATTTAGAGCGTCGTCGTTTCGTCAGAGAAAGTGATGATGACGAGTTGTTGAACGTCTTTTGTTTTTTGAGAAATGGCTTGGAATTAAGATTATGATATTATTCATCGTGAATATTGTTATCACGTTTGACTGTGAAGAGAAATAGTCTATTTACATAGGAATTTGATGATATTGTGTTTCATAAATAAGATTTTTAGGTCCTGGATTTGAGATTTTAAACCACGATTTTCGCATGATATTTTATACATTCTTTGTTCCGGTTTACGATTGCTTACCAAGAGCTGGGAAATAAGCATAAAATTTCTAAAGAATGTTTAAGTACAATAGAACGTCGATTATCCGGTTCGATCAAGGATAATAACCTTCCATATACTGCCTTCTACAAAATTTTTAAAGTGAAATTTCTTTAGGAGCAGTAATGTTAGTTTCGTTGGATATCATAGAGATTAACCGTTAATTAATCATTTGCTAATCGTGAAATAATGAAATCGTCGACTAATAGGTAGCAATTCAAAAAAATATATTTTGATAAAACAATTACGCAGTTAGAGGGTTAATGGAAATTCAGTAAGTTCAAAGACCTTAAAAACAGTGTTTAATTCTATTCTGACATTTGATTGTCACATTATGATGCAATATTTAATAACGAACCTGTTAAAAGTTAATGTATTAGATTAAAAATGAAGCTCCATTTTTAGATTATTTTAGATACAGTACATAAATGTTAGCATGCAACTATACAGTTATGATTCCAAAGCAAATAATACATTTTTCTATCTCAAAAATGTATTTGTGGGGTAAAGTGGTAGAAATTTTAATCACGTCTATAATGCCAACAAGAACAAAAATAAATAAACAAACACAGAATGTGAGACATCGAGGGCCTTCGCAAAGACTTTTTATTGGTGGGGGAGAGAACCTAAAATTGCCAAGTCAAAATTCAGTATTTGCCAACTAGCTTTATAATTTTACCAAGTTATCACAATTAGAAAATGTAATATAGTTTTTATTTGTAAAAATCTTAAAAATCTTTCTAATTATATTGGAAACTTTCGTTAAATCTATCAGAAATAGAAAGTGTATCATAGTGTTTTATTAAAGTTTTGAACTAATTTGCCAGTTATGTTTGTAAATTTGCCAACTATAACAGCATGTACAAATGTTTGGGGGGAGGCTCCCCCCTGTCCCCCCTCCTTAGCGAGGCCCCTGGAGACATCGCTGGGTTTCTTTTAGAATGTAAAAATACGCTTTGACTTATTTTGTAGATGTGAATTTAGTTTTAGAAAAAGTTTAAAAACAAAGACCAGCAAGATAATGATAAATCCATATGACTGGTTTCAAACAGATAGTCTGGAAGTGTTTTCATAGATGAAAATCATTCAGTACAGTTTTATTAATTTTTTAAACAAATTGAAAAAAAAAACACCTAAAATTTCAAAAGTCAAGAAAAAAGTTAAGTGCCTTTATCCCTCTTATATACAGAAAATGCGCCAGTGTAATTAAAAAAAAAAAAAAAAAAAAAAAAAAAAAAAAGGCTGAACTTATTTTAAGCACAAGAGTTTTTAAAGGAACGGGGAAAGATGAAAAACGTTCATTTTTCTGTTATTTCTAAAGTATTAAAAAGAGCCATTTCCAAATATTACACTTTATAAAAAATAAATACAAATCGTGAAAATATGCAAATGATGAAATTTTCAAAATATGCTTATCGTGTTTGATGCACTTTCACATTTTTTTTTTTTTTTTTTTGAAAATAATTCCGGTGCATATATTAAACATTCTTTATAACGGAATTTTACTTCGAAAAAGTCTAATAACAGGAAACCTTGTAAAGGGTGCCAAGAAAATCTTCAAAGAACTTCTTGGCGCCCGCGGGCTTAGCGTTGGACAACTCTACTCTTTATCGTGTAAGCAAATAATGAAGTTTTGAGATTTAATGAAGTAAATTAAATTTGATCTTAATTTACGAAATACTTTTTTCTAAAATAAATTACGATTATTTTTATTTAAATAAAAATTAACTTTGAAAAGTATTAATATAAATAACTTTTGACTTCCACACAGCTATTTTTGCACAGTTACTTGCATCTAAATAAAAAGGATTATGTGATTGTTTATGTTAAATGTAGATTTAATAAAAAATAAAATAAACAAATAAAAAGTAGTAACAGTAAAAATACACATACAAATATTCGAATTTTTTCATCTGAGAAAAAAATGTGATATCCAACTGAAGCAATGCAAACAGGACACACTATTTGCGTAATTTTGCTAATGTTAGAACAATATCTATTTAGATTAAACCGGATTTGTCGTAAATATGTTATACAATATCCGATTCGAGAGCGTAGCACAAAAAACTTCGTGCTTATCTAAAGCCACTTCTGCCGCACATCTGTCATCAATTTCCGATATGAAAAAAGTTTTAATGAGAAAGTAGTTGATATTAAATTTTTCGCACCGAGATATTGGGAATTACATAATAACAAGATCTTCCTTAATCGTATCTCAATTCAATTCAAAATGTAAATAGAGATTTCGTTAAAATGATATTGAAAGTTTTGGAGTGTGGTATTTTTCTTTTTTTTTCTTTTTTTTTTTTCGAAAATATTAATTATTTTTAACCGTTATACAATTAGAAAAAAGGGGGAAAAAAGAAACATGCTTTTTCATTGAAATTTCTATAAATATGCTACTTTTCTCAGAATTTAATTTGAAGCATTATTTTATGGAAAAGTACAGTCACCGATTCTATTTATATGAGAATTCAAAAATATAAGTTTTATTTTCAAGCAGGAAAAAATTAAAATTAAGTACCATAGACTTCTACATACAAGTCGAAAAATTTTGGAATTTTTTTTTCTTTTGGCTCAAAAGGGGGAGGGGCAGTTTATACACGAATATAAATAAATTTCAAAAATTGACATTCTAAAATTAAAGAGAAAAAAGGGTAAATATAAAAAAAGTAAAAAATACTTATTAATTTGTATAAATACTTTAAAACTCCATTCTTTACTGTAAAAAAAAGTTATCATTGCTCATTTATTATCCAAATCATTATCATACTTTTCAAGCAAATCATTAAAATTGCTTTCTAACATTGGTACATGACAATATGACTATCGACAGTGTCTAATTCACCATTATCACAATTGCAGTTGTCTTTAAAAAAAGGCTGCATCTAAAGTATTATTGATGCAACATTTTTTCTGAAAAATCAACGATCATTTCTTTTGATAATTCAAGAAAAAAAAGTTGGATATTTGATTTTTATGAACCAAGAAATCATACTAGAACGAACAAGGACCAATTAAACATATTTTGCAGCATGCCAAGGACAAAATAAGAGAGATTAATAAGATCAGAGAGTGCATTTTTTATCTATTATCTATTTACAAAAAAGTACTAACTTTTCGTTCGCTGAATTTTCCTCATTATTTTTTAGCATCTCCTTATAATCGATTTCCAATTTTGGACGATTTTTTACTGAAAAATTGTATACTGGGTTTATACATGGAATGGCTTATACACGGAAATATAAGGTGCATTAAATTCTAATGATATAGAAAAAAAGAAAGTACCACCAGCGAACTTATTCAAAAATAATTGAATAAAAATCAGTAGATTTGTAATTTAAATCACAGGATGATCCATTTAAAACAGTACCCGTTGGTTTTTCTCATTACCCTTAAATCTGACGGTTGTGGCGTGGGAACTGTTTTAACACTGAAGTATAATTGTTTGAACTTTGTTTAAGTGTGGGAGACAATTTTTAACACTGTTGGACTGATACAATTTTATTAGCGGAGTAAAACAGAAATGGAGATACACAATGTGTCTTAGTCCCAGGGCAATAGCTAAAAGTGCATAATAGGGAGTGGGGAGAGAGATTCAAAAATGTAAGGGGGATCTCATATTTACTAAATCTCTCTCTCTCTCTCTGACGCAGAAAGATAAATTAGTGCATATTCACATTGTAGGTATTAAATTTCTTATTAAACTGTTGTAAGAACTTCATTTTATGCTAAGAAAAGAATAGGATGATGAAAAGTTTGAGTGTATAACTAGTGCAATATTAAACATCATGTTAGCTTTATATTTGCAGATAGGATGAGCCCAAGTGTTGAAACACATATTTTAGTTATTGGGTCGATCGGAAAGTCATGTCGTGTTCGGGAAATCAATTCACACCGGAAGATTCTGCCCGTTAATTATTAGACATCATTTCAAATATCTACTGTGTACTACTAACTAACAGGAAACATTTTCCGATATGAATTGATTTCTTCGACATGACACAATTTTCCGATAGACATACAATGTAGAGTTTCTGAAAAACTGTGAAAGAGCCTCAAACTAAATTAGAATTTGGAACAGAATTCATTTGGATTTTCAGAATAGAAATTCATTTAGTGACCTTGGAACCTTTTACAGGGAAGACTCAAAATATTTTAGGAGGGGGGAGGGAGAGGGCTGAGCCGCCCCTAGCACACCCATATCTACAGTTCTGCTTAGTCCTGTGATAATTTTCAGTACTCGTTGATTTTTCTTATACTCTTAAATCTTATGGTTGTGGCAAGTGTTCTAACCCTGGAGTGTAATTGTTTGAGCCTTGTTTAAGCATAGGAAACAATTTCCAACACTGTTGAACTGTTACAAGTTTATTTGCGAGGTAAAACAGAAATGGAGACGCACAATGTGTCTTAGCCCTGTGATAATTTTATTTTTGAAAAACATTTCTTTTTACATTACCATTCCTTGCAACAAATGCTGAAAATGTTCACAATAACTTTGAATGCAAACATGAACACATCGAATCGAGTTTTTTGACACACTTTGCAATATTGTTGGTGTAATTGTCGTGATTTTTTTATTATGATTTGTTTTAATTCATCGATGTTAACATAACTTTTCTGAAAAATCCTCTCTTTGAAATAACATTGTCCGTATGGTCCCGGTTATTTTCCAGGTGAAATATTAGTAATTTTTTATGAAAAGAAAGGTTAAATAACAAACGTGAGAAATTTTGCCTTTTATTAGGGAGAGATTTTCTATAAGAAAATACTGGTACCAAACAATTTTCTGCTATGGAAATTCAAGGGCCCGTATGAACCTGAATAACTTCCACAATAAAATCTAAAATGGGGTGAGGTCTGGTGACCTTTGTGCCCAGAGGCCTATTGAAATTAAATGTTCTTCAAAGAACTCTTTAAAGCTGCTGATCATTCAGGTTCCGAATTTCCCTCTCTAATGTAAAGTCTATGTGCGTTTGATGCATTCTTATAATCAAAATATCTTCTCAGGAAATTTATATTTTTAATTTCTTCTTTCTGTGTTCTCTTTTTAAAAGATGTCACCTTTTTTTTCTTAGTTTTAAAAATATTTCTAAAATCTATGCTTAATTTAACATTTTATGTTTTAAAAACTGACGAACTGAGAGTAAAGTTTTAATATTTTATATAAAATTAAGCGTAAAATTTTAGAAATATTTTAAAAACTAGGAAAAAAAGTGCCATCTTTTAAGGCCCCTGTCCTTGCTCGAGGAAACGCTCGCGAGCTAATGCTATTTCCATGGGGAAGCATTTTTCTAATAACTCTTTCGCATTTTCACATTTTTGAATAATTTTTTTTTGCATTGGATAACTGAGGTGCTTGCTGATAGCGCATCTTTTTTACTTTTTCGATTTTGGTTGCAGATATTTTTTACAAAGTTAGTTTCACTTTCAAAACTGGTTTCGAAACTGAAAGTGCTTTAAAAAAAAATATCTGCAACCAAAATCGAAAACGTAAAAAAGGTGCGCTGTCGGCATGCACCTCAACTATCCAATGCAAAAAAAAAAAAAAAAAAAAAAAAAAAAAAATGTCAAAATGCGAAAGAGTTATTAGAAAAATGCTTCCCCATAGGAATAGCATTAGCTCGCGAGCGTTTTCCCGAGCGAGGACAGGGGCCTTAAGAAGAGAACACTGAAAGAAGAAATTAAAAATATTAATTTTGGGAGAAGGTATTTTGAAGATAAGAATACACCAAACGCGAAACGCACATAGACTTAGCATTACGGAGAGGAAATCGAAACGTGAGTGACCAGCAGCCTTAAGCACTTCCATTGTTAGCAGACAATTTACTCAAATCATTTGCATAGAATTGGATTAATAATTACTAATGATGTTCACGCAAATTTATGTTTAAAAACGAGTCTAGAAAATAAAATAAAGCGATACCCGTACATTAAATATAAATACATATTAATTAAGTAATGATGTTAAAAGTCTTGTTACATAATATTATAGATATGGATAATACAAAAAACAAACAAACGGGTACTCTTCTCACCCTGATCACCCTGTAAGCATAAATCATGTCAAGGACTCTCTGTCGCTATCTCTCGCAGTACAATAAATAATCCAAGAGCCGACAACACAAAAACCTAATGTATCGAGTAAAAGAAAAAAACCTAATCGTTGTGCTTGCCCTACAAAAATTTCTTGCCTTTGATTGTATGGCAATTTCAATGATAAACCTACGAGTAAAGCATTGGTGGTATTAATTTTTGGCTTATGCACCACTTTGCTTTTGGCAGACATGGGTCATTAGATTCCTATATCACCACTATTCCATAAAAAAAGTTTTTTTTTCTTGTGCTAGATACTTTAGGTTTTTGTACTGTCGGCTCATGGACTAAAAGATTTTCGACATCAAAAAGACGGACAAAATCATCGACTTCTATGGCGTAGATTTGGGGTGAACTTTAATTTTTCAAATTTTCCGTGAAACATTCGAAGAACAATAAAAAAGCTTATGTCTGATCACGGTCTTTGAAAAAATAAGGTAAACGAAACAATTTGTGGTTTTTGTAATGAAATTTCGTTTGTTCGCTGCTTGAAAGATCGGGTCAGTTGCGACAATGCAAGAGCCTATAGTTGTTATACAACAAACATACTATACAGGATTTATTTTGATAAATCAATTTATATTGTGCATTTTTCCTTCTAATTTCCAAATAACATTGTCCTTAATTAAAGTTTTTTCTTTAGTCTAAGTGTTTTTCCCATTCTTTAGTTGACATATTCCAAATTTTATAGCTTTTTGATAAATAGTTATACGGCTACAGATAACTCTCAATATAGTAATTAAATGGATTGCAAATCTTAATTACATGCATTGCAAATCTTAATTATATGCATTGTAAATCTTAATTGCATGCGTTGTATATTGTTGCTAGGTGACCTGCGTAAATCAGGGTTCCAAATTATCTGCACACCACTAATTTCTTATAGTTTATTTCGCCATCTTTAATCACGAATAGTTCTGCCATTAGATAAAGCAAATGAAATTACTTTAAAATACTGGTGACCAGAGCATTTGAAGTCCTCTATTTACATCTGGAAACATAAACTGTAAATATACTAGGTGAAAGCGTCTCAAGAATGAAGGTTGAAAACAAATTCTTAAATTTATTTCATTATTGTAGCTAATTCAGTACCAAACATAACAAGCCTTTGCTTTACTCATTTATTATTTGCATCGTTTACTAATATTTGAGGTAATTAATAGAATAGCAACATTAGTTTTGATTATGCGTTTTCCTGTTTAATAATTTTAAAACCTTGAACTTAATTCATCTTTCCATAATGTGTGAGTAATAAAGAAAAAAAAAAGATAAAGAAAGAATTTAAAGCTTTGTTAGGTATTGTCTTGCATTTTAATTTCAAGATTATAAGAGAATTTCAATAAATTTCATGAAAAACAGGTATTAAATTTAATAAAAGAAGAAAAAAAAAGCAAGGACGCTGACCTTAGTATATGCACGGTAAATGACTTCCTAGATTAAAAGGAAGTATTATAAACATTAATGAGTCTTTAAGATTCATATTTTATTTTTAATCAAAGAACGGAACAAAGTCAAGAAGGTCATTTAAGATAAACACACATACATAGAAAGAAAAGTGTTTTATCTCCACTCACTTTGAGGAAATCAAATAGAGGATATTCTTCCTCTCCATTGATTATTACAGTGAAAAAAATGAAATACTCAAAAATGAGTACATCGATGTACTCATATCGAATTGAGTATGTTTGGATAAAAAAGGATCACTTGCTTTCTCAATTTTGAAACATCACATGCTACCAAATCCAAACAAACGATAATTTTGTACCCTGTAATGGTTTATTTCATTCATGGGGGAATAAAAGATGCTTATTAATGTAAATATTAAATTATACACAGTATTTTGAAATAATAAGTGCTTGCAAATAGTGCTCTTGACATAAAAGTATTCGATTTGTGTATTTTGCTAATAATTTTTGCTATTTTTCTTAATAAACAATCAATTAAACTTTTATTGTTAATAATTTTGAGGAAGAAATAAATGCCAGTATACTTTTATTTTAATTTATAAATTAAGAGGGCAGTTCATAGCGATTTACATTTGAACACAGGCATGGAATCAAAAATGAGTACATGTGTTTCTCAGTTTTGAGTACGATTAAATCGAAGCTATTTTAAGTATGTGAAGTATTTAAAATTGAGTACTTTTTACTTAATTTTCAGAAGCCATTTTTTTTTCAGTGTAATGTCTATTTTTTTAAACAGCTACTTTTTGACAATCCCAAAACTTTCTTCTATCTTATGCATGTTAATACTTCCTGAAAAATGATGCATGGCAACGCCACCGGTTAGGCGGTTTAAGCCAAAATCTACTCAGCAACAACTTATTTCAAATAATTACTGAATCTGAAATTTGATGAAAATTTGTGCATTAGTTTTTGAGATAGAACTACTGTAAAATCTTAAAAAAGAAAAAAAAAATCTGCAAAACAGCTCCATATGTTGGGTGATGTACACCAAAAACTAATCAGGATCATTTTTTTTATCAGATACTAATTTAATCTGAAGTTTGATGAAAATTCATGTATTAATTCTTCAGATACATTTATTGCTAAATCCTAAAAAGGCAGCATAACAGCGCTATCTGTAGGGTGATTTACACCAAAAGCTAAACAACACTTTTTTAGGGACTAACTGAATCTGAAGTTTCAGTAAATTTCTTTAATTAGTTCTTTAGGTACAGCTATTGCGATAATACAAAATAATGCACCATGGCAGTGCTACCTGTTGAGCGATTTGCACCAAAACGTAATCAGATCCATGTTATATGAGGCACTAACTAAATCTAGAATTTTATGAAAATCTATGCACTAGCTCTTGAGATGTATGTGGCAATTGTGAAAATTGTAAATAATGCAGCATAGCAGCGCCACCTGTTGAGCAATATACACAGAAAACCAATCAGATCTAATTTATATCAAGGTCAAGGTCAATTTTATTTTTTATCAGAGAAAGGAAGAATGTCAAGAAGGTCATTTGAGATAAATATGTAGAAATAAAAGTGTTTTATCTCTACTCACTTTGAGGAAATCAAAGAGAGGATGTTCTTTCTCTCCATTAACGTCTATCTTTTTGAACAGTGGGAAATTGGGCTCGAAACCGTTTCCTGGTCTTACGTATTTGATGCCATTCCAGATCTCTGTACCATTGCCTCCTGGTTCTTGCTGCAAGAGAGTGACAAATATAAAATAAATCTCATTATCTAACTTTATTAATTTTTACTTATATTTCCAAAATAAATGCAACGTGTCCCTTAGTTCATCCAGATTTCAAAAAATTATAAAAACAACAATTGCAACAACAAAAATTGTAGTATCAGAGTGTATATGCAACCTACAATTCTCAGACCTTCTGTGGTCAAATTAGTTCAATGGAAATTTACATATTTTTTCTTTTTAATACTTTTTCATATGTCTTAGGTAGATCGCACACTAAGGTGACAGGAGAAATGTGAATTGCGACTTAGGAGGAGTAACAGGTTGAAACACAGAAAAAAGCTGTTGCAAAAATGTTTTAAACCTATTTTTTCCCCAAAATCAAGCAACATGTTGCATGAGATGCCATGGTGCAAACCACATTCCGATATGGCACTTTGTTAAATTTTTATGAATTTTTGAAAACTGAAATTATGTATGTACCAAAAAAATATTCTTTTATTTATTTATTTTTTTTAATCTTTTTGACACAAAATATCCATTTTTTTTCTCAATCTTATAGTAAATGTCGCACCAGGGGTGGAAACAGTCCTCCACCCGAAGCAAGGTGGGGAGAAATGTCTGGTTTGTTTGAGCGGCGAAAGGGCGTCAGATCATTTAATGAATAATCAGTGGTGTAGAAGTAATAATAATAATAATAATAATAATAATAATAATAATAATAATAATAATAATAATAAAAACAGAGGATATAAGGTCCGAGAGAAGGAAATACGCTAGAGTGTATATACTATAGTTTTCTTAAGAAACAGAGTGTATACAGTGTTCCTTAAAGAAATCGAGAAGGTATATGGCATATATCCGCATATACCCTCCACTACATCCATGTGAATATTTTAACATCCTAAGTTTGTTATCGAATCCAAACTGGCTATTTTCTGATTAATGCCTTAACCCTTTATGATCCGACGGTACACTAAAGTTCCAATAAAATAATTTGTTATAAAATTAATTTAATACCCAGATTAGCAATAATACTGTCTAGAATGAGTTATGTATACTTTATTTTGCTACAAAACTATTCTTGATTGCATAAAACAAACATGTTTTTAAGAGGATGATTTCTTTTTCATTTGCATCTTTTCAGCTTTCTTGACGTTGAAAGATTGTGGGACGAAAGTTTCAGTTACAAAACATTTCTATATTTTTATTGTAACGGCATCATATTTGCATATTTTTTAATTCTATAAAATACTAGAAAAATAGTTTAAACAAAAGATTCGAGTGGAGTTATAAATACTGCATAAAATCCCGATAAATTCAAATTTAATTAATTAATTTTAATCGGCAAAATCCTTCTAAAATTTATTAAATGACTGAGTAAATCTTTTAATGTAGTTTCGAAAATCAACGAAAAATGCTTTATAAGGATGAAATTTTCCTGAATTCTTAATTTCGAATAAAAAGAATTAAGCGGTTAATTCAGTTCCGCTGAAACACCATAAAAAAAGTATTACTTTATAGAAATTTTATTCTTTCAGAGAGGAAAGGTAAAGTTGGGGTAGTGCGTATGGATGTTGGGGGAGGGAGAGGAGAATGACCACTGGGACTTCCTCCTTGGATTTACCTTTGCATCGCATTCCAATACAATAATTTGTTGATTTGCTACGAATTTTGGAAATGTGTATGAAGTTTATGGGGCACCCTACATATTTATTTCAATAAGTAAATTCATAGTGTTATAAAATAATGACATAACGGCACTAGATGTTATTTAATTATTCCCAAGGACTTATATCAACCAAGTGAGCGTAAATAATGATATAAAGTAATGGCATAAAATAATGATATAAAATGTTATGCTATTACTAAATAATGATATTCAATAATGACATGATGCCACAAGATGTTATTTAATTATTCCCAAGGACGTATATTATAAAAATGAGTATGAAATAAACGATAATGTAACAACGCAGCAAACTGATAAGCGGAAATGCATCGATGTTTATATATGAAGCTTGGAAAGTGATGTTATCATTATAATTTAACATAAAATGTAAAATTTAAACTATTTTAAGGAATCTAAGAAAATATAATTGTATCATCGTCGTTGCTTGTAAAAGTTCCTTGAGTGGCACGTGATTAACAAACCAGCTTGCATTTTTAGAAAATACTCTGGTCAATCTTTCAATATGCCTGGCATAGATACACGGTTAAGCCACTTTTGTGTACACTATACAACTTACGTAAGCGTAAAATGTTCCATAAAATCTCATATATCTAAGACACTCTTTAAGTTACACAATATAAAGTAAACGCGATTCAATCGACAAAAATGCGAATAAAGAGAGATATGGAAAGTTTTGTGGGAAAAATCAAACGGCAATATTTTTTAGGAGCATCTCTAGGCAATCAAAAAGAATATTTTAAAGAAATCGCTTCATTATATTATGTTTTATGAAACATACATAAAATCTTTGGTTAAAATCAGTGTTGCCAGATGGGCTATTTTTTTTAAAGTCAAATTCTTGATTGACACCACTTTTTTGCAATAGTAAAATGCACCTTATTTAATGACTTATTAATTACAGAGAAAACAAACGGAATTTTGCCGGTTCATAAAAGTGGTACCAGTCAAGAAATTTGAATTGAAAAAAAGTAGCCCACTGGCAACACTGGTTAAAATGAATAGCTATATAACTATGAAATAGTTGCTAAACTTAAATATGAATAAACAGTGTTTAATTCAGGGGGTGGCCCCAGGGAGGGAACATACCCCCGGAGCAGGATATGTTTTTCCCAGAAGATTTGAGATTTTGTGTTTTTAATGGTCAAGAAATGCAATCCCTCCCATGGAGTTCTATAATGTCCCTCCCCCCTCCTCAATCCATAGAAATCCCTAAATCCCTCCAGGAGAAAAATGTACTACAAAACTAAAAATAGTTTTTTCAAAAAACATTTTTTTACAAACTTCAATGTTTGTCATAAAAATTACCAGTAATTTTTTTTATTTTATTTTATTTTATTTTTTTTTTTTTTTTTTTTTTGCAAGCCATGTTTTTCCCCCAAAGAATTTCAATTAATTTATATTAATCTGCCCCCAAATTCTATATCACCAAATTCGATTAAAAGAATTTCACTACTTATTTAAAGTTTAACAAGAAGCGCAAGCAAGTGAATTTATTAAAAAATATATAAATCTTTCTCTGTTTGTTTTCAACAGAAAAGAAAAAAGAAGGAAACATTATTTAAATTACATTTTTATAATTTCTAAATAGTCTAAATAGTCTAAATTTCTCTATGCATAACCATACATTAAACCTTGAGGATGAGCGACCAATATACGTGTCACTTAACTCTTCATACACTGACGGTACTTTTAAGCATCATTGAAGAAGTTTTAATATAAAATTTATATTATATTATTTTAATATAAAATTACATAATAATAAAATAATATAATTATATATTTTAATATACAATTATATATAAAGAGTCAGTCCAGGGGTGTAGTCTTAAAAAAACAGAAGGTATACCCTAGAGTGATACTTTCTTCTTTATATATCTTTCTTAAGAAACAGACGGTATACAATGTTCCTTTAAAAAAAGAGAAGGTATACGGCGTATACCCCGTATACCTTCCATTAAATCCCTAATTCGGTCAATTAAGGAAAATTTCTTTTTCTTTTTCTTTTCACACAATAAACTCTTCTCGATCAAATTAGGATGGTGTACAGAAACAGTCGAAGTTAAATATTTTCAAAAAAGGGTAATATTCTTAATCATTTTCATAGATATGGTTCTTCTTTTTAAGAAAAAAGTTATCTAGAACATTTTCAAGCACAAAAGCCTTTCAATGTACAGAGAGGATCGTAATACATTTAAATACATTGCTTTTATAAGATTTGTGACATTTCCATAAGAGTATTTTTGGTTAATTAATTTGATTATTTTTTAAAATATTTTACAATAAAAGTTATAGCTATCGACACATTTAATCGCTTTTGATGAAAAAAAAAAACATGCCTAAATTTCCCATTATTATTATAATTTAAAAATTTTAGCATATCTTTAGATATTAAAGAAGGTAATTGATAGAGGCGAAGGAATTTCTTGATAAATAATTCCGCAGATAAAGGATTAAGGTGCTCATAAATACTTCATTATTCTCACCAGTTATTTTTAATTGTAAAGTTAACTTTGTTTAATCAGAGCATTTTCGTGATTCAGTTAAGAGAAAATTTCCTGTTTTCAAAAACCGGTGGTAAAAAAACTAAAAACTAAGCAAAGAGATATTTTTTGAAGGAGTTAATCAATGTTACAGCATAAATTTACAAAAGCATTTTTTAATTATACTCTTCAGTTTTTTTAATTTATAATTTATATTCAATATTTTAGTTTTAAATAGTCTTATTGCTGCAGTTTTCTAGCGAACTGGCATATTTTGGCGAACATTTATTGGCGCATAATTAAGTCTATTTTTTTTTTCAATTCCCATAAAATTATATAAGTTACACAGAATATTTGCCGGATTTATCACTTGTGACGGGCTAGTTGAAAATGCCTTAAAATTAATGTATTAACTAATAATTAAGTTGTAAAAATATTAAAATGTTGTATTGTCATCAAAGCACACTTTTCTTTACAATTTTCACAATTTTATTATTTCAGGAAAGTGGGTTAAAAATTAACTTCAAAATTTCCTTTTTACATACAAAAACTAGGTTGAGTTAAATAAAATAGGTTTATAAAAATAAACATAGTGTGCTATACTATACAAGTTGTATATATATTTTTTTCAAATTGAGTGTAAATCTGTGCAGGTCAGGTGCCAAGAAGAGAAGTCAGGCCCTCAAATTTAAAAAACGAACCCAGCCCCCCGTCTCCCCCACTAGGTTTAAAAAACGAACCCAGATCTTCCAGATTTAAAAAGAGGTCAAACCAAATTTCCAGGTTATAAAATCTAGTTTAAACAGTCAGAGGTTTTGAGTCAGTTCTTGGCCCTGGACATTTTTTCAATTATTTGGAATTATTTTTATTAAGTTGTAAAATTTATTTGCCAATCAGTATAATTAGTTTTAAAATAGTAAAGTATGTTATACTTTATTAGTAGTTCTCACTTTAAAAAAAAATTATTGTTTCATATTTGTATTTTGCAAACACACAAAACACCCAAAAAATGATTTTTTACTTTCATTTTTCTGTCTATCCGTTTGTATGAATATAAGCGCGCAAAAGCTATCCAAGCGAATAGTTTGAAATTTAATATATATACTCGTTGCAGAATTTTGTTGACTCATTTGAAATTTTATGAAAATCAAATCTTAAAATGATATTACCTCAAAGTACCGAAAAAAGCCCCTTCGGAATACATGCCCGCCCCCCCCCCCCACACTTCATATATTTTGCAAATTATATAAATTCTGGGGAATTTATAAATTCTAACTATATCTTCGCATTCTCTCAATTTTCCTGTTTATTTCACAAAAGTTGCAATTAAAAGTCTCCCTAAAAATTATTAGAATTTTCTGTCTGTGAAAGAAAGGATTACTTTCGGTACTTTCAGATAATAACAGTTTTCTCTATTCTATTAAATCCTATCGTACATAATCAATTCAATGATATCCCATGATAGGTAATGATTCTAGGTTGCCATAGTGATGATGTTCTACTTGAGATGGGGTCATTATTTCCGAATTACTGGATCTAATATACATAATGATTATAGATTTTGTAATCATGGATAGTTGTTTGTATAGGAGCGCAACAGGTATTGCAACACGATCTCAATCTTTATAAACTAGCTGTAGTAAGAAATGCACTTCATTTGCCACATTTGATGAACGATTCTGATTTGTTCTTTTTGCGTTTCATGGCTAGATGATATCTGTGTAACATAGAGCGAGTACCATAATAACAGGAACATATTATGATGAGAGATAAACGTAAGGACATTAATTTATTAAACTTAGCATTGAAATTTATAAGAAATCAATTAAATGCATTCTGTATGAATGCGGGTACCGACATGAATTAATTCCGAGCTCTCCACTAGTGATTATTCATCGTGTGGGCAAATTTCAAGCAGCATTATAATTATTTCTTTCGAGTAACTGGAAAATATCTACTCGTGTAAAAGACATTTTTGGGAATTTTTCCAAAAATACGTAAGTTACATCTTTTGAGTAATATGAAAATATTTACTTGCGTAATAGAAATTTATGGGAATTTTTCAAAAAATATTTAATCTCGGAGTAGAAATTTTTAGGAATTTGCAAAAAAGAAAAAAAAAATTAAGTTCTTTCTTTTAGGTAATTGTAAAATATCTACTCATGTAATAAAATTTTTTAGGAAGTTTTGAAAAAAATATACAAATTATTTCTTTTGAGAAATTGGAAAATATTTACTCGCGTAATAGAAATATTTAGGAATTTTTCAAAAAATATTTTGAAAAAAAAATGTTTAAATTACTGATGTCCAAATGCCTTTTAAGTAACTGAAAAATATCTACTTGTGCAAAAGAAATTTTTCAAAAAATATCTAAAATATTTCTTTATCTACTCGTGAACAGAAATTAATACGAAGTTTTCAAAAAATACTCTGAAAAAATTCTAAATTATTTCTTTTTAAGTAATTAGAAAACAATCTGCTTGCGCAATAGAGATTTTTATGAATTCGCCAAAAAATAGTTTGAAAAATATTTAAATTATTTCTTTGAAGTAATCAAAAAACATCTACTTTGTAAAAGAAGTTTTTAGGAATTTTTCAAAAAAATATCTATTTTTCTTCTTTTTCCTTCTTCTTCTTCCTCTTCTTCTTCTTCTTCTTCCTTTTTTTTTTTTTTTTTTTTTTTTTTTTTGTGTGTGTGTGTGTGTTTGTAATTGGAAATATCTACAAGCGTAACAGAATTCTTTAGGAATTTTTAAGAAAATTATTTAAAAAAAACATTTTAATATCCAAAAATATTTTAGACGGCAGTAATTATGTGCCACTATTTCTATCTAAAAGCAAAAACATTCTAATAATAGCGATAGAAGTGACTAATTTTCATTTCCTATATTAATTATCTTATGGAGTATGACAACAATATTCCATACATAACTAACCTATTTGCATCATTAGCGCAAATATAATATAATAAAAACTTGCAATTTTTATCGAAAAAAAAATCCATATTCTTTATAAAAAAAAAATAACTATTTAAAAATATGGATTTTTTTATTTTTACAAGAAAAAAATTTGTATAAATATACATATTACAAATTACAATTTTGTAATATATATATATATATATATATATATATATATATATATATATATATATATATTAATTACAAAAAAACAACAAAAAAAAAACTTTTTTTTTTTTTTTTTTTTTTTTTTTTTTTTTTTAAACACAGAAATTTTGTGCAAAATTAAACTGTTTTCAACTTGCATCAAATATGACAATTTTTGGTCTGTCAGTTTTAGATTTATTACTGTTATTTATTTATTTTTACAGCGTTCCATTTATTCCAGTATTTTTCTAAAATTATTAGTTAGAAATTCCGAATCTACACCGGAATTTTTGAAAGAAGAATTTTTACTTTATATAATTACGAAGCGTCTATCACTAACTTACTATTCATGTCAATAATTTATTTTCAGAATTTCTCTTGTGGATTCGAAAATTCTGAACCAAAGAAAAATTTCTGAGATGCACGCTTCGGATGCAAATGAATTAACCAGAGGTGATAATAAATATGGTTTTATTTCCAGTAACTACTTTTTCGAATACAAATATCGAATCTCACATATAGCAAAGAAAAACCAAACAAACAAAAATAACATTCAGTTTGATTTATTCGCCAAGAAAAATTTACTTACTGGATTAGTATCAAAGAAACGAACTGTTCCTTGATTTTGCCATTTGTATTCTGAAGGTTTGGCACATGGTAAATAAAATATAAATATTACTGATGCATATCTGTTTTTTATTATTTTTTTTATTTTGAATGAAAACTACACAAAATGTTAGAATACATAAGTATTTATACATAATAACTTCATATATTTTTATATATGGTTAAATTTTCGTATGTGTACGAATAACTGGAAAGACAAATAGATCACACTTCATTAATGGGAAATTTGAATAACTATTGTATAAGTCCCTGTATAAGACGAGATTTTTTGGACATTTTTTTTGGCTTCAAAATAGGGAATCGGCTTATATACAAGTATAAGAAAATTTCGAAAATTAATATTCTTAAATGAGAGAGAGAGAGAAAAAAAATGATAAATATTTAAAAAAAAAAAAAAAAAAATTTAAACACTTACAAATTTCTATAAATACTTTAAAACTCTATTGTTTTACAATGAAAAAAATTAGCAATCCTTATTCATTAACAAAATCCTCATCAGAATTTCCAAACAACCCATTAAAATAGCTTTCTTTCATTGATACACCAGTATAAATATAGACAGTGTTTAATTCACCGTCATCACGATCGCAGTTTTCTTCAAAAATATCATTATCTTCAGTTTCATCCATCGAATTATTCATACAACACTTTTTGAAAGATCAAACGGTCATATTCATTTTTTTTTTTCAAGTTCAACTAGGTGGAGAGGACTACTGTATTGAGCTCAACAAGCCCAATAAGTTGGTTTATATGAAAGAAACAGTCATAGCAAAATGAGCGGGATCCAATTAAACAGATTTGGCAGCACGCCCAAGTAGGAGAGATGAATAAATTTTGAAAGTGCATTCTTTTTTTCTATTATCTATGTACAAAAAAGTGCTATGTTCGCGGATTTTTCATTACCATTTTTTAATATCGGCTTACATACAGGTTTTCCATTTTAGAAGATTTTTCCCTGAAAAGTAGTATACTCGGCTAATACACGGAAATATACAGTATCTGTTTCTGACAAATTCCTATAGAGAGTAGAGTCAGACAGCCCGGCGTTAGAATTTAAAATACCCGTCGGGAGGAGTTAGATTATCAACATTAAAAAATGATTTCGGAAAACAAAACGCAAAATGTTTGCCTGAGAATTCTTTTACTGTAGCATTTCTGTCGTAAATAAACTGCTATTTTTCGGTAAATACCGATACATGCAAAATGAGTTCTCCTTATAAAGAAACTGTGCAAATATAACGTTATCATTTTAGGGGGGGGGGGGGGCTGCACATGATATTGTTAGATATCGTTTAAAGGAGAGGGGGTTGTAGGGGGTTGTCTTTTGATATCGATATCATTTATGACCCAATCAAATTTTTCTCTTTTTATATTTAACATGATCTTAGATACAAAATAGTATGTTATCTTTTTTAGTCTATTATCGATTCTAATGAAAATACAAAATTATTCTTAAAATGACTAAATTTTTATAAAATTATTTAATTTTGAAATATGAAATACAGTAGAACTCCGCTAATTCGGACTCCAGTAATCCGGATCGGTTTGGTAATTTTTTTTTTTTTTTTTTCAAGTTTGAGGAGCGATTGGCTAATTTCCATAACATAACTTGTGTCATCGTTGTTTTCTGAATAAAAAAAAAAAAAAAAAAAAAAAAAAAAAAAAAAAAAACCTTTTCTGAAAACTTTTCGGAAGAATTAAACAAAGTAAAGATTTTTACTGTCTGTAAATATTTAATAAGTTTAACATAAATGTGATTTTCTGTAAGTATGTTTTATTTTATTTCATTTTTTTTAATTCTCCGGATATTCCGGATTTTCGATAATCCGGATTGTGTCTGGCCCCGATTAATCCGAATTACCGGGGTTTTACTGTACCTCAAAGTTTGACATTTTTATTCTTCTGCATTTGTATATGCATCCGTAATCACTATTCCAGGAACTATATATGAAGTATACATTTGTATTGAAGTTTCTGTTTACTAACAAATAAAAGAGAAAGAATGTTGTTCACTTATTTTGATGATAAGAATAGTTATCCCCCCTTCCCCCTCCCTCTGTGCAGGATAAGTGCAGCAAGACAGTATTACTGTTGAATGCACTATGTAATAAAAAGCTATTATAAAATACTTTTAAATAGTAACTATTTCTTTTAAGTATTATTTGATATATATAATCATTTATGAACTTCTCTTCATTTGCATCGATAAAATATGCTAAAATTAAATGTAAACAATTTTGTATGTCACTCCAAACAAACAAACAAACAAACAAACAAAAAATAAAAAAATGTCGACTTTGATGATGATATTATTATTGGAGGGGGGGGGGGCGGAAGTAGAGAGATGATAACGTCTGATATCGGAAGGGGGGGGGGTGTTCAAAATTAAAAAAGGTTGATAACGTTATGTATGCACAGCCCTAAACATGTTTTGTTGTACTAAAATTTTATATATCTACAATCAAAAAAGTATGGAATTTTTTTCAAAATACAATTTTTTTTTCTTTTTTATATATGCTGTTGTATAAATAAGAATTACACTATATGGCCAAAGGTGAACGGCCACCTACCATTTTAGACGTTTTGCTATATTTTTAGAGAAATACATGAGGAATTAATCTGAAACTCTAAGAGCGTAAACAGAATAGTACAGGTCATATATTTCAGTAAAGAGTTTTTCTCGAAATCCCATAGGGGACCGTCAACGAATTGAAAAAGAACGAAGCTCTTTTGGGTATCCCTGTCAAAATTAATGTAGCAAAAACTTTAAGGTAAAGCGTTAAGGTAAAAAAATTAAGGTTTTTATAAAAATGGTCCAAAATTTTGCCAAGTGTTTTGTTTATAATTTGCAGAGTTCTTAGACTAAGTTCTTTATGTTTTCGCATTTAACCGAGATTGAATTTTTTGGTCTGTGAAGACTAGGAAGAATGAAATCAGTCCCAGCTTCATACTAGGGATGGGACGAATAGTGATTTGGCCGAATAGCCGAATACCGAATATTCGGCCAAATTTTAGGCCGAATACCGAATATTCGGCGGCCGAATACCAACTTTTTTTTCCAATGAAGAAAATAAATTTTTATTATACATAATTAAAAAAATAGGAGCTCATTAATAATTATTACTCTTAAATGTGCTTTTAAATGTATTTTTAAATTTGAAAAACTCATTTTAACACAAAAAAAATTATAAAATTGCATTATATTCTTTTATCCTAATGTACGTCAAATTGATTTTCAGTAAGTCAGGATGGGAAGATATTTCCATTAAAATATGAAGAATGTACTTCACTTTTACTATGAAATGATACTTTTACCCTTTCTTGTACCCAAAATCAATAATATTCTTAATCTCTCTCTTTCAGAACTCACGAGAAGATATTTTCTGAAATAACCTTTAATAAAGTAAATTTGATCATTTAGAGTTTGTGTCCTTAATGATAAGCAAATTCGTAAGAACGAGACTGTTCTGAAATCAGTTGCCAAGCTTTAAATTACAAATTATGTTAAAGCAAAAGGTTATGCTTAAAGTAGAATGCATATGTTAACAAAATCTTTGACATTTGAATTGGCGTATACAATATTCAACTTTAATATTCAGTTTATTCAACAAGCATTAAAAGGATAAATAGAAATTGATAACAACATGAATGAAGGAAGATGTAAATTAAAAATATATACACAATAAATGTTACATATTTAAGTCAGTAATTATACAAATAATTATTTAAAAGTGAAAACTATAGATTAAAAAAAATATTTTGTTCAGTATTTAGAATTTATGTTTAAATATTTGTAAAACTATCTTCTTAAAGCAAGTTCTGTCATCCAATGCATATCAAGTTTGACACCAGTTCTGTTTTCAGATGTACCGTTGTATTTGGATTAGTGATATTTGATATTTAATTTTGAAAATGAATCTTCGTTAATACACCTAATGAATGAATTTTTTCATTTCTTACTTTATAGAAAATAATTTATGAATTTCATAAGAGCCTTTTTTTATATGTGCATGGAATTTGTAGACATTAATAAATATTCGAATGTTTTCGAATAAGGCAGTGTTTTTCTTTTCCTTTCCCTTTTTTTTTATAAGTGTTTTTATATTTTGAATTAGTAATATATTATTCTCTACTGAAGACATTTCCCGTACAATTAAATCTTCAACTTGGGCAGCAATTTCTAAAATATCACTAACTTTTGTAGGAAATACTGAAAGGCTGTACTATATTTTTTAGTATCTGAATAACTGCATATTTTGTAAGAAAGGATGAGACGGACTTCATGAATGAAGTAGCAAATTTGGATTAGAGAAAAAAAAAATTGTAAGAAATGAAATTCTTTAAATCCGAAACTTATTTGGCAAGATATCTTTCGCTATTCGGCAAGATTTTAGCAATATTCGGCCAGATATCTCTAAATATTTGGCTACAGGTATTCGGCCAACAAGCCTTCAATATTCGGCCAACAAGCCTTCAATATTCGGCCAACCGAATATTCGGCAAAAGGGCCAAATAGCTAATAGTGGCCGAATATTCGTCCCATCCCTACTTCATACCAAAAAAATAAGTTAGGCCCTCCCCGGTTCGATCCTCCAGAGAAAAAAAAAAGACCCGAGCCCGGAAAGATTAGTGATTAGGCACGACCCAGCCGAATCTTCTGAAAAAAGTAAAGCCCGGGCTCGGCCCAGCCTGGCCCGAATGCCGTTAATGAAAATCGGCCCGTGCAGATCTTTAGGACCGCCTATCTATAAAGATTGGGAACCGCTGCTTTAGAAGATAAAATTTTCACAAATTCATGATTTGAGACATAAAGGATTAATTGCTTCGAGTTGAGTTTTGACAGTTACGAGTCGACTTCGGGTTGACGAGATTTCCCAAAATAAATTCCAGAATATATTTCAGATGGAAAAATACATATTTGAATAGTAATGAGTATAACTGTTCATTTAATTTTCTATTTAAAAATTAAAATTGCTATTAGATTACATAAATGTTTATTTATTCATAACTATTTGTCTATTTTTCCTAATTTGTTTTAAAATGATTATTATTTTTATTTATTTATTTATTTGGAGTTCTATTGGTATTTTGATTAAAATGTGCTGGTTTCAGGTTGAATTGTGCCGGATTTGGATCAGGTTGTGAGTCAACTATTTTTTTTCATCGGATTAGAATTACTTTTCGAAGCTGTCTTGAAATCGAATTTTCAGGTTTGGAACGGGTACAACCCGACCCGGTTAGGACTCAGCTTGGACCTACTGCCCTTCTCCCTGCATCCCCCCTTTTTTTAATATTTAAAGGCAATACAGTACACTCCCTCAAATCTGCACAGCTTGGGACCAGAGGTTGTGCGGATTTTAGATTTTTGCAGATTTCTGGTCATTGCTTTGTTTACATTTTTAAAACAGTAATTTCAAAGTAATTAATAATGCAATTGAGATTATAATGAATGCTTACAATATAGTAAAATATTAAAATAATTAAGTAATAAACTAAAATAATAAAAAAATATATAATTTTTTAAAATGATTAAAATATTAAAAGCAAAAGACAAGTAAATAATTAATAATGTATAATTAAATATTCATTATAAAGATGAGAAGCATATTTCCTCGATTATTCAGTGAAACTTGCCTCATAAAGGTGCACTACTAATTCACATCAAAATCATAAAATAAGGAAATTTTATTTAAGGTTTAGTCGGACTTAATAATAAAATAAGCTTGATTAATGCATGAATACATTTAATAAAAAGATTGTAATTACCAGTGATATCAGCAATATCTAGAATTTTTTCAGAATAAAAATTATAGAATAAAATATATAAAGAATATATATATAATATATCTATATAAAGAATATATATATAAAAAAAATCACATTTTGTCGCTACATCTGAATTGAAAGTTGCATTGTTTACATCTGCAAATTATAGGTGGATTTTAGTGAGTTTCGGATTTTTGGATTACGGATATAAGGGAGTCTACTGTATTACAAATGTATATATTATTATTATTATTATTATTATTATTATTATTATTATTATTATTACTATTTATGGATTCAAACTTACCTTGCCAAACTGGTTACATGGAAATGCGAGAATTTCAAGATCATCATTAAATTTAGATTTTAGTGCATTCAGTTGATGATAGTGCCAGGTAAAACCTCAGTAGGTTGCTACATTTACCACGAGCAATAGCTTGCCCTCGAAATCGGACAGGCTGATGTTCCTGGTCCCCATAAGGTCCTCGGCCGTAAAATTATACAAAGACTTCTCCGATATAACCGGACGAAAACATGAGCGGCTGGCCACTCGAGCGCTGGACAACACCGGCGTTCCCAAGATTAGGGCACACGTTAGCAAAGAACTTGCTAACTCTTGCCAACCCATGGCAAAAGTTTGACAAGTGCACGACTTCTTCTAATCCAGTTCTGTTTTGGTTTGTTTCAGAAAGGGACTTTTAAATCAGATGAAAGGGTTACCAGAAATTGCACTTGGCGTTCCGGTTGGCGAAGTGAGAAGATCACTTTCAATGCATAGGAATGGAATATGCATTGGCCTTGAAGATCTTATCGCTAAGAGAAATTGTTTCCAGGGGCGGATTTAAGGGGTCGCGATGGTCGCAATCGCGAGGGGCCCCGCATTCCAAGGGCCCCCAAATCTTCTTTTGAGTTCAAAGAAAAATGTGACGTTTCAAAAAAGAATTTTTCTCTTTTAATTTTTCAGTTTATATTGAACCAATTTCACGTAATAAATAAAACTCTTTTTTTAATCATTTGCTACTACTAGAGGATTTTAGCTTCCTCCCCCCCCCCCCACTGATAAGAATTATGAAGACAATGATCGGTTGTTCAAGGAAAAGGTAAAATTCAAAGGAAATTTGGGTCTGAGTCGAAAGGAATATGTTAGAGACCTTCTTATGACGATTTATTCATATAGATTGAAGGTCTGGCTAAATCTTGAGACGTCACCATGGGGCCCCTGACTTTTTGAGGCCTCACACATGGAAAGCAATTTTCATAAAACCGATATTTTAATGTGCTTTTACTTTGTTACTGATTATCTATGCTCAGGGCCCGACTTAGACAGTGGAGGGCCCTGGGGCAAACATTATTAGGGGGCCCCCCTTCTATCTTAAAATTTTTCATAAATTGTACTAAAGTGACTAAAACTAAAATTCATAACTATTGTACGTGTACATAAATTTCGTACCAAGTACTATTCACATCTATACACATAATAGCAGAAGAAAGAAAACTTTAAGAAATTATAGAATACAGTTTTTTTTTCGATTACAGTATATGAGGGCAAATGTGAGGCCTTAAGGAGGCATTGGGTGCGGAAACAGATGGGGTAGGAGAAGAAAGACCCTTAAAATTGAAAAGAAAAAAAAGAATTTTGGTCATTTGACCATTTTTTATCATTTGACACTTCTTTAACGAAAAACTTATATCCATTCTTGGGGGGCCCCCTTAAATCGGGGGGCCCGGGGCAATTGCCCCGCATGCCCCTACCTTAGTCAGGCCCTGTCTATGCTAATAAAATAAACTTTCGTTCTGTGTGTCTGTGGGCGATGGTTAGCAAACTTTACTGCATGTCGAAGTCTGAAAATTTGAGTGAGGATAGCCTAAGCCAGTTCCTAGTGCACTTGGGGATCAGATTTTTAATTTTTTTAGAACCGGGGCCCTTGGATTCTTTCAAATATTATGCTCTAAATTTTTAATAACTTGCCTCTTTTCTATCCTATCTTCTTCGTTTTTGGGAGCCTTTCTTCATTTCGTTATCCTCTTTTGTATATTTTAGTTAAGATCTTGGCGCTTTGCACAAGTTCTTGTGCTCAAAATCTGTACTAGTAAAACAAAGTTTCGCTCTATCTGTGTGGGACTACTAGCGAAATATATCACACATAGAAGTCTGAAAATTAAGGTGAGGATAGTCCAAGACAAATCATGATGCACACTAGGCTCAGCTGTTTAAGGGTCGGGGTCCCTTTAAGCTTTTATGCACAAAATTGTTAATAACTTGTAACCTTTATATCCAGTATTCTTTTTTTGAGGGACCTTTCTGCATTTAGTTATTCTCGCCTTTTTAACCTCCAGTTAAGATCCTGGCTCCTTGGAGCCCGATAGAGGGCACATTGAAACAGTTCTGCAAATAAATTGTTAATAAATTGCTTTTTTTTTTAACCCGATTTTTATTTTTGGTATCCTTTTTCATTTTAGTTATTCTTACGTTTCTACATTTCAGTTTAGATATTGGGGCCTCCTAGGATGCTGAATTGCCTGGTCCAGGGCTCTTTGAACTTTTTGTGCTCCAAGCGTTTTTCACCCCTTAATTCCCTCACCATCTCAGTACATAATTTAAGTTGATTCTTTTAGTTTATTAAAGATGATTCTCGAACTCCTCTTCTCAGACCAACACCCTCATATTTTAAATGGTGCCTAGAGCCCTTTTTTAAACATTTACCCATTTTTTGAGCATTTCTTTAAAATATCATTTAAACCAATAATTCATACTCTGTGTTAATTTTGACTAATTGAAGATCTTATGCACAAAGTACTAAGACTGTTTAACATATTTTCATGTTAGATCGCAAATTTTTAACCATCAGTTTGTAACTTTCGGGTCCACTATTATAACTTCCTTTAAAATGATCCGATATAATGTTTTTTTTTTTTTTCCTAACAACATCTTGGGTCTTTTAGTTACATGAAAAAAAAAATATATATCAGACTTTAGCTACCACCAATTTTGAATATTAATAGCTTTCTTATGGTCCTTTGTTATAACTTATTTAAAAATGATAAGACTTCCATGCATTTTTTTAAAATATAGTTATAGCTTTCTCCAAATAATATAACTTTGACTAATTTTAGATCTAAATCTTTAAGTACTAAGCCTTTTTAATATGTTTTTCATGTTAGGACCCTGCTTTTAATTATCAGATGGCCCCTTTTGTGCCCCCTATTATATCTCACTTAGAAATGGTCCAATTCACTAGCTTTTTTTAACAACTTCTTTGGTCCTTCAACTACTTTATGAATGACAAGAACATTTTTTAGACTTTAGCTAACACCAATTTTGAATATTAATCGCTTTTATAAGGTCGTTGGAACAACAAAAAAAGATCTAAATTGCATGCAATTTTCTTTAACACACTTCTATCATGTTCCAATTAATTTAAAAACTATTAAAAAACCTTTATATCAAACGGCGTGCCAATTAAGTCTCTGGTAACTTCGGGCCCGGTACCAGACCCCTTGAAGTGGTTGCACCATAAATTGTCAAAAATGCTCCCACTTAATCCGAACTTAATTTTTGGAACCATTAACTATTTATATTCTGCCGTTTCTACATTCCATTTAAAATCCTGGGCACTCTAGGATCATGAAGGGAATGACTCAGGGCCCCATGAACTTTTTGTGTGGCATGCATTTTTCACCTCTTAATTTTCTCGCATTCTCAATGCAAAATTTTAAAATTGAGTCTTAGACTTCTCTTTCTGGACCAACACCCTCCTATATTTATTGGTGCCCTAGGGGCCTATTTTAAGCTTCCCTCTTTTTTTTGCTCATTTCTTCAAAATTTTACTTTTATGATTAATTCCTGACTGTGGTTAATTTTTATTTATTGAAGATCTAAAGTGCGAAGAACTAAGACCATTTAACAAGTTTTTATGTTAGGGATCTGCTTTTTACTATAAGTTGCCCCCCTTTGAGCCTTTTTTTTATAGCTCCCTTAAAAATGGTCCTATTCAACAGTTTTTTCACTAAAAATTTCACATATTCTCCAGCTACTATATCAACAACAAAAATATTTGCCAGACTTTAGTTACCATCAGTTTCGAATATTAAGAGCCTGCTTGGAGTCCTTAATGCAGCTTTTTTTTTTTCTTTTTTTAATGATCCGAATTGCATGCAACTTTCTTTAATATAATTCTTGCATCCTTCAATTGTTATAAAAAATACTAAAAATATCTTTATACGGAACAACATGCTAGTTAAAAATCCAGGCACTTTGTGGCCCGGTACCAGACCTTGAATTTTTTTTACACCATAAATTTTTAATAAATTGCTCCTTCTTAATCCGATTTAAAATTAGGTGGTACCAATGCTGGACCATTGTACCGTAAAAGGTTAACGTAGTTCTAGGGTCCTCCGGTTATTTTATAAATTACTAAAAATTACCTTATGCCCTTAATACCACTATTTTTAAATATTAATATTATGTTTAGGCATCAACTTGCTGTCACTCACTACAGCCGTAAATTAAATTAACACTATTCTTAAAGGTGTTAAAGGCTGTCCCCTTAACTCTATAAGGGGAGGAGAATTTCGTTCATAATATATATATATATATTCCTGTTAATGTTAAATTCTGCTAATGTTAATGTTCTGAAAATTTATTGGAGAAGGGCACCATAGCTTTTTTTCTAAGATTTTTTTTTTCATAAGCTTTTTTTCTAACAGCTTCTTTGGACCTTCAGCTACCCCTCATATTTTTATTGGTGCCCTAGAGGCATTTTTTAAAGATTTTTTCACGATATTTTACACATTTCTTTAAAATTTTATGCTAATGATTAATTTATACTCTATGCTTAATTTCGTTTAATTGAAGATGTAAAGCGCTAAATACAAGGAACTTTTAGCATGTTTTTATTTTTGAACTCCGCTCCCAACTGTCATCTTGCTTCTTTTGGGTTCCTAATATAGATCCTTAAAATTGGTTCTAGTCACTATTTTTTTTTTAACAACTTCTTATGTCCTCCTGCCCACCAGCATGATATCAAAATAAATAAATAAACAAAAATAAATAAATAAAAAATTATCGGAAATCATCTATTACCAATTTTGAACATTATTCGTCTTCTTGGGACCCTTGGTGGAACTTCTTTGAAAATAATTCAATTCTCATACTATTTTTTTTTTTCTTAGTTCTTGGTTCACCCGGCTACTTTATAAATTAGAAAGATTTTCTCATACCAAACTGCATCCAAGTTCAGACTCTCGCCCACTAGAGCCTTGGTATAGGGCCTCTTGAAGTTTTTGTGTCTTAATTTATTAATAAATTGACCACCTTTTAATCCAATATCTGTTTTGGGGAAACGTTTCCATTTAGTTATTCATCCGTTTTTACATTCCGGTTAACACTAGAAAAGCGGAATCTTTACTCAATTTTTATAAAAATATTTTTACACCATACTTTTTATTTAAAACTATTTAACTTTCTTTTTCTTTATTTCTTTTAAACTTATTTTACAATGGGACTTCTGGTACGAACAGAAATATATTCATTTGGTACGGGCCAAAATGGCTCCTCTCCATCTTTATAGTGTTAAGGCCTTGCCTAGTTCGGAGCTCTTTAAATTTTTGTGTAGAATGTATTTTTCAATCCCTAATTGTGTCACATTCTCAATTAATAACTTTAAAGTTGAGTCATAGATTCCTCTCCTCAGATCAACACCCTCATATTTTAAATGAGGCACTAGGAAATATTTTTAATGCATTTTCTTCATCTTTTTGCGCATTTCTTTAATTTTTTTCCAGATGAATAATTCATACCCTGTGCTTAATTTCAACTAGTTAAAGATCTAAAGTGCTAAGTACTAGAACCTTTTAACATGTTTTTAACTTAGAGCTCTACTCTCAACTATCAGATTTTCCTTTCGGGCCTCTTATTATTACTCATTAAAAAATGGTCTAATCCACTAGCCTTTTTTTTTTTTTTTCTTAACAACTTTCTAAAACCTCCATCTACCTTACATACTTTTATTGGTGCCCTAGGGCTCTTTTTCAGAATTTTCCACTATTTATTACACATTTCTTTAAAATTTGATCCTGTTGATTAATTCATACCTTATTTCTTATTTCGACTAATTGAAGATCTAAAGAGCAAAGTACTAGGACCTTTTAAGATGTTTTCATCTTACGGCCATGATCTCAACTGCCAGTTAATACCTTTTGGTCCCCCTATTATATCTCCCTTAAAAATAACCGGATTCACTAACTTCTTATTTTCTAACAATTTCTTATATCCTTCAGCTACTGCATGAACGACAAAAATTTTCTCTGACTTCAGCTGCTATCAATTTTGAATATAAATCCCCTCCTTGTGCATCTCTTAGTGTAGCTATTTTAAAATGATCCTATTCTCTTGCAATTTTCTTTAACAGGCTCTAGGGTCCTTTGGCCTTATGCTCTTGCTACCATCTTTTTCGAATATTAATATTTTTTCGGCATAAACTTACGTTTACTCACTACAGACGTAAATTAAAAATAACGCGTCTGTTAAAGGTACGTCATTGACTTTATAGAGAGGAGATTTCATCCATAAAATAAATATTTGTTTAATGTTAAAAGTACTGCGGCAAATTTATTAGGGAGGGACACCTACCATCGATTGGATATTCTTTCCTTAAGTTCTATCGTTCCCATTTCAACGGGAATTGGCTCGTTCAACGTAGATTACGATTTAAATTTTTCTGCAACTTTCAGAACAACACATTTCAACACATTCAGAATAAATTAACAAAACTGCATCGTTTACAAAATTAAAATATTATTATTGTCTCATTTTACCATATGGAAATGTATAACACATTTCAAAACTGAATTTCAGCTATTCCATCTACAATCGGAAAATTACCCGATTATTTTAACAGCCCTGTATATGATATAGAGATTTTTATCTATTAACGCCATTCATTCCAAAATTCAATTCACTTAAGAGATATATGTACTTCAGTTGAAAATTCCCCTTCGTCAATTTCTTCTGATAAAGAAAATGGTACGTAAATATACTTTTGTCCATCCCTCTATATGACATATAGAATTCATATATAAAAAAAAATAAAAAAAAATTACATTTAAAAACGCATACCGAATTTTAAAATGAATTCTCCAGTAATTATTACGAAAAGACATTACTGTAACCGATTTCTTTTAAGTGTCCCTCTAAATGGAAAAAATGCTAAGAATGCTGTGTTTTAACGTAATCATAGTGAAATTCAGTAATTTATATCAATAATATTCAGTAATTTATTCATTTGAAATAGCGTAATGTCATTAAAATACTCTGCAAACGATTTTTTCTTATGTAATGTAATCGAATTCTTTTGAGTGCCCCTGTAAATGAATTATTCATTGAACATACTTCATAAGCAATACCAAACATGATTTGGTGATCAGCTTTATCAATTGCATAAAAATCTGAGTTTTTTTATGGGAGTTAGAGCGTGGACAGACGGCTAGAGGACGAACAAACAAACAGAATGCATAATAACTTGTCGACTTTCTTGGAAAGTGATAAAGATGAAAAGAAAAACGAGATACATAATTTTAGCACATTTATCCGCCATAGTATCTAAGTTCCTGTAAGATAATCTGATTAAATTAGAACATTAAGTTAATTTTGTGCATCTAATCTTTAACGATTTGAATACATTTTAATAAATTTGTAAGTAATTATTGTAATTAAGTTTTTTATATCTCTTATTTTTAAATTATAAATGTACCCAATTTTTCAATTTGGAAGGGCCCCAAAAAGTTCCAGTGAGAGGGGCCCCTCACTTCATAAATCCGCCGCTGATTGTTTCGACTAGAAATTTCTGTGATTTGTAGGTCTAGGTGGAGAAAGAAGGTTTTATATTAAAGAATAAATTTCTGCATTAAAAATAAATAAAATATTTAAGGTGATTCGCGAGCGATATTACTTTCTTTTATTTATATTCTATCTTTACTAATTTTTTGTTTCTTGAAATGTGTATCTACATACATAATCTTTTCCAAAATAAAATCTTTATATGTTTTATTTGTTTTATTATTCTTTTTTTTAAACTAGCTGTATTAAAGTTTCATATGTATATTCTTAAAGAATAACAGTCTTGTCGAAACGTAAAACTCTTCTTGAAAGAATAAAACACTTATTTTTATTTATTTATGTATTTGATTAGCGGTATTAAAATTTTATGAGTGCTGTTTTGGATTCAGACATTTTTCTCCGGGAGGGATTTTTTGTGGCTCCCGGGGGGCATAATAGAATTCCGTAGGGGCAGGTGCGCTTTTTGACCATTAAAAACACAATATTTCAAATCTTACGGAGATAAGGCTTCTCATTGCACCGGGGACCGGCTACCCCCTGAATTCAACATTGTATGCATGTTTTCTTAAAAGATAAAGCATTTCTTCAATCATAAAATGCTTGTTTTTATTTATTATTATTATTCTGATGAACTGTATTAAAGTTTTATGTATGTTTTCTTAAAAAAAAAAAAAAAAAAAAAAAAAAAAAAAAAAAAAAAAAAAAAAAAAACAGCACTCCTTATATTACAAAAGTTTTCTTCAAAAAATAAAACACTTCTTTTGATTCTATTTGCCTTTTTTTTTTTTTCTTTTGATTAGCTGTATTAAACTTTTTTGCATGTCTTCTCATAGAATAAAGTACTTCTCGAATCTTAAAACTCTTATTTTTATTTTATCTATTTATTTTTGATTAGGTGTATTAAAATTTTATGTACATCTTCTTTAAGAAAAAAGCACTTCTTGTTTCCCAAAACTCTTCTTGAAAGAATAAAGCACTTCTTTTTATTTTATTTATTTATTTTTTTATTAGCAATATTAAAATCTTGTGTATGCCTTCTTAAAGAATAAAGCACTTATTAAATCGTAAAACTCTTCTTGAAAGATTAAAGTACTTCTTTTTATTTATTTATTTATTAGCTGTATTAAAACTTTATGTATGTGTTCTTACAAAATAAAGCACGTCTCGAATCATAAACCTCTTCTATTAATTTTATCTAATTATTTTTTGATCAGCAGTAGTAAAATTTTATGTACATTTCTTAAACAAACAAACAAAAAAAAAAAAAAAAAAAAAAAAAACACTTCTTGAATTCCAAAACTTTTTTCGTAAAAATAAAGCACTCTTTTTATTTATTTATTTTATTAGCAGTATTAAAATTTTATGCACGTCTTCTAAAAAATAAAACACTTCTTTTTATTTTATTTTATTTTATTTTATTGATTAGCAATATTAAAATCTTGTGTATCTCTTCTTAAAGAATAAGTTATTGGTTGAATCGCAAAACTCTTCTTGAAAGAATAAAGCACTTATTTTTATTTATTTATTTATTTATTGATTAACTGTATTAAAACTTTATGTATGTCTTTTTACAGAATAAAGCACTTCTTGAGTCGTAAAACTCTTCTTGAAAAATAAAACTCTTAATTTATTTATTTATTCATTCTTGATTAGCCGTATTAAAATTTATGTATACGTCTTCTCAAAGGCTTAAACTCTTTTT
Organism: Maratus speculifer; assembly: GCA_964019185.1. Lineage (NCBI taxonomy): Eukaryota > Metazoa > Arthropoda > Arachnida > Araneae > Salticidae > Maratus > Maratus speculifer. The sequence continues at coordinate 98,299,187 of OZ025303.1, forward strand.
GACTCTTGAGTCAGAAAACTTTTCCTGAAAGAATAAGACACTTCTTCACCATGTATGAGCATGGAAAAAAAATATTTTGTCCTGAAGATTTTAAAAAATATGCCTCTAAAAATTAAATATTTTGAAAAAGAAAGTTTTGCAATATTTTTTACTACGAGAAAATTTGTTCTTAAAAATTTGTCTCAAAGAAAAAAATTCGAAGAAAAATAAATAAATAAATAAATAAATAAATTATGGAAAAAAATGTAGTTTAACAAATTCCAGCGACTGTTTGGAAAATGATATTTTTAAAGATTCAAATTTTAAAGACTTATAAATAAATTCTATATTATAATAAACATCATTTTTAGGATGATTATAACGAGTCATATTACGTACACCCTGCATTAAACATTAATATTCCTAGACCAACGATTAAAAAAAAAAAAAAGAAAAAAAAACAGTAGATTAAAGATAGACAAATTTAACTGTTTAAAATGTCCATTTTTATTTGATGAAGTTAATATGACTGACTTCTGAACGCCTCATATTAAGTACGACATGGATTAAACATTATTATGCACGGACCCACCACAAACAAATTTTAAATGAATTTTCAATTTTACAAATTTTTGGAACTGCGAATTTTTCAACTTCTTAACATCGCACATTTTAAATTTTTACACCCTTGCGTAGAGAAAAAAAATTCCTTTTTTAATGAAATTTGTTTGAAACCTCTATCACAATTTGTTTTTAAATTATTATTTTTTCTATAAAGTTTTTAATACTCTTTTTGTCATTGTGGCAACAAAAGTATTCAGTTTTTGGACCAATCAGAAAACGAATAAAATTAAAAACAGAAGTATTCCATTTTTGGACATTAAACTTGGACCAATCAGGAAACGAATAAAATTAAATAAGTTGCGGAATTCAACCAATAAAAATATTCAGATATTCTTTAGATTTCTCATTTCTCTACCAAGAACAACAACTATTTTTTCCAAATATTAATCTCTTCAGACCTGAGCATAAAATAACTCTACAAGTATATATTTATTGCTTTTGCATAATCGAAAGGACAACATAGATGACAGAAAGAGTCATTTTTATGAAATCAGTACTTTAGGGAACTGGTAATTTAGGTTTACAAATATGGATATAAAAGTACTAACCCCCTTAAAACATCACTTTAACTATCAGTAACATAAATTTACGCAATAATAAAATTAAGGTCTTTAAACAAGTAAATGATCAGCAAATTCTCAAATTTTTTTATTGTAAAGCATTTAAGTTAATCATGAACATTTCTTACTTTCTTGGCCACAATATCTTGAAGGTGTTTTCGAAACTTGGATGAAAATAATATTTTATGAGGTAATATTCATCAGTGCTGACATTTATTGGCTTTGTTTTAAAGCAAAAAAAATTCAGCTGTATAGAAGTAAAAAAAAAAAAAAAAAAAAAAAAAAAAAAAAAAAAAAATCGAACAGTTTAGTTTTTATGAGGAAAAGAATGGAGGTACACACTTGTGTACTTCAGGTAGGAAGAGGTTAAGTATTGAGAAACACCGAAATCACTGGCGATAAATTTATAAATAAGCTAAAAAACTTTGTAAAATCACCATAAAAAGAAAATTAAACAGGACGCGTTTCACAGATTTTTTGAAGCTCGAAACGCGTCCTGTTTAATTTTCTTTTTATGGTGATTTTACAAAGTTTTTTAGCTTATTTATAAAGAGGTTAAGTATTATATATTCCACATAAAATACTTAATATTTGTTAATAATTAAATATATTCCGTAGTATTAGTAGTTAATAATATAAAGAATGTATAACAGAGAAACACTGCACAAAGTTTCATCTTTCACATAATTTTGATAAAGTGATTTCACTAGTCAATGACTGGTGAACTCAAACTATACCAATTTACAAAATACATAATATGAATTTTAAAACTTCACCATTTTACAAGGCGAAGGAAATAGACCCCTTGCACTTGACGACACATGTTTCATCTGGCGCCCAAACTTAAGGAAAGTGTGGTGTTTTCGCATTTGTAAACTTAGTGATTTGCGCTATATTTTTAAAGTACAGTCGAGCCTCTATATAACGAAATCCACCGTTCCAGTAAAAAAATTCGTTATATAGAGAAATTCGATGAATAGAGTATGATATTAAAAATAGTATTTAATGTGTAAATTTTGAACAAATATTATTTTTGATCTTTTTAATTAAGAATTTGAAATGTTTAAAAGTATATATTAACCTAACATTTTATTTCTTACTTATTTAAGCAGTTTCAAAAAAGAGAAAAGACATTTATTTGAAAGCTTAATGAAAATCAAATGAGGAAGACTTACATAAATTTCAGAGGAAGAAATCTGTAATTTTTTGTTGTTTTGATTTTAAAATTACAATTGTTACGCTCTCAAAAAAAATTCTCAAATTTTAGCAAGGAATGAAAAATTGTAGTTGATATTTTTCTCCATTTGAAGGTCTCTCTTATGTGCTCTCATTGATTCCTCTCTTATATGTGTAACAATTCAATTGACTGTGTTTTGAGAAGGATGTTGAAAGGTGTGTGTGGGAGGTGGGATGAACTTGTTAGATTTAAAGAATAAGGAGAGAAGTAATATTTATAAAAAAAAAAAAACCTCTCCCTTGATAAATCAAAAATAAGTGATGGAAAATTGATTCCATATGATTTCGAAGCTTTTTTAAAACTGGATAAATTAAGATCTATTTATGAAAAAATTCGTTATATGGAGATAGATATTTCGCTATATAGAGTCTGTTTTTAATGTAATCATGCGAAAAGAGGACCGTTCTTACTAAAAATTCGTTATATGGAGAAATTCGATGTATGGAGTTTCGTTATATAGAGGTTCGACTGTACTTAGAAAAATAATGCGAGAATAAGAAAAATCAAAATTAAACAGAAAGACCACACGTGCTCTAAACAATAAACGGGGAGTTATGACGTTCTGTCTGGGTTCCAGATATACAACAGATTAGAATATTAGTCCTTAAAATAGGTGTAACAATTTCAAAATGCACTTCCGGTACATTCCGGACCGGAATATACCGATTTTTTAAGGAAACTTTCGGTTTTAGAAGAATTCATACGTTTTAGAAGGTCCAGAACAAAATTTGACTATTTTAAGAAAATGTCTGTCTATAAGTTTGTGATTCTGCCTGTCTATACACTGAAAAAAAAAAAAAAAAAAAAAAAAAATGAAGTACTCAAAAACGAGTACATCAATGTAGCGGTCTGCACGGGCCAGAATTTCAAGGCCCGAGCCCGGCCCGGCCCGTTTAAATTTTTATATTTTAGGCCCGGCCCGTACAGAAATCAATGAAACCAGGCCCGGCCCGGCCCGTTACAATTTCTAAGATTTCTAAAAAATTCAGATTTTTATCATATAATTAAGATTCCTTAAAAGAATACTGCATACATATCTATGGAATGATTTTACAGTATATTTTACTGGAAATACACATTAACAGCATTAATGATTACTTAGATATTTAGGTTTTCAACATTCGAATAAAGATTCATTAAAAAATTAATATGGCTTGGAATAAAAGAAAAAAGAAAGAAAGTTAAAAACATCGTAACTTTTGAAGCTGTTTAATAAAAGAAGATTTATAAAAATATTTCTATATCATTTTATTAAAGATTTTAAATCCAAATTCATTCTTAAATTCAAAGAAGCTCCTTTCTGATATATTTTTTAATTAATTTTTTTCTCAGAAACGCATAAGTTTAGCAGGTATCTTTATTCAGAAACTATATAATCGAATGGGGTTATCCATTTTTTTATACAAGCAATTTAAGAATACTGCAAGCAAATAAAATACTGTCATAGTTAGCGCTTTGAATAGAATTTCCGGAAGTGATAGCATGGGAAGGGAGAAAAACCTGCAATCATTTGAGAAACTATTATATATCTCAACAAGGTTACACAAGTATTTTATTTACCAAAAATGAAAAACTCTATTCGATTCCAAATCCCTTCAATAGTCAGGCTTATCACTTTTATACTTTTACAATTTAAAATTAATTAGAAAATATGTCAAACTTTCGCATTATTGAGAAATTAATTTAAAAACCATCAAGAAGTATATATCCAAAGATTAAGCTAACATAAGTTCTTTATCGCTGTTAATAATTTTACAAATCATGTTGACCGCCCTACAGATCTTAAGAACAATTAAGTCTAGTTCCGGTCCGGCTAGTCTACATGTAGAAAAATAATGCAAGCTTGATCTCGGGCCGACAGAAGTCAGCTAAAAAAATATTAAAACGGATTACACACAATGTAACTGTCCGATGCCGATCTCTACACTGTACATTTTTATACTAATGCTGTCAAACTAGTATGGCTCGTGACGCACATTTATACTTATTCTCGTTAAAACCATTTCGTTGAAAATAGTTCATATTTTATTGTATCTGATTAAATCTTGGAAACGGGCCGGCAGGCCCGAAAATTTTTTTATCGGCCCGGCCCGTTGAAAAAACTATTCTAAATCTGCCGGCCCGGCCCGTTAGAAAATTCGAAACGATTCCGCCGGCCCGCGGGCCCGGTTGGGTACGGGCCACGGGCCAAACCCGGGCCCGTGCAGACCTCTACATCAATGTACTCATACTGAATTGAGTATGTTTGGATCAAAAATGATCACATTTCCTTTTTCAATTTTGAAACATCACATGTTATCAAATCCAAACTAACGATAATTTTGTACCCTGTAATGGTTTATTTCATTCAAGGTGGCATAAAAGTTGCTTAATAATGTAAATATTAAATTATACACAGTATTTCGAAATAATCTTAAAATGCTTGCAAATAATGCTCTTGACATAAAAATATTCCATTTGGGTATTTTGCTAATAATTTTTGCTATTTTATTTAATAAACAATCAATTAAACTTTTATTGTTAATAATTTTGAACAAGAAATAAAATCTAGTATATTTTTACTTTAATTTATAAATTAAGTGGACGGTTCATAGCGATTTACATTTGGATTTACAATGGAATCAAAAATGAATACATGTGTTTCTTAGTTTTGAGTACATTCCGGAGCTATTTTGAGTATGTGAAGTATTTAAAATTGAGTACATTTTATTCAATTTTGAGAAACCATTTATTTCAGTGAATGTGACACAAATTCTGTCAGTGCTCTATCTTAGAATTAAGAAACAGAATTTAACATAACTTTAGATTCAGTTAGTTCCTGATAGAAATTGGTTCTGATTTGTTTTTGGTAGAAGTCGTCCAACAATCCAATACACAGATTTTCACCAAACTTCAGACTCAGTTTGTCCTTGATACAGTTTGGAGCTGATTACTTTTTGGTGTAAATCGCTTAACATGTGCTGCTGCTATGTGGCTTCGCTTTTTCCCTATTTAAAGCTCTATGTTAAGAGGTAATGCACGAATTTTCACTAAGCTTCGAATTCCGTAAGCGTTTGTTAGAAATTGGTGCTGAATAGTTTTTGTGTAACTCTCCCAACGGGTGGTACAGCTGTAACGGTTGGGTGCTCGGCGAGGGAGTGGAATGGAGACATAACTCAGAACATAAGATAAAAACAATTTATTTAAAACGGTTAGGGCTCAAGGGCAGTGGAGCAGTTCTTGAATTTTAATAACTAGTAACAATACTGAAGGATTAAACTTATACTCACAGCTCCGGAACTAAGTCAATCGGGGCACTTCAGATTGCTTCTCACTTAAATTTCCGCTAGACTGCTAGATAGAACTTTATTAGACAGCCCGTGGCTGTATATATAGTCTTTATTAACTTTGAAAATATTCAACGTAATCAATATTAACTCTTACCAACGGCAAACTTCTCGACTCGCCTTCCAAAACTCCTTGTAAACTCATTGAAGGCTCGATAATACTTGATATCACTCGCTCTAGATCAATCCCACTGCTTGTCGTCACCACCTAGCTAGCTTCTAGTCACTACTAGCTGGCTAACGCCGCTAGACACCTTTAGCTGGCTTTCGCCGCTAGACGCACACCCCACACTCAAACTCCAAGCTTTTATATGCTGCAAACTGAGATACTACAAATTTACATATTACTTCTAACCGCGACATAACTGTAGAATCCGAGAAAGACACACACGCTCTAGAAAGTTAAAGTAAAAGAGAGGATAGATGTCGCTTTCACGCTTACACGTGTTAAATCATTGACGTCACGATCTCAAAAATGCTAGAGTGCCTTTATTACAAAGGTCACTCCCTCACACAGCTATATGCACAATTTTTCACGATTTTTTCAATAGCTCTATCTCAAAAACTAATGCACTGATTTTTATCAAATTTCATATTCAGTTAGACATTAGAGAAAGTTGTTGCTGATAAGATTTTGATGTAAATTTTTCAAAAGGTGGTACACTATGCTGAATTTCTCAGGATTTAAAAAGTTTTCGCGATAATCAAATCTCAAGCACTAAGACACGGATTTCCATATGTTTAAAATCCTCATTGTGCGCATAGATTGTAATTTAATTTTGACACGGTTATAGCAAATTTTAAATTACTATTAGCATGTATGAAATAGCAAAAAGTTTTGGCACATTAGATTTCATGTAAACTTTCAATTTTCAAATAATTTAATTTTAAGAATATAAGTTTTTAAAGTATTTTTAATAGTATTTATTGTAATTATATTTTTAGCTCTTTCAGTTTTATCATACAAATCTTTTAGACATTTTTTAAGGCGTTCGTAATTATGTAAATACATAGCACCTATAGTTGTCGTTCATTCGGTCCGTCTGTTTGTCTGTCCGCATATAACAACGCAAAACTACCCGACCGAATCGTTTGAAATTTAACATATATAATTATTTTGTCGATTAATTTCAAATTTATGAGAATCGAATGCATATTTCAATTACATGGATAATCAAAAGTATTCCGTTACATTAAAATCAATGGGGGGAAAAAAGTTTCAAGTGCATTTTAATGGTGTTGCACTCCTTCGAGCATAATAAAATTGATATGTATCTATGAACTATATGCTTAATATATATTCTGTACATTCTGTGGTGCAAAGACTATATATTATTGATTTACAGGACCACACAAAAATATTCCATGACATAACAGTATAGGGAGAACATAGTTCGGTGCGCATTTTTAATTGTATTAAAATATTAACATTTATGAAATTGATATACGTTGCTAAGGATTACTACACGTTATTTCCTGTATAATATAGAAAGTAGATAGTATTTACAGGGACATACAAAAGATTTCGGATACTATACTGTATCCGAAATACTGTATACTATTACATCAAGTTAAGAATATTTTTATGTGCATTTGTAATTATATACGTACGTAGCACCTATAGTCATATTCTGTCCGTCCGTTTGCCTATCCGCATATAACAGAGCATAAACTACCCAACCAAATTGTTTGAGATTTAAAATATATAATTGCTGCATAATTTTGTCGAGCCATTTCAAATTTTATGAAAATATGATGTATAGTTTAATTACAGGGACAAGCAAAATTCCATTAAATTACGGTCAATAGGAAAAAATAGTTTCAAGTACATTTTAATGAAGTCCCCTCTTTCTAATAATATAGAATTGACATGAATTTATGAAGCATATACTAAAATATACATTCTGTACAGTCAGTGATGCAAAGAATATTTATTATTAATTTACAGGGCCACAAAAAAGTATTCCGCTATATAATGATATACGCAGAAACATTGTTTTGGTCGTATTTTAATTATATTAAACTATTTCACATTTTATGAAATTAATATACGTTGCTGAGGTTTAATAGAAGTTACTTCCTGTGTAATAGAAAGCAGATAGTATTTATATGAACACACAAAAGATTTCGACCACTATACTGTATCAGAAGTATTGTATACTATAACAGCAATATCTGAATATTTTTAAAACTTCTTTAGAAAATACTTAAAACTTCTTAACAAATGCACCTCATTTGCTACGCTTCATTTGCAATTTCCAACTTGTTTCCTTTCTTTTTCTATCTTTTCATGCATAGATTTCTGATTCAAAATTAATTTATTTTTAGAAATATCAATTTTTTTAAAAATACATTCTTACAGTATTAGCTTTCTAAAAAAATCATATATATTAGTGCTGGTTTACTAAATCAATCATGCGAAAAAAATGTATTTAACATTTTTTTTTCGCATAGACTTCTTCTCAATTACTTCAATGAATTTTATAATCAAGAATCTATTCAAACTTTTCTCACATGATCGTGTTTCAGTAAAATCGTGCAGTTTTTAATAGTTTTGAAAATTTTAGTTATAATTTTCTGAATTTGAAATTATTATTACATTCGGATTCTATCCTTCACATATAAAAAATGCTAATAATTATGATTTTTTTATGGATTCAGCTGATTTGTTACAAGTCAGAATTTATTTTTAAAAAATTAGATTTCTAAAAAGTTTAAATCGAAGATGGAAAAATTCTGTGTAATATCGTTTTATAAGACAAAGAATTTTATGAAGGGCCCTGTTTTAAGATAAAAAGTTTTTTAAAGGATCCAGTTTTTGGACTAATATGTTTATGAAAGATCCTGTTTTTAAATTAAGAAAAAGAAAAAAAAAGTGAAGGGTTTTTTTAATGACTTAAAATTTTCCTATACATCCCTGGCAAAATTATTTTCAGTTTTACAAGTATCAACTTTCTTTTTTTTTATTCTTATAGTATTCGCTTTCTAAATAAATCATACATGTTAGCATTTGTTTTCTAAATCAATCATACATTTATTTAACTTTTTTTTTTTTTCGCATAGACTTCTTTTTATCAATTACTTCAATGAATTTTATAATCCAGGATCTGTCAGACTTTTCTAATGAGATCGTGTTTTAGTGAAATAGTGCAGATTTTTTATTTGTTAAAATCCTAGTTATAATTTTATGAATTTAAATTATCATTACATTCAGATTCCATCCTTCACATAAAAAAGCTAATAATTATTATTTTTGTTAAACTCAGCTGTTTTTCTACAAGTCAGAATTTATTTTTCAAGAATTAGATTTGTGGAAGATTTAATTCGAAGGTGAAAAAATTCTGTGTAAAATCTTTTTATAAAACAAAGAAATTTGTGAAGGACTCTGTTTTAAGATAAAAAGTTTTGTGAAGGATCCTGTTTTGAGATTTGTTCTATTTCAAAAGTAACTAAAATCATCTTATTTAAAAAGGTATTATTATCAAATATTAATTGCAAATATGTGTATGCATCGATAACTTTAATACAGATATTTTTTTTAATCTTTTAATCGCAATTTGATTTACATTTATTTAATTTTAGTAAACACGTCTTGTTTCAAAAATTACTCAAATCATTTTATTTAAAAAAGTTTTATACCGCTAAATATTAATTGCAAATATGTATCGATAACTTTAATGCAAATATTTTTAAAGCTTTTAATCGCTATTTGAGTTACATTCATTTAATTTGGTAAACATGTTTTGTTTAAAAAATAAATGAAATAATCTTATTTGAAAAAGGTATTGTATCATCAAATATTAATTGCAAATATGTATCGATAACTTTAATGTAGATATTTTTAAAGTTTTTAATCGCTATTTGATTTACATTAAAGGGGGCTCAGGGGTTGATCGATGCGGAAAAACATATAAACAGAGCTCTCGCTTAGAGTCCATATAAAAGCAGAAGTATTCAATGTAATTAATTTAAACTTTCTGATATTTTAAAGGTATGTTTGTAGTTTTATAAAATTGTAAAATGAAGTACTTCAATGTAATATAATAAGAAATATAGCAAAAATCATATAACACAAATTTCGAAAAAAAAAAATTATGTGTTATATCACCAACACCAAGATAGCTTAACGTTGAATTGACGTAAGAACCTAATTTTTGCTTTATAATAATCCGGAAACTTTACTCTAAAGAATGAATTAAGGATATAACTATAACTCAAAAACAACATTATTAAAAAAACTCTCAAATTTGAAAATTGAAAAACCTCCTAAAAAATACAACTTTTTTTTCATTAAAAATACTCAAAATATTAAACTATCTAAACGATATTAATTCATTCTATAGATAATGATGTTATACGCATGCAAAAAAAAATTTAAGCCATTCCATCAAATAGTTTTTTTTTAAATCTTGGTGTTAGTCGTCAAAAATCAAGTTTTGAGAAAACGCGACTTAAAGTTGAAATTATATGTGTGCGGCTATGAAAGTTTTGATACATAAATGCTTATAACTCCATTAAAAATGCAAATATTTTTATGCGGCTTTTTGCATTGAATTAAGAATTAATTGAATAATCAAACTAGATAATAAAAAAAAAATTTTTTTTGAAAAGTTTTCAACTCCTGAGCTCCCTTAATTTAATTTTAGTAAACATCTTTTCTTTCAAAAATAACTGAAATAATCTTATTTAAAAAAGGTATTATACCGCCAAATACTTATTGCAAATATGTATCGATAACTTTAATGTAGATGATTTTTTGAGCTTTTAATCGCTATTTAAATAATATTCATTTATTTTAGTAAACACGTTTCGATTCGAAAATAACTTAAACAATCATATTTAACCTTTTATCTACCGAATTATGAATTCATGAAAATTTTTACATTTTAAAGCATTTTACGTAAATTGTTTAAACTAAATTAAAAGATTTATATAATCATTTAATAAATTTCTGAAGAGTTTTAGAAGAATTGAAGGATTTAGGAGGATTAATTAAATTTGAATTTATAAGGATTTTGTGCAATATTTCTAGCCCCACTCAAATCTTTTATTTTAAATTGTCTTCTTAGTATTTTGTAGAATTATAAAATGTACAAATATGATGTTCTTACAAAATAAATATTGAAATATTTCAGCATTGAAAAATCCCCTTCCCACTCCCTCAGCGCCAAGAAAGCTGAAAAAATACAAAGGCAAAAGAAATCATCCTTTAAAAAATATTTTTTGTTTTGTGTAACCAATAATGCTTTTGGAACGAAATAAAGTAATGTATCTGTAATTCATTCTAAACAGTATTACAACTAATCGACATATTAAAAGAATTTTATAATAAGTAATTTTAATGGTATTTATAAGTATCGTCTTTAGATAAAAGGTTAAAAAGATATTATCATCAAATATGAATTGTAAATAAATGTATATATCGATAACTTTAATGCAGATGTTTATTTATTTTAAAGTTTTAATCGCTATTTTATTTACATTTTATTTAATTTGAATAAACATTTTAAAAATAACTGCTAGTCAAGCTAAGCTTTGTATTAAGTTGAAATATATTTTTCGTTTTTTCATAAGGCAAAATAACTCTTGTTAATAAATTTTTAAAGGATAATTTGCAAATAAAATTCGCCAAATAGCATAAAATGTTTACAGCTGGTGACCAACTTTGACAACATCCAGTTCCTTACTGTTTTTGTATCTATTTTTGACCTTGCAAATTTCTATTCGGATTATAACATCTGTTAGTTTCTTATTAGGGTTTTATCAATGCATCGACTTATCCTTCAAAATTTACTGTAAGATAAATACTCTTATAAGATTCATATAAGATAGTACAAAACACATTCTGCTATTGAACTTTTCGTATTACAGCATATATGTAACAGTTTGTCCTGTCTGTTTATCGTTGGATAACTATCACCAGCATTCACGCTATCACAAACTAACAAACACAAAAGCAGTTTAGTCTGGATGTTAGTTTATTTGTTTTATGTTGATTAAACATTTGGTATCAGTGTTATCAAATCTGGCAGATTTTTTATTCAGAAATTTAAAACCTGTTCCGAAAGTGAAAGTACAGTGGAGCATCGTTTATACGACGCCGAAGGGACTACCGAAAAACGTCGTATAAACGATAACGACGTATAATCGATTTTCACTTCCAAAACTAGAATTATTTTGTTTTCATTTAATTTTAATGTCTAACGTGCTGATTTGCACGAAGCTGTAAATTAAACAAACCAAAATAAACAAATAATCAAAAAAATGTTGGGGGGGGGGATTAAGTAAGCAATTTAAATATACATACCTTTATTTATATTTCACTTATGTTTATGTTTCACCGAAAGGTTCCCCATTTGCAGTACATCATTTCCTTTCCATTTAAAGGCAAAGATAAAAAACTCCGCATGGCCAACTAAAAGTCGCTAATACCAGGGACGAGATTTCCGCTTTTTTTCGCACCAGTAAAATTTTTGAGAAAATGCTATATTATGTAATCGTAACATTTTTGCGATTTAAGATAACAACTTTTTCTCTAAAATTATATTGGTGGCCAAAAAAGCGGAAATCTCATCCCTATAATACTGATAACCCCAGAAGCAGAATTTTCTGAATCAGTCTGCAGCATACTAAAATTTATCTGCGACCCAACAACGTTAAACTGAGCCTCCTAAAACAATATTTCATAAAACATCAAAAAATTATCTTTATAAAGAAAATATGTTAAATATATGAAAGAAAAACCATAAATCCAGAAACTTGAAGAAAATTTCAGATTTTATAAGCCGATATTTTCTTTTTTAGCTCGTGGATTAATCTGCAAAATTTAAAATAATCTGCAGCGCCCGCTGCCGTGCTGGGCAGTTTCTGCTACTGGGCTGATAACAATTAGAAGGATACTCTATTTGCAACTTAAAACAGATCGGGAAACTGATTATACCTTAACCCTTTCCGGCACGGGCAAAATCTGTACTAAAATGAGAAATAATCGACTGACACCGGAATTCACAAACGAATTTTTTAAATATTTTGAATGCCTTAATTTAAGCTTTTATTTTAAAAGCAAAATTTTACTAAAATATTACTGGTGCGGTTCGCAAGTTTGGAATTAAAATTTGGTATCCCAGACCGGGCACAGTGGGCCGGAAAGAGTTAAAAAAGAATTACCCCTCCCAGTGTAATCTGTTACACGTAAGCTGATTTTTCAGACTAATCGAACATCAGCCCACATTTTTATACTGTGGAGTGCAATTAAACAGGCTCTTTGGTGTCATTCATAGCTGTTAACTTCTGTTCGTTCTTAAAATATACAAGAAAAATGAACAAAAATAAACCTATACAAAATCGAAAAATCGACGTATAAACGATCTTGGGCGTCGTATAAAAGATATATTTATACATTAAAACGAATAAGAATGAATCGGGACCACGTCAAAACGTCGTATAAATGTAAACGTCGTATAAGTGATCGTCGTATAAACGATGCTTTACTGCATCCTAATAAAAAAATAATAATAAATCTGCAAACTATATCGAATAAAAAACGGCGGATGTTATGCATTGAGGAGCATTAACCGCTTCCCTGATTTGTCCGTACGTTATACGGGCAATGTGTCAATCATGCTTTATTATTCTCATCAGTAAATTTTTATTGTAAATTTTGCATAATTTAATCCGAGCATTTTTTCCCGAAATTATTAAGAAAGAATTTTTAAGAAAACATTTCTGTTTTGAAAAACCGGTGATAAAAATTAAAAATTCTGCAAAAAAATAGGCATTATTTGAAAGCTTTTTTCAAAAATATTAATCATAATATTAAATAATAATTAAGTTGTTAAGGATTACACGAAAATATTATACAATACAGCCCCGATTATCCGAAAAAGTCGGGATCGACCCTCGTTCGGATAAATGGACAGAAAGTTTAAGGAATGTTTCTGATTATACTAAAATCGGAGTAGGAAGTGAAGAAAAAAAACCCGACTCCGACTTCGGCTTTTTGTTTTAGACAGTTTGAAGTAAAATTAAACCAATTACAGTCGAGTCTCTATATAACGAAATCCTTCGTTCCAGTAAAAAATTCGTTATATAGAGAAATTCGATGTATAGAGAATGATGTTAAAAATCGTATTTAATGTGTGAAATTTGAACAAATATTATTTTTGATCTTTTGAATTAAGAATTTGAAATGTTTAAAAGTAAATACTAACCTAACATTTTATTTCTTAATTATTTAAGCTGTTTCAAAAAAGAGAACAGACATTTATTTGAAAGCTTAATGAAAATCAAATAAGAAAGACTTGCATTAATTTCAGATGAAGAAATCTGTAATATTTTGTTGTTTTGATTTTAAAGTTGTTACGCTCTCAAAAAAAAAAAAAAAAAAAAAAAAAAAAAAATGCTCAAATTTTAGCAAGGAATGAAAAATTGTAGTTAACATTTCCCTCCATTTGAAGGCCTCTTTAATGTGCCTCTCATTTATTGCTCTCTTACATATGTATCAATTCAATTGACACTGTTTTGAGAAGGATGTGGAAAGGTGCGTGGGAGGTGGGATGAATTCGTTGGATTTAAAGAACAAAAAGAAAAGTAATATTTAAAAAAAAAAAAAAAAATCAGCATTGACGATAAATCAAAAATAAGTGATGGAAAATTGATTCCATATCATTTCGAAGCTTTTTAAAACTGAATAAATTAAGACCAACTTATGAAAAAATTCGTTATATGGAGATAGCTATTTCGCTATATAGAAACTGTTTTTAATGTAATCATGCGAAAAGGGGACCGTTCCTACAAAAAATTCGTTAGATACAGAAATTCGATGTATGGAGTTTCGTTATAGAGAGACTCGATTGTATATGTTATTTTAAATCCATAAAAGGAATTATTAATGATATTTTTGGATTATATCAGTCTTCCCAATTAAAGATTTTCAATATACTATCAGGCGTACTCAGTGGATGAAAACAGTTTATAATTAAAAACTCTTGTAGATCCCGAAATATTTGTTTCCCTTCATTTATTCCCTTTTACTTTTTTTCTTTTCTTTCTATCGAGATTTTTCGGCGCTAGAGGACACGAATTAACATAAAAATTGTAAAGATTTCCTCTTTTCAAGTGCACGAATTCGAAATAGTAAAATTTCTGTTTTGTTTTTTCTTTTAAATTTCGATAGTTAGATTTTTTTGGGTTTTGTGGGAGGAGAAATTGAAAAATTAGTTAAACAGATTTCTTTTCTTTTTTTCTTTCAAAGCTTTAAGAATTGAGTCAATACCGAAATAGAGAAATTTTCGCCTTTATAGTTCTTGCGTTCCCTCATAATTTTAACCAACAGCAATACTATTTATTGCATTAGCTAACCTGGAATCGGAGTCGCAGTCGTTAAAATTTCCGGAGTCAGAGTTAGAGTCGGAGTCGGTCATTTTTCCCATCGACTGCATAGCCCTGATTTTTATAGCATTTGTTTTCTTTTAAATTATGAATCTCATCATCATTTAAAATCTGATATCGAGGGTCATGCACTTCACTATTTAACCACTCGTTAATTTAATTTTCTTCATCACTTAGGTTTCTTCCCATTTCCTTTGATTCGATTCTTCCTACGATTCATCCTTCCCTTCCCTTATTTTACATTCTTCATTTTCAGGGCTTCTAGTCCGTCCGTCTGTCCGGTTATAGTAGCGCACAAACTACTCAAACGAATGATTTAAAATTTTATGTATATAAACGATGGAGAATGTTGTTGAGTCATTTCCAATTTTATGAAAATAAGATGAAAACTTCAGAACATATAAAGAAAAGTTTTCTTCATTCTATTAAATCCTATCATACGTAGTGAATTCAATGATATTACATGGTATTTAATGATTCTAAGTTACTATGGTCATGACATCCCATTTAAGATGGAGTCTTCTTATTTCCGTATTGCTGAATTGAATATATATAATCATAATAAATTTTGAATTGATGCATTTTTGCACGGGAACACAACAACTACTTCATCAAGATCATGAGTATTTATAAAGCTCTTTTCAGTACAAACGCGTCATGCTTGACATAAAATCTCTGATTTCTTTACATTTTAAAGTCCCACGAACACATTTTATTTCGGCAAAATAATTTATCAAGCATGAGTATTGTTATTATTAACTCAAGGATATTTCACATAAATTTATAAAAATATTTTGCAATAATGCCGCTTTTATATTTTAAAACTTCATGAATCATTTCATTTCTATGCACATTTTTTTATGATTTGCATGAGTATTTTGAAACGCGACGTAAAGCATAATCTTAATAATAGTGTTTAATCTATTGCGTAAATACATTTTAAAATTTTTGTCTATTTCATTTCACAATATTCTCGACAAAACAATTGCACAACAAATCGATTGAATTATGTAAGACATCAAATTTTCTTGTTTAATTTCAGTAGTAATCATTAAAAAAATTATTTTTCAAATGAAATGACTCAAATTTCTTAGTATGTAACAAATTTCTTTTGTTTCCTTTTATATATATATATATATATATATATATATATATATATATATATATATATATATATATATACAGGGTGAGTCATAAATATCGAAACAATAGGCAATCTCCTTAAATATTGCCCCTAGACCTATACTTCCAGTTGCAAAAATTCATTAAATAAGGTAAACTTTTTGATAAGTTGCAACTCCATGGGGGTCTATTTGAAAAATTAACGAAAATTAAATTTTTATACGGCCTCCGTAGGATAAAAATTCCAATTAGGAAAACTTTCCTTATCCAGTCCTGAATTAGACACAAAAAATTGCATCTTCATATCTTCAAAACTTGCAGAGTTATAGCCGTTTAAATAATTCATCAGGTTTTAAGGGATTAGACACAAATTGAAATGCGCGCAATTCAAGAAAGAATGTTACTTTAACAGTTTTAGGAAACATGTAAAAAATTCTATCTTTTGAGTTAGAATTTCGTTTATATTTTCTTTTTTATGATGGTTAGCCATATAATTTTCTAAGAAAATCACATCTTAAAATTTCTCATAAAATTTAAAACAATTTCTAAAAAACTAATTTAAAAAACTACTTTAAATGGTCTAATTTTAAATCGTTATATCTCGAAACATTAGTTATCGGATTTTAATTTTGTTCCATTTTATTACAGGTGAAAATCTAATTTTAGTTTTGTTCCAGGGTCTTTTTTTTTTCGATATTACTTTTAAAACATTTAAAAATATTATTTAAAAATGATATAATTAAAAAAATCATATTTTCAAAAGTAAATATTTTTTTTCAAATTTGCCGAAACAAAACTAATGTAAAATAATAAAAAATGACACGTTTAATGTTTTTACACTTTTTTTCTTCAACACTTCTAGACTTTTAATGATTTAAAGACGAGAAATAGTGGGGAAAAAACTTTTCATGCAAAGAAAACGAATTTAAAGCTTTAAATAAAGTTTGGCTCCTAATAAAACGTTTAAAGCTTTTTAAAAAATTTAAAAAGTAAAGCAACTCCTTTCTGTAACTCAAACTTCCGATCGGGTTTAACTTTTCTCATTTCCATCTCCTTTCTGTACTGTTTAAATATCCGTCAGTTTTTTAAAACAACGCTTTTTCAAAGATATGGATTAAATCTTTTTCATAAATTTAGCTCTCACAACTTTAGGTTTTTTATCGTCCTGGAGAGGCTGTAAAAAAACTGTATTCTGGGCCCAGGCCGGGCCTAACTTATTTTTCATACCGGAGGGACTGCTTACTTCTTTCTAGGTCTGCACTGGACGAAATTTTCATACCCGGTCTCGACACAATCCGTAATAAAATCACTGTCTCTGACTGACCTAATACGTGCATAAATTTGGCTCAATCAAAATTTTTACGAAAACACATAGATTTTAAAATCGTTTTTATTTTACAAAAAATCCTCCCCCCCCCCTTTCTAAAAAATTCCATGAACATGTAGTAATAACCCTTTTAAATATTCAAAAACGAGTAAACACTCCGTATCTTCCTTCACCCTTCCAATATCAACACAGAATCTTTCCCTATTAAAAATCATTTAATACTTCCTCTTTCATTACTTCCGAAAATCACAAACACTTCAAATGTCATTCACTCAGATAAAATTGTTAATTCTGTTATATTTATTATCACCATATTTTTTCAACTTAAAACACTTTTGTACCAAATGTTACAGTCTCGGCAGAAAATATTTACAGATGAATAATTGCAAACATGTTAAATTATCTGTTTTTATTGAAAGTTACCCAAACGATAAATGATCATTATCTATTTTAAAAACTAGATTTATTGCAGCAACAAGTAAATAACTCAGAATGAATTAGGAATATTTAGAAATTATCTGTGGTTGGTTTCAACTGCGGAATTCTATCTGAAGTTCCCATGTACACGTTTTGGATGATTTAATCAATTAAAAAATTGTAAATTCGTGCATTTTATTTGAATGTAGAAAATAATGTTCAATTTTTTTAAAAAAATAGATTTTTTATCTAAAATTGAGAATTAATTTTTAAGGCATAGAACTATAAATAAATGCATTTCACTTAAATATTGCAAAAATGTACTTTTTATAAATTTAATGATGCAGAGCTCGAGTGTCGTTGTTTTTTCTTGGTGTGTGTGTGTGTGGGGGGGGGTTAGAAATCAATGCTTTCCTCATTTAGGTAACGCCAAATATATTGCAAACGGCACATATATTGCAAAATTCAAAGATAAAACTCAATTTAAAATGCATTTGTAATGTAGGTGTACAAAGGGAAAATATTTAGATCTAATAATCTAGCGTGTTCACTTTGGGGCTATGCAAATATAACGTTATAATTTTAGGGGGGCGGGGGGGAGGGGTCCGGCACATGATATCGTAAGATATCTCTAGGGAAAGGAAATGTTTGTCTTTCGATATCGATATAATTTATTGATCCAATCAAATTTTTCTCTTTTTATTTGTAACATGGTCTTTGGTTGAAAAAAGTTTTGTTATAAATCAAGTGAAGCATGACCTTTTTTCTTACAAATATTCAGATGTTTTTCGGGTCTACTATTTATTTCATTGTTTCGTTTATCTCAATTTTATGCCACCAGAATCGAAAAAAGTATGTGATGGTGGTGACCTAGAACCAGGTACCAAGTCGAAAAAGCATTTAATTAGGACTCAATTAAATAGCATTAAAAAGCAATTCAATTAAAAAGCATTTAATTGTTTCTATTCATACGTTAGGGATTGATGAAATGCAAAACAATTTTTAAGCACCACACACACGTAACAGAGTTGCCTATGGCCAGAGAGTGAAGATAGGGCCAATTAGGTGCGCTCGTCTCAAAAGAAACGTTTCAAGACATTTTTAGTAAATATTGTTCTATTTTAGAGATGCGAAATTGAGTTTTTGAATAAGGCAAATGAATGAGCACGCCGCCATTTAAAGCCATATGTTATTTAATTAACAGGGACTTTTCCATAACATGTTAACGCAATGTTAGGTTCCAGCATAGTAACAGTGTTTTTTATCCTAATACGTTAAATAATGCCCATCCCTAATTCAGAGAAATAATATTAAGGCATTTTCATATTGGGTGATGTGTGAATATGCTACGTATGTCAAATTTGATACAAAAGAAAAAAAGAAAAGAAAGAAAGAAAAGATTTTTTAAAAAATGACGTGAGTTTGCTAAAAATTTTGCACATTCGGAAAATCTAAGATCTGCATCGTTTTCTCTGGTCCAGTTAGACCCTGGTTTGTGGCATAATATCTTTAGATCGGCAGATGGCAGCATAGACGATCACTTCATCGAGTTCACGGCTGGAATTCCAGAATTAGTTAAAACTCGATTCGTATAATAAAAGATAATCGGTCTGCAAGTCATATCTTGGTGGAAAACACATAGAAACTCGGTTTTAGCGGTTGATTCGTAGGTGTACCATTCAGTGGTGACCATCTCCCCCAAACCTAATGACGCAAATCCCCCCCCCCAAAAAAAAATCTTCATACTTTAACATTGACCCCCCCCCCCTAAACAGAATATCAATTGTAAAATATATGCTACTTATAATCTACAGCACATTCAAAAGATAGCGAGCTGAGCATAGCGGAATGAGTTCGTATTGTCCTTGTCTAGAATTTAAAGAAAGAAAACACGGGAGGGAACACTTCTGGAAATTAAATGTTGAAAATATTTAAATGTGATATTAAAAAAAATCAAGATTTTTTTAACAGTAAAAAAAGGAAATGTTAAGAATTTAAAAATCCCCTCCCCCCCAAATGTACTTTTTCTCAAATCCCTCCCCCCAAAAAAACTAAATTGCATGACGCATCCTGCGTCACCAAACCCCTCTCTGAGTACCCCTGGTATCATTTTGTTTCCCAATATCCAAAGGTAAAAACGTGAAAGACTGGGAGCAGGAAAACACAATAATAAACTTATGAGTCAACCTCTAAAATCGTGTTTCAGGTGTTTTCTAACCTATGATATGACTTGGCAGACTGTTTTTGTTTAAATAATTTTATAATTTCAGCCGTTAACTCGATGAAGTGATTATCTGTGCTTCTGCCTCCCAGTCTACTTTTTACTACAGAAGCCCAAAGGTGACCGGCCACTTGTGGTTTTAGATGTTTTGTTAATATCAAGAAAAATATATATATGAGGAATTATTCTGTGCTCTCAGTGCTTAAACTAAATGGTACAGGTCATATATTTTTGTGAAGATTTTTTCTCGAAATTCCATAGAGGACCGTCAACAAATTGATAAAGTATGAAGATCTTTTGCATAACCCTCTCAAAACTAATGTAGAAAAAGCGTAAGAACTGCAGATTATGATTATGTAGCTTATTGTAATAAACTTTGTTCATTTTTATGAGGGTAGAATATAAACTCGTAGAGAAATTAAGGTTTTTTATAAAAACAGTCCCAAATGTTGTCAAAAATTTTTTTTATAATTTGCAGAGTTCTTAATATAAAAAATTTTTTTTTCAGAAAATATGACAAATAATACTGTGCGTAATACTCGGTAACTGGAATTAAAAAATAATAACAATTGTAGGAAAAAATGCAGGTTTACTAAATAATGTTTCACTGCGCATGCGTCAACGATATAAAAAAATTTCATTTGCATATTGTGTTAGCTAAATGTATCGAGCAACTTTTGCAAAAATCTCAAAAACATAACCTGAAAATTCTGAAAATAATCGTCGACAGAATAAGTTCAAAAACGGTCATTCCAAAAATAAAGCAAAAACATGAGGGAATGTATCCAAATATAGTAGTACGTGCAATAATGTGTAATCCATATGGATACTAATCAATGGGTATATGGTTACAGCCCCTGAACTTTTTGCTTCATTTTGGGAATAACGGATTTTGAGCTTATTCTATTGACGATTATTTTCAGAATTTTCAAGCTATGTTTTTGAGACTTTTACAAAAGTTGCTCTATATATTTAGCTACCACAAAATACAAATGACATTTTGATTGCGGTGACGCATGCGCAGTGAAGCATTATTAAGTAAACCTGCTCATTTTTCCTAAACTTTTTATTTTTAATTCCGATTACAGGGTATTATATACAATATTATTTTTCATATTATCTGAAAAGAATTTTTTTGTAATATTAAAAACTTTGCAAATTATAAGGAAAAAAACGTGAAAAAATTTGGGACTGTTTAAAAAAAAAACTTAATTTTTCTACGAGCATATATGCTATCCTCATAAAATGAACACAGTTTATTACAATAATCCACACAATTTTAATCTGCAGATTGGACGCTTTTGCTACATTGGTTTTTTGACAGGGTTATGCAAAATATGCACGTACTTTTTCAATTTGTCGACGGTCCCCTATGTTATTTCGAGAAAAAATCTTCACGGAAATATATGACCTGTACTATTCTGTTTACATTCTTAAATTTTAAATTAAATATTTATTATAAGTGATACATACATAAAAGCTATTTTATCTTACAACAAATTATGGCATAGGACCACTGTTGTAAATCTGTGTTTAAAGCCTCGAAAAGTCCTAATCGGGCCTTGAGAATCAAGTTAAACTTTATAATATTACTTTAACCGCTTTCACCTTAAATGTACCAATCGGAAAGTGCCCTTTTTGAATAATAGCAAACAACGTTTTTCTGATTTTTTTTATGTCATTCGATGATGCCTATCGAATTTGGTCTCTTGAACAACTTTCTTGTAAAGCGATGGTTATGCAACAGTCAGATTTGGTTACAAGCTGTCAGTTGAGTGCGTATGTTTTAAGTCAACTTCATAAACAAATTATATTATCACAAGAAAAAAAAAGATTTTAGCACAACAGTTCATAAAAAACGAGAGAGAAAAAGTTACTTGAAAGAGAAAATGTGGGAAGATATTATTATTTTTTTTTTAATAATTATTTGGAGTGTTTAAAGGGGCACGATACCATAAAACTCATTTTTACTTTCTTCTACCTTTACAAGAAGAAAGTATTGAATTCGTGAATATTGTCGAGTATCGGTTCTCAATAGTTTCGTACGTTTTAGAAGGTCCTGAACACAATTTGATAGTTTTTAGAAAATGCCTGTTTGTCACTCTGAACAAAAATTTTATGGGCGCTCTATCTCAAGGAATTTCACGAAACTTTAGATTCAGTTAGAACTTGATATAAACTGGCGCTGATTAGTTTTTCGTGTATATCTCCCAACAAGTGACGCTGCTATTACTACATTATTTATGATTTCCACTTTAGCTCTGTCTCAAGAATTAATGTACGAATTTTTATAAAACTTCAGATTCAGTTAGTCCTTAATATAGTTGGGAGCTGACTACTTTTTTGATATAAATCGTTTAACAGGTGGCGCTACTATGATGCATTATTCATCATTATCGCAATATCTCTAATAAGGAATTTTCTTGACTATTTCAAGCTTTATGAAGAACTTTTTAAAATGGCCCATGCACATTTCATATTAATAAAAATCCCTGATATTTTTTATGCCAGTTTAAATCATACATACAAAGTATGACCTTAAAAAGTTGCCTTTTTTTTTACACTACCATAACATCTGGCATATCTCTTGCTTGCCCGGTCCTTACCATACCTTTGTCCGACAGTTTTTTCTTAATTGTGCTTAGTTCACTTTAAACTTTTTAACTTCTCTTTTATCATTTTTTATTATTTTATTTCTTCCCTTTATTATCATACTAAAGTAATTTTTTATGGCTAAATTTTATACTACCTTTTTCTAAAGGTATTTTCTTTTTATTTATATATTTAACCTATTTTAAGTAATTCGTGCTATGTAGATTTTATATCACAGTTATACTATGCATCCCAATGGCTCATTAATTGTAAGACATTCATCAATAGATTGAGCGTAAAGTTAATGACAGTTTGACAATTCAGAAGTGACTACACTGTTAAGCATTCGGATTAAATAAGGCAAATTTTACAGTAAAAATGTATTGGTGAGAATAATGTAAGTTTGTGAGACCCTGATGCGAATTGAGATCGCGAATTTTGAGACTAGTATTTTTTTTTTTTTTTTTTTTTTTAACGAAGGGAAAAAGCAACTGAAACATAAAACGTACATTTATTAAGTATTAAAAAAACACATGCTGTAAATAAATTTGAATAGTTATAAAAACATTCTACAAAGTTTAGTTGTTAGTGGTTGGCAGGAAAATTTTTCGACATAATTAATGTATCGATATTATTATCGATTAAATTATCGATTTTTCGGAAGAACAGATCTTTTGCTTATGAATTTCCATATAACGAAAACTTGTGGTCTCGATTTAGCTATTAAGACTCCAGACTCCTTTCCAGTGAAAGGTCGCATTTTCTATTGCTTTTTCAAAAAGTTGTTGAAGCTTTAAGATTTCTTCACTTGCAATACAAATTTCGAAATTTGGAAAATTTAAGATTTTTTACATTTTTATCATCAAATTATGTTTCGTGGTTTTCGGAATTACTGATCTATACATTTTGCATTAATACAAGGGCTGAAATTCTCGTAACTTAGGGCATACAGCACAATGCAGCTGCCCAATGACAAATAGTTTAAGAAATTAATGAAGCGAGAACATAATAAGCGTAATATAAAGCGAGTTTACTTTGAAAAAAAAATTAATAAAACAAAATTCACGGATAATCAAGTTAAATATTCGAGAATGTCGATGTGTTCTTCAATTTTTATTTGGAGAATAATCAAAACTCGCAAATGTTAAGGAATACTGTATTGCTTTGCTTACAAACCATTAGACCCGGAACTGCGGCAGGAAAAACAATCTCCTCATCGAGTTCACGACTGAAATTCTTGAATTAATTAAAACTCGATTTGCATATTAAAACGCAATCGATCTGTCAAGTTATATCTTGGTGGAAATCAACTGAAAACTTTATTTTAGCGGTTGGCTCGTAGGTTTAGCATTGTATTTTCCTGCTCCCAGTGCTCTATTTTATCATACTATTCTATGCAGGAAAATACGATGGTAAATTTACAAGTCAACTGCTAAAATCATGTTTTCAGGTGTTTTGCACCAATATATGGCACAGCAGACCGATTGCGTTTAATATGCGAATCCAGTTTTAACTAATTCTGAAATTTCAATCGTGTACTGTACGAGGTTATTGTTTGTGTTGCTACTTCCCCGTCTAAATGTCTGACTATAGTTGTTTTTATGTTTTAGATATTATGTCATAGCGTGTTAATCCCCTCCACCTATCAAGCTTGGTAAATGTATTGCCCTTCTTAATGTAGGGCACAAATAATGTTTGAGCCCTTACATGCTTTATAGCTTTCTCAACATGCTGCTTTTTTTTTTTCTTTTCGCTTACAAAAAAGCAGGTCTTAAAGATTAATTCATTGCCGTAATTCCCCTATTCTTCAATTGTATTCAGTTTTATCATTTTAAAAATAATCATTGCATTAGAAAACCATGCAGCAATGTTTTTCAACAATACCGCAAAATAAAACATGTCTAACAGAAGAGAGGCTACGTTAAAGTTAGGTCAATGAAACAACAGCCAAAACAAAGAGCTGTAACCGGATGAAAAGAATGGAAAAAAGCAGAAAAGGTCAGAGTTTGATAAAGGGGGAAGCTGAACATGGTCTAAACTAATATACAAAAGGATGAAACATTATCCGGTTGTGATTAAAAAGCAAGTTACAACAGCTATGTACTCGTTACTTTTGTTCGAATTTAACGTTTAATGAATATAATGAAAGAAGAAGCTATTTGTAGGAAAACAATGATAAAAAATAATGGAAAAGAAATTGAAAAAGGAAAATGTTGCCTGTAATGAAAGCAGCAAGAACGAAAAATCATGCATCTAGCACAGATTATAAACACTTTCCAACTCTGTAAAAAACTTCACAGTTTAATTTACCAACTAAACCTTTTGTTTAATGTCTTTAATTATTTGCGCCTTTATTAATCTTTTGCTAATTTATTTGTTCTTTCGTTTAGATAACCTTTTGTTGAATTTTTAATCTAGTTTTGTGAGAACCTTTTGTTTAATTTTTAATCTATTAATAATTTAATATTAATTAGAAATGAGACACTTCATTCGAGTCAGTAAGCAGGGGCGTAAATCCCGGGGGGGTTTGGGGGGGGTGCGAAACCCCCCCAAGAACAAATCAGTCGGAAAATTCCCAGATCGATCGGAAAAAATATGTTTAGTCGGAAAAAAATAGTGTTGCGTATTAACCAATAAAAACTTATAAATTGGAAAAACGGAAAAAACAGTCGGTAAAACTCTGTTTCAATCGGAAAAAATGATATTAGCCTATAAAAACTTATAAATTGAAAAAACGAAAATATCACTCTGAAAATTTCCTGTTCCATCTGAAAGGGCATGTTTAGTCGGAAAAAATAATATTACGTATTAACCTATAAAAATTTATAAATTGGAAAAACTGAAAAGTCAGTCGGAAAAATCCTTGTTCGATCGGAAAAAATGGCATTAACCTATAAAAACTTATAAATTGGAAAAATGGAAATATCATTCGGAAAATTTCCTGTTCCATCGGAAAGGGCATGTTTAGTCGTAAATAATAGTATTACGTATTAACTATAAAAATTTATAAATTATAAAACTTTAAAGTCAGTCGGAAAAATCCTTGCTCGATCGGAAAAAATGGCAATAACCTATAAAAACTTATAAATTTGAAAAACGGAAATATCATTCGGAAAACTTCCCGTTCCATCGGAAAAGGATGTTTAGACGGAAAAAATAGTATTACGTATTAACCTATAAAAATTTATAAATTGGAAAAACTGAAAAGTCAGTCGGAAAAATTCTTGTTTGATCGGAAAAAATGGTATTAACCTATTTAACTTATAAAAATTTATAAATTGGAAAAACGGAAAAGTCAGTCGGAAAAATTCTTGTTCGATCGGAAAAAAAGCAAGATTAGCCAAAAAAAAAAAAAAAAAAAAAAAAATGTATTAACCTATAAAAATTTATGAATTGGAGAAATATTTTTGTAGTTTTTATTTAAATAAGAAAAACAAGTTAGATCGAAGAGAACCTATAAAATTTTATTCTTAGGCTGCTTTATTTCCCGTTGCAGTTTCTAATTACAAAATAAGAAAAACAATTTAGAACGAAGAAAACATAAATTTATTCCTAGCTGGAAATATTATTAATTAATTTAATTAATTAACTAATTACTAATTACTTTAATTTTCTAATTAATTAATACAACTTATTAATATATGGGATTTTATTTTTCTAATAAAACTATTCAGAAAAATTTTGATTTGTCGAATATTGTGGAATCGGAAACCTCGATATGACGAAAAAAAAAAATGTGCATATTCTAGCAACGTTAATGTTATTTGTAACCTTGATGTTTTGGGTGAAACCTTGGTATTCTGATTTTTTTTTTTTTTTTTTTTTTTTTTTTTGTGCCTTTTGACTTTGAGAAATCGAATTCCACCTGTATTTATTTATTGTTTGGAAGTTTTTAGTTTAGTCTCGAAATTTTAAGATATGCTGATTGAAGTGAAAAAACTCCTATATCTTTTTTTTTTTAATCTAAATTTTAAATTTCGTTAGAAATATTTATCACAGAATTTTTGTAGTATCCGAAGAAAATTCAAAACTGGATTGCAAATATTCAGTTTATCATTTTAAATTAAAAATTATACTTATAATAATAAACAAAAATATTTGTGTTTGTGCCGTTTTCTACAGAGACTATCTTTTTTCTTCCAGTCTTTGACGAAATTCACGTTTTTTTTCTAGGATCCTTTGAGGAATGTAGCGTCTTATCGCAATCCTTTAATAAAATTCACACTTTATGGCGAAATTTTGACGACATTCACATTTTTTTCCAGGATTTGTTCACAAAAACGGCATTTTTCGCGATCCTTTGACGAAATTTAACATTTTTTTGCGATCTTTCGACAAAACTTAAATTTTTTTTCGCAATTATTTCACAAAATGCACAGTTTTTTTGCTTTTTTCCATGATCCTTTGATGGAATTAATTTTTCTGCGAACAAACAACGAAATTCGCATTTTCCCGCTATTTTTTGACGTAATTTGTATTTTTTCGTGATCATTTGCATTTTATTTGCGATCCTTTACCGAAATTCGCATTTTATGAGGGATCTTTTACCAAAATTTGCATTTTATTCGCGATCCTTTGACGAAATATGCATTAATTCCACGGTTATTTGCGACGAAATTTAATTTTTCAGCGTCTGTTAATCGGAATTCGCGATACTTTTCTATATCCGAATTTCCAGACTGAGGACCGATGTTTCATGGTTTTCGGAAGCGAATGCTTTAAAGTTTTGGAACAAAATCACGCCAGAATATGCCAATCGGTCGCAGAAAAAAACGGGCAATTTGACTTTTTTTTTTTTTTTTTTTGCTACATTCCAAACTTTAATTTGTTCCAATTTGTTTTATTACATACCGATTTATTTTGTTACTAAACGTTACTTTGTTACTTTAAAATTTTGGTTACTTTTTATGTTGTAGACGTACACGGGTAGCAGGATTCCTTATGCGTAACTCAATATTTGCATGCCTATCTATAGTGAAATCTGTGTGAATGAGCGTGGCATACTCAGAAAAAGTAAAAAAACGGACAACGAATCTCCAGATCCTCAATCCAGTTTCATCAGTTTTTGAATATTTAGAAACAAGACTGCTATCAAACAAAGCAGTTTAGAGTTCCAAACCATAATTTTCTACGCATATTAATCATAGTACTTCACCACTGATATTTAGATAAATACATGAATATTTGTAAAAGAATCAACACCAGTGCTTTAAAACTTATTTGACTATCTATATTGAACATCGTACATCTGACTTATGTGCTCGACACTGTAGCGATCTCTATCAGTATAAAGCGAGTTACTAGCAGAAAGTAACTCTGGCTTGGCCTTTTGCTTGACGCTAACGTTCTCGCTTCTTGATTACGAGATCCCCAGATAAAAACCAACTGGCGCTAATTTTCTCATTGGTGACTCCGAACAAGCACGCAACATTCAACAACAACCAACGCTCAGCAATCAACTCACCTCATAATCAACAGATGGAAGCACCAAACAAAATCTCTCAACGCAAAGCCTGTCCACGCTACACACTATGCGTACGACAACATTCATTCATGAGTGAATATCGCTCGTCAGACGTCAGCAATACGTCTTTTTCACTGGGAGGATACTCCTGTAACGATCTCGATCAGTATAAAGCAAGTTAATAGCAGAAAGTAACTGGCTTGGCCTTTTGCTTGACGCTAATGTACTCGTTTCCTGATCACAAGATCCCCAGATCAAAACCAACCGGCGCCAATCTCCTCAACATGAAGTCTTCTTGTAAGTCAATCTACAGGGACGGGATAGCACAAGGAAATTTTACAACCCAAGAGATATACAACCAGGAGCTCCACACAAAGAGGAATGGAGCAGCAATGGAGCAATGGAGCCAGTGGGATTCTAATTCACAACCTCCTACACTCAAAGGCGATTAACGGCGTGGTGCTTTAACCACTCAGCCACTTGACTATCTCGATACACTAAGTGATAATTATCTTGAGTACCGTATTTACTCGTATATAATGCGCACTTTTTCTCCTCAAATTTAGGGCAAAAACCCTGGGTGCGCGTTATACACAGACAATGTTTTACTGCTTTATGTAATCACACGACTATAATAATACTCATACGAACATCCATGAATCAAGAAATGTATTCATAGAGGTAATTAAAACTGGAATTTTACTGAATAGAAGCATTCCTGCATCTTTATTTCACTCCTTATCCTTTTTTACACAAAAGCGGTAGTAACATTATTTAAACACTACTTAGCAATCCTCATCACTGTTACTGCTTTTTATGTAACGGTAACAGCAAAAATTCATGCAATCGTTACAGATTTGTACTATACATAAAAAAAAAAAAATCTGTAAGGTCAAAAAAAAATTAAGAAATTTTTTTAAGAAACTGGGAAACCCTAGAACTTTTTTATCTAACTGAGATCCAAGTAACAGATAAAATTTTAATAAGATTAGTATAAATTTATTTACTAGATTCATTTGTAAAGCTATAAATTTCTATAGATTTACAAACACTAGTTTTGTAGATTTATCTTTCTTTCTCTCTCTCTCTCTCTCTTTTTTTTTTTTTTTTTTTTTTTTTTGTATAGTGTACAGATAAAATTTTAGCAAGAATACAGATTTCTGCAACTTTACATTTGTAAAATTACATAAAAAAAAAAAAAAAAAAAAAAAAAATGCAGACGTTTTTAAGTATTTCTTTCGCAAGTGACGTCACCATATCATGACACTCACTCCCTACACGAAGTGTAAAAAAAATAATTTCGACTTCTTTTCTAGCCTGATGTAATGTTTGTTTCAATTTTCTTTTCTGAAATTCATTTGATCATTCATTGCCTTACATGTCAGATTTATGGTGCGTTTTATATACGAGATACTAAAAATCGCCATTTTTTATTCTAAAATACTGGGTGCGTGTTATACACGAGTAAATATGTGATTATGATACATATATATTAGTCCTCCTGTTGGCTATACTACTCGGAAATTTTCCTTCATGGAGTCGGAAATTAATGAGCCTACACCCCCCTACGCGACTAGGGTGGTTTACGCCCCTGTCAGTAAGCTGTTATTTAATAAGTTTATCATTTTTGGAGTTATGAGGACGTTTCTTGTACTACTTGATTATTACGTCGACCAAAAAACTATCGCCAAGTTAATTTGTGCCTTTATTAATCTTTTGCTAATTTATTTGTTCTTTCGTTATTTAAAATAAAAATTATTCTCATTTGTATAATTTACGAGTAGTTTGGCGATTTGTATAATTTATCGAAATGGGTGGGCGGGATAATCAAGTAGTACCGGCAATTCCGTAATAAAGTGTTACTATGTTTTAAAAACATTTAAATATATGTTTAAATTTTATTTTGGAATTGCAATTCATTTTTTAAACAGTCTGCACGTGTTTTATTTTCATATTTTATAGTATGCGTGTCCGTGATGGGTAAGTATTACGATGGTCCCCAAAGATTAGATTAGATTTTCGATTAACTCCTTTTATCTGATCATCACCGGTAAAATGGCAATTTAAAAAATATATTAATTTATAATTACGCTACAATTTAATTTCAGCGGCTTTATTTTTGTCCATTATAGGACATTCATATTAACATTTTCCTGTACAGTATGCCCAGTCCGGAATACCTAATTTTAACTCCAAACTTGCAAACGGCATCAATAATATTTTAATAAAATTTTGCTTTTACGGTGAAAGCTTAAATATAGGAGTTTTTAATTTTTCAAAAAGTTGTTTCTAAATTCCGGTGTCAGTCGATAGTTTCTCATTTTACTTACAGAATTTGTCCGTGCTGAAAAGGGTTTAGGATTGCAATAATCATGTTAGTTTATTTCTAAACATGAAAGGAAAAAAAAATATAATAAAAATCCCATAGCGCTGATTTTATTTCATCAGCTAATGGCTGGTTCATTCTATTTGTATAAATCATTTGGAATTTTAAAAATGTACACTGCTAAAAAAATTTGTAAAAAAACAGAAACTCTCTGTAAATTTTCTTGTGCGCTAGGTTAAATGCATTCGATCGAGTGTCTCGGTCATCACTTTATCGACATTTTCCTTATCTAATTCCCTGTAGGAATTTCCATGTCTTTACTTACAGATATTTCTATATTTGTTAAATTTATAATTCAAAATACACACTTTAAAAATTCTTTTGCAATTTTATTACAAATAGTAAAAAAGAAAATTTGGTTTAAAGATTGCTTCTTTTTTTCTTTTTCTTTTTTAAACGTAGAATAATTTAGAAAGGAAAAAATTACTTCATCAGATTTAGTGGGGACTTTTCCTCGCTGAAACATAAAAGGCATACTTTGTACTCAATAGCAATAATTCCTATATCATAGTCAGTAAAGTGTTCTTCCACTATCGAGAGATCGCGGGTTCAAAACCCAGGGCGGCTAGAAACAAATTGTGTTAAAGTTTTATGATACAGCAGTTCAAATTTATTCGGAAAATAAAAGTTCTTTGAAGCTCACTGAGGACTGAGTGACCCACTAATTTTAAAAACTAAATTAAATTATTACCATTAAAAGTAAATTTACAAAGTCTTGTATATTTTTAAAAATGTTAATTTACAGAGCATAATCTAAATTACCGAATAACTTCTCTATTATTTAACAGAATCTCGGTTTTTCTGATCTGTGGAATTTTATGTGACTCAAGATAATTAGATTACCCGTAGATTCTGTGTAATTTTACACAACTTTTTTTTTAACAGTGTACTTTTCTACATTACAAACTTTTCAGAAATAAAATCTAAAATCTTCTAGTCCAAAAGCCGGCCGCACAAAACCTTAAGCCCCTGTCCTCACTCGAGGAAACGCTCGCGAGCTAATGCTATTCCTATGGGGAAGTATTTTTCTAATAACTCTTTTTCATTTTGACATTTTTGAATTTTTTTTTTTTTTTTTTTTTTTTTTGCATTGGATAGCTGAGGTGCATGCCGACAGCGCACCTTTTTTACTCTTTCCATTTTGGTTGCAGATATATTTTTTAAAAAGCACTTTCAGTTTCAAAACCGGTTTTGAAAGTGAAACTAACTCCGTAAAAAATATCTGCAACCAAAATCGAAAAAGTAAAAAAAGCTGCGCTGTCGGCATGCACCTCAGCTGCCCAATGCAAAAAAAAAAAAAAAAAAAAAAAAAAAAAAAAATCAAAAATGTCAAAATGCGAAAGAGTTATTAGAAAAATACTTCATCATAGCAACAGCATTAACTGGCGATCGTTTCCTCGAGCGAGAACAGGGGCCTTAAGTCATCGAGCACAAGAAAAGCTCCTTTATTTTATGGAAGAGTAGTAATAGGGGAATCTAACCATCCGTGTCTGCCGGAAACGAAATGGCCAAAAATTAATACCACTAGTGTTTGACTCGTAAACTTAGCATTATGTTTTCCTGCACCCAATTTTCCATGTTTTCATACCTTTAATTTTTACGACAAACACAATGTTAAATGTACGAGTGAACCACTAGTGGTATCAATTTTTAATTACGCACCACTTCGCTTTGGGCAGACACGGATGGTTAGATTCCCCTATTACTACTCTTCCACAAAATAAAGGAATTTTTCTTGTGTTCTATGACTTAGGGTTTTGTGCGGTCGGCTCTTGGATTATTCATTCTGTTTGTTTGTATGAAATCAAATGAAAATGAAACGCAGATCAATATTTCGTCATTTTTGATGGGGGGTTATAAACCAGTAACAGACAATCATTGTTAGAGTTTGAAAAATCATTTCTACTTATAAGGTACCCTGGGGTAATAACGCCAGGCGGGGTAATAACGCCAAGTGCTTATATTTTGCATAATTATGAAATAATCAGGTAAATGACACCCATGTGCTCTGCGCAGAAGGGTTTTGAGTCATATAAATCACAAAAAACAGCTTCAAGTTAATTTGTTTCATTTTTAGGTCTTATTGTTTTTACAAACAACTAAAATTAACGCTTGATCTAAAATTTGCGAGATACATTTTGTATATGTGAAGACTATCTATTTATCCGGAAATACTTTGTTAATTACATAAATTTGTAGTGCATTTCATGTACTTTTAAAATGTTGTTGAAGATTTTGGATATCTTCTCGAGATAATTTGTAATTTAAAATGTACTGCGCAATAACTATACCGGGGTAATAACGCCAAACCTTGACATTAATACCCCGGTTGATTGCCTACAGTGGCCAAGCTACATCCTAAATACTGATTCAAATAAACACAGTTAAAACTGTGCCATGTTTCTCATATTTCTATTTAAACGGTCCTTTTTAAGCAAAAAGAAACTTACGGTCTGATATTCATTTGCCTCATCCCCCCCTCCCACACCACACCTTTATATTTCTTACACTTTCACAAAAACTGAACATTTTCAATATCTTAGAATGCAATTTGTCAATTTCTAAGTTTGTAGAGCTTGTATTTTTAGAATTGGGCTATCTACATGCAATTATTCCATCTTATTTCATAGTTTTGTTTGCATGGCGTTATTACCCATATAGGTGGGTAATAACGCCAAATAGCATGGGTCAAGAAAAAACGCCATTACATTTTATGAATAAATATCTGTTAAATTATTAATTTTTTATAGCTAGTCAATGAGTTGCTGTATCAGATCCTATATTTGTTTGAAAAATACAATCTAAAACTAAGCCGTGAAAATTGGTAGAACCTTAACATGGCGTTATTACCCCAGGGTACCTTACATTACTTTTTTAATAGACTAATTGCATTATTCTTATTCTAAGTCACTGATGTGGAAAATGGCCACGCTTTTTCTTTATTAACTTCCTGTTTGTTTACTAAAACGCGATTGTTAAAAGTAAGGAAACATTTAAAAAGGCATACTATTGCGTAGTCATTAAAACGAATTCGTTATTGACGAAACAAATTACAAAGGAACATTACACAACAATATACTAAACTAAAATTCTTTAACCTTTATAATTAAAAATAAATAAATAAATAAAAATAAATAAAACGTATTTATTTAATAATAAATAAATACAAGATTCTTTAAATGTTTAGACATATATTAAATTAAACTTTTTTTGTGTGTTTGTCAAACAGAGTACATTTTTAATATATACATGTCACATAGTTATTATAATTAAGAATCTATCAAAATAGATGTTTAAGACCGAAACCAAATTTCGATAATCTTTCTATTTTCGCCCAAAAACAAAAACAAAAATATCTAAAAAAAGTTTTAATTAATTAATACATAATAAACAATCGTAATTATTAATTAATTATATGTGTGTCTCAAGTTGGCTCTTTGTGCTCTGAGCAAAACTTTTTACTTTCATACCAAATTAAATGTATATAAACGGCACAAGATGATTTTCTAATTATACGGCTTTCATTTAATCAAACAAGTTGAAAATCGCACGACAATCGAACCAAATGCGATGCGTTCGTACTATATCGAAGTTTCAAAAATATTCAAATCTAGGTGTACTAGTATACAGTACTTCGGATGCTCTATAGTGGCCGAAATATTTTGTGTATCTCTATAAATACTATCTGTTCTCTATTAAGCTGAAAGTAACTTGTATTAAACCTTAGTAACGTATACCAATTTCATAAAATATGAGATAGATTTAATGTAATTAAAACGCGCCCTAAACAATGTTCCCCGTTATAGCATTATGTAATAATACCTTTGTGCGGCCTTGTAAATTAATAACAAATATTCTTTGCACCACAGATTGTACAGAATGTATTATTCAGTAAATACTCTACAGATGCATATCAATTTTACTACGTTCCAAAGAGTGTAACATCATTAAAATGCCCATGGAACAATTTTTTTTCCATTTACCGTAATGTAACGGAATACTTTTGATTGTCAATGTAATTAAACTATACATCTGATTTTCATAAAATTTGAAATGATTCAACTAAATTATGCAACAATTATATGTTTCAAATAATTCGGTTGCGTAGTTTTTGCTCTATTATATGTGGACAGACCGAAGGACAAACGGAGTAAGCGATGACTTTAGGTGCTGCATATTTACATAATTACGAACGCACGTAAAAATTAATTAAATATACATACCCCGATTTATCTTTTATAATGATTTTTGTAAATGATCATCTGTTACACAAGAACTTTTACAAAGAGTATTTGAAACACTTCTGCGGGTTCAAACCAAAAGTTTTCCTATTGCTGTTGAGTGTGAACTTTTAATAAGCACGTGAAAAGCGTTTTTAAAGTTTAGTCATAGAAGCATTTATTGATTTATAATTTGCATTCATGCCTTGAATCAAGCATGGGTGATAATTATAAACAGTGAAGTTCATAGCAATAAGTCAAGGATGTCTTATTTGAGCAGGTATAGTTTAAATCAGTGAATAATATGTATTAAAATTTTTAAACTATGAATTGCCACCGAGAAATAGTAAATTTGAAATTTTTAATTCGTGAATGTTTATACACATTGCTAACAAGGAGCAGAATCAACAAAAGTGAAAAAACATCCAGAAGTGAATTATGTTGAAAATTTACATAGGAAGAAACGAGAATTTTGGAATACAAATAATTACAGTCAAGTTAACGTAGCCTTTTCGACGAAAACGAAAATAAAACCGGATTTTAGGTCTCTAATTATTTTGTTCTGTTACCCAACTGGTTTCTGACCAGTATATCAGATACCGTAAAAATTGTTGATAGCCTACTATTCATATATTCAGATTTTCTGTTTAGACAAGTTTTTTGATGTATAGTGGAATTTTCCTTGCGCTAAGCTTTCCATTCAAAACAATAATAATAATAAATAATAATAAAAGCAATGTTAAAAATGAAAATGTCATTTAGAGACCCCACTTTATAGTTATTGTAGGGGCTTTTAAATTAAAAAAAAATGTTCGCGGTTTATTTATCTTTCGCATTCTCAGGTTCTGATAATTACAATTACATACAGACCGGGAGACGGTAATACAGACAATCACCTCACGGAGTTCACGGATGAAAAGCCAGGATTAGTGATACCTTGATTAGCATATTAAAACGCAATCGATCTGTCAAGTCCTATCTTGGTGGAAAACAATAAAAAACAGGTTTTTTGCGGTTAACTCAAGTTTACCATTATGTTTTTCTGCTCCCGATTCCCCGTGTTTTCATACTTTTGGGATGACGAAAGCACACCTATGAGTGAACCGTTAGAATCGGTTTTTCGGTATTTTCCACCAAGATACGACTTGGCAGACCGATTGCGTTTTAATACGCGATTTGAGATTTAATTAATCCTAGATTTTCATTTGTGAAAATCTAGGTGAAAGGTGGTTTATCTGCGATGCCGCCTCCCTATCTGTATTACCTATAGAAAGGTAAGTGTTATCTGGACTTGTGTCTTTAGAATGCGTGATCTATATAAAAATTACGATGTTAACCTTTGCAAGTTTAATCTCTTCAGACTCGGTGTATCCTGTAGGATACATCTAATTACACTTTTTTTTTTTTTTTTCACGTATCTAATACAGTGAAACCTCCATAACGGACACTCCCGAATAGCGGACACCTCTATTTAACGGACAGTTTTCCAATCCCCACTCCCAAAGCTTATAGTTTTGTATGCTTAACCTCTGAATAACGGACATTCCGAATAGCGGACACTTTATTCGGCGATAAAGGATGAAAAAGTATTTTTTAGACAGAAAAAAATGAAAAAAAAAAAAAAACACGTAAAAAAGCCTTTTAATTTATCAGAACAACGTGTCACAAATTTTGTGATCACAGTTAAATGTAGATAAAGAGCTTTGGAAAATTCTACCCTCTCCCCCCCCCCCCCCCCAACGTTCAGGGCTAAATTCAGGGGGTTGCCCGGGAGGAATAATCTCCCAGACTACTGAAATGTCATCGAAGAACATTTTGAGATTTTATGCTTTTAAAGGATCAAAAAGTGCAATCCCTCCCTGCTCGCCTGGAACTCTACAATTATATATATAAAACCCCTCCGTCTATAACGATTCTGGGGTCAACCCATCCACGAGAAAAAGAAACTTATTGCACCTGCGTTCACGTTAGGCTTAAGTATTCCGAGCCGTTCACAAATATTTAAATTGTTCAACTTATGGAAATATACATGTAAAAGATTTATTCATTACTCATTTTCTTTAAAATCTACAAAAACTATTTAATTATAATGTTTAAGATCTAAATAAAACAAACGTTAAATTACGAGAAAAACAAATAATGTTGCCATTCAAGAACGACAAATTCCGTGGATGAATCTTTAGAATGACTCCATTGTAACATCACGACTCGTGAATGATTGTGCGCGTTCGGGAGCTACGCGCGCTCAAGAGACAGGTAAATGGAGTGGATCTTACAGCAGATATAATATTCGGTACTGTGCGCTCATTAACAGGCGCGTGTGTCTCCCGAACACGCCCATTGTTTACTCCGGTTTACTCTTTATTGTTGACATTTGTTTTCGATTTTATAAAGTGTTTTCTTTTAAGTATTAGCTTAAAAATGGGCCAAAATAAGAATTTTTTTTAATACATTTTAGATATTTTTAGCCTCCGATGCTATTTCTTTCAGACAAGCTAAAAAATGTCGCGTCATCAGTCCTGAATTTTCTATTCAACCGATTTTGATAATTTTTTTTTTAAATGAAAGCTATTTATTTGTAGTTGTGCCCATTTTAGTTATTTTTTAATTTATTTCCATTTTTATATTTTATTTTTAATTTTAAATGCTTTTTACGATATTTGTTCAAAATGGTGGCAACTCAGTTTAGCTTTTCTCTCGAAAATAAAATTTTTTTTTCCAAAATGATTGCGTATAATTATGCACTAATTGAGGTTAAAAAAATATATTTACTGAGAAATAATATTAATAATGTAAATAAAATAACAGAAAATAATTTATAATAAAAATTAATGTTTAAAGCAAAATAAGAAAAATTTCAAATGAGGAAAATGATGTCATTCAGCAACAAAAAATATTTGAAGAGAAAATGACGTCACTATTTAAAACATCGGATTTTTACTCATAACGATATTAGGTACTACTCTGTTATCCCGTCGACCAATTTCGCCAAATTATACAAATCGCCAAATTAATAGCCAAATTATACATATTGACATAATTTTTATTTTAAATAACGAAAAAACAAATAATTAGTAGAATATTAATAAAAATATTAATAAAAAGTCGAAATAAAAATCACTTAATGACATTTTAAAAACATGAATCGTATTTAATGTATTTGAATATGACATTTACGATCATCCATTATTGGCATTTAATCTTGTAGTTTTGCGATAATTTATTGGTCGACGGGATAACCTAGCAGGACCCGATATTACATTTCAATATTTCTTTTCATTATGGACACTGATATTGAGATTTTACTTTTAGATGACTTCTGTTAGTGAAAATAATGTCACAGTAAAAATGAATATAGTTTTTTTTTTTTTTTTTTTTAATAATAAAACTTTTTTTCTGTGAGTGCATATAAAATAAAATTTCTTGATTTCGCCGGCACTCAGATTATAGTTTTTACTGAAGATGTGCCAATATTTGCATGCAAAATTTTAACTGGCAAATTTGACATTTAGTTTGTAAATATATTTATTATATATTGATTCAATAATGTAATTACTTTTGCTTTTTTTAAAACCAAATCCATCGGGTTTTTAAACATTTCACACGTCGAATTCGACGGGATTCCAGTCATTTTATTGTTAAATATTGTTGTATTTCCTTTTACTCAGAGTCTATAAAAAAGCGTTTAAACTAAAGAAAAAATCCGTTTTTGATGAATCTAGTCGATGAAGAAGTAGCACGTCAAATTGTATATCTTTATTATTCCGCAATTCCAATGTCTTAGAGAGAAATTGCTAATCAATTGGGTATTTCACGCCGTTCTTTTTGCTATTATATTGATAAATACAAGAAAAATTAAGTTAGTTCATTGCAATTTAAACGGGATCGCCCTTCTAAAAAACCTCTATCGATTTTTTTTTTCCTAATCGGAGGCGAAACTCAATTCTGCAATGGCAGAATCTACATTAACTTGTTATTATTTTCTCTCAGTATTTTTACATATTTTTTGGCTGTAGTTTCACAATATAATCTTTTATAATTGATTTTTTGCCTTACTTTATTCTTTTAAAATTTATGTATTTACAATTTGTTCATTACAATCCCACCATCCACCAGATAGTTTTGATATAGTTTTAAATGCAAATCTCTGTTAAAATTTTCTTTTTTTTTATATTAATTTTTTTCCCATGTTTAATCGCTGTATTTTTAAAAATTGTTTAAGCCTAAAGTGGCTGATTGGCCACAGTTGTAATTTTTTATCATCCTTTTAAAAATGCAAACACGTCATTTTGACGGGCTGTCTTCTAGTGTCTAATAAAATCACACAGAAAAACAAATTAAATATAATCGCAAGAAAAAAAATTCCCTGTCGGCTGGGCCTTTAGGCGGAGGTAGATTTCGAAAAGTGCTCATTTCAACCAAAAAAAAAAAAAAAAAAAAAAATGATTAGAGATAAACCCAGTTTAATAACTTCATTTGGCCGTTTATGAAAAATTTTTAATTTCATTTTTCTGCAAAAACTGGTTTTATCAGAATCATCTTATGAAAAATTCAGCTCAAATGCCCATTATGACAAATTATTTTGAAATAGATTCTAAATTTATTAAAACATCGACCAAAACAGTACATTATACAGTTCCTAAATAACAAGAAACTGTCAATTGAAAGCATTTGAGAAAAAAATTGAATTTAAAAATGAGTCATAAAATAACCGATTTGTTGTTTGAATACATCTTTAATTCTTTAATCATCATTGCTTCGGAAAATTTTGTGCGAAATACTCACTTTGACAGCATTTTTAAAAATATATTCTATCTTTATCAAAAAACTGGCCAATGCGTCACAGTATATAGTTCCTAAATAAGAGGATCTGTAAATTGGATGCATTTGAGAGCGAAAATGGATTTTAAAACGAGTCATAAAAAACGCAATTTGCTATGTGAAAACTCGAAGACTTCTGGAAATTCTGTTCAAAATACCCTTTTTGGTAGCCTTTTTCAAAATATATTCTGTCTTTATCAAAAAACCGATCAATGCATCACATTATATAGTTCCTAAATAAGAGGATCTGTAAATTGGATGCATTTGAGAGCAAAAATGGATTTAAAAACGAGTCAGAAAAAAACGCTATTTCTTATTTGAACACTTCCTTAAATTTTCAGTCACGATGATTTCTGAAAATTCTGTTCAAAATACCCTTTTTGGTAGCCTTTTTTGAAATATATTCCGTCTTTATCAAAAAACTGACCAGTGCATCACATTATATAGTTCCTAAATAAGAGGATCTGTAAGTTGGATGCGTTTGAGAACGAAAATGGATTTAAAAACGAGTCAGAAAAAAAACGCAATTTCTTATTTGAATACTTTCTTCAATTTTCAGTCCCTTTGACTTTTTGAAATTCTGTTCAAAATACTCTTTTTGGTAGTCTTTTTTGAAATATATTCTGTCTTTATCAGAAAATTGACCAATGCGTCACTTTATACAGTTTCTAAATAAGAGAATCTACCATTTGGATGCGTTTAAAATCAAAAATGAATTTAAAAATGAGTCAGAATATAAGCCGTTTGGATTTGAGGTTTTTTCTCCAACTCCTATTTTTGTTTAATTTCTTTTTGCTATACGAATTGGTCCTATGAAAAACTTGTCAATATAAAAGTTGTAGATATTTTTGAGAAGATATAAAATAAATTTAATCAAATTTGATATCTTAAAAAGTGACGGAGTTATGGATTTTTCTCTTTTTTCAGCGCCCTTTTTCTTATCGTTTTTAATTTTTTTCATCGGTAAAAGTTGGTCCTATCAAAAACTTGTAAATACAAAAGTTTTAGATAATTTTAAGAACATTTATAAAAAATTTAGTTGGACTTGATATCTTGAAAATTGACGAAGTTATGAATTTTTTTCTCTCAAAATCGCTGTTTTTCTCGCCCCTTGAGCCCACTTCTAAATTTATCAAAAATCTGTCATGTATATACTTTTGGCCTATTTTTAAGAAGTAATATAAACTTTAAACCGATTCGATATCTACTTTAATTAAGAAGTTATGGCGTCTTTTCGGTTTTCACAAAAACGCCCCCTATTCCGACCCCCTTGGTTCGATTTGGCCCATTAACGAACTCAGCCAAGATTTTATCCCCATTGATTTTATGTACCAGTTTGGTGGAGATTGGTGAAGAATTATAGAAGTTATCGTGTCCATAAGAAAGTGATATATATATATATATATATATATAGATAGATAGATAGATAGATAGATAGATAGATATAAACCGGTGCGATTGCAATAGGTAGTATTTTTTACGAAATCTACCTAATAAATGTTTGTAACAGATTTTTTTCACAATAATATAATAAATAGTGGATAAAAGTGTGCATAATTTTATTTCAATTTTATTGCTTAAAAAATAATTTTAATTTCTGATTAATTATATAATAGAGGTTTTAGAACATATAAAAGTAAACATTAAGCATTTGTTAGCAGTTTTTGAATCTCTGAGGTTTTCCCAATAGCGGACACCTCCGAATAGCGGACAATTTCTGTGTTCCCGAGGTGTCCGTTATTTAGAGGTTTTACTGTATATATCTATCTATATTATAAAGGCCAAACGTATCTGTGCATTACGCACATGTCATTTTGCGACTGGAAACACTTTGAAATTTGAAAGGAAATTTTGTTTTTGCAATTTTTGCTAATGTAAAGCTGTAAACTTCTAAATATTCCACATTTTGAATTTTTACAACATCGTATAGAGTATAGATTAAAAAATATGCTTTTAAATGCGATTTGTTTGAAAACTGTATCTTATTTTATTTTTGAAATATTATTTATTTATTTATTTGTAATCTTTAATACCATTTTATTAATTGTGGCAACAGAAGTATACTCATTTTCTATTAGCAACAAAGAAAAAAGAAGAGAAAAAAAAAGAAAAAAAGAAAACAGATTAGTGTATTTTTATGTGTCATTTTTTCATTAAAAGTTGATGAGAAATGGCACATATAGAATATCATTTGTTATAAAACCCGGTTAATTTTGGTTTTATTTAAAAAATTTCATTTACACTTAAAAGAATATAGATAGTTTAATATATATTTTAGCTAATAGCAGCGAGATTTCAAGTTTTGAATTAAAATGATTTCAAAATGATCAATCAAATTAAAATACCATCACTTTTAAAAAATAAATAAGAAAGGTGAATACAGATAGAAAAGGTACATATGTAACTTTTGATATGGTGAAAATGATGTCTGGTTTAGATTTCACGGGGGAAAAATTCTATGATTGAGTCAAAGTGGAATAAATTTTTGCCTTTTTACTTTCTTCTATCTTCAATAGAAGAAAGTATTGTAATCGAAATTTTTTCGACTTCCGGTTTTCGACGGATTTACACGTTTTAGGGGTCAGAGATTCCAAAAAATATGTTTTTACAAAAGTCTGTCTGTCCGTGCGTCTGTGTGTCCGTGTGTCTGTGTGTCTGTATGGCGCCATTCTACCATCAAAAAGTGTATGAAGTTATGCATAGAATTGAACCACATTTTTTGTGAATGTTTTTGGCTGTGGCAAGCAGGTCCTCCTTCAGTTTTGAAATATTCCGCTGGAAGGGGGCGCTGCAATCGAGACTTTTGTGCCATTTTCAATATTGTACCGACCAAAAGTATATGAAGTTATGCATCGAATTGAACCAAATTTTTTGTGTATATGTATGACTATGTCTAGTTGGTCCTCCCTGAATTTGAAAAAAATCGCCATAAGGGGGCGCTGCAATCGCGATTTTTGTGCCATTTTCTATATTGTACCGACCAAAAGTATATGAAGTTATGCATCGAATTGAACCAAATTTTTTGTGTTTGTGTATGACTATGGCTAGTTAGTCCTCCCTGAACTTGAAAAAAATCCACCGGAAGGGGGCGCTGCAATCGCGATTTATGTGCCATTTTCAATACTGTACCGACCAAAAGTATATGAAGTTATGTATCGAATTTAACCAAATTTTTTTTGTATCTGTATGACTATGGCTGGTCCTCCCTGAATTTGAAAAAAATCTGTCGGAAGGGGGCGCTGCAATAGCGAATTTTATGCCATTTTCAATATTGCACCACATAAAAGTGTATGAAGTTAGTTCTAGAACTGAACTAAACATTTTGTATATGATTA
This sequence comes from Maratus speculifer, assembly GCA_964019185.1. Classification (NCBI taxonomy): domain Eukaryota; kingdom Metazoa; phylum Arthropoda; class Arachnida; order Araneae; family Salticidae; genus Maratus; species Maratus speculifer. The sequence goes on from OZ025303.1 coordinate 98,342,208, forward strand.
TTTTTTGGTAAGGAAAGTAGGTGCTCCCTGAATTTGAAAAAAAAAATCTGCTTATCATTCTATTGTCCATCGGCTCGTGCAGAGACGGAAATTCGTTTTTAGCTCACAGGCTATCATAGCCTGAGAGCTTATGTGCCCGTCCGTTCTGTATGTATGTGCGTAAGGCGATAACTCATGATAAAAATATCCGATCCACTTGAAATTTTGTATATAGGTATATCCTGACAAGACGCTTCCCTGATTAGTTTTTGGAGTTCATTCGATATGTATAAGAGGGGGAACGGGGGGCTCATGCCCCCCGTTAGTTGATATAAATGGGATTTTCATGCAGAATTAAGTTTTTGTTCAAAATTTAGATTAGGATCATTCTGATGAGGCAATTCCGTGACTTATTAGGTGTTCATTGAATAAGTATAAATAGGGGGAACAGGGGCTCTAATGCCCCCCCCCCCGTTAGTTGATATAAATGGGATTTTCATGCAGAATTAAGTTTTCGTTCAAAATTTAGATTAGGATCATTCTGATGAGGCGATTCCGTGATTTATTAGGTGTTCATTGAATAAGTATAAATAGGGGGAACAGGGGCTCTAATGCCCCCCCTCCCCCGTTAGTTGATATAAATGGGATTTTCATGCAGAATTAAGTTTTCGTTCAAAATTTAGATTAGGATCATTCTGATGAGGCGATTCCGTGACTGTTATTAGGTGTTCATTGAATAAGTATAAATCGGGGGAACAAGGGTTCTAATCCCCCCCCCCCCGTTAGTTGATATAAATGGGATTTTCATGCAGAATTAAGTTTTCGTTCAAAATTTAGATTAGGATCATTCTGATGAGGCGATTCCGTGACTGTTATTAGGTGTTCATTGAATAAGTATAAATAGGGGGAACAGAGGTTCTAATGCCTCCCCCCCCGTTAGTTGATATAAATGGGATTTTCATGCAGAATTAAGTTTTCGTTCAAAATTTAGATTAGGATCATTCTGATGAGGCGATTCCGTGACTGTTATTAGGTGTTCATTGGATAAGTATAAATAGGGTGAACAGGGGTTCTAATGCCCCTCCCCCGTTAGTTGATATAAATGGGATTTTCATGCAGAATTAATTTTTCGTTCAAAATTTAGATTAGGATCATTCTGATGAGGCGATTCCGTGACTGTTATTAGGTGTTCATTGAATAAGTATAAATCGGGGGAACAAGGGTTCTAATCCCCCCCCCCCCGTTAGTTGATATAAATGGGATTTTCATGCAGAATTATGTTTTCGTTCAAAATTTAGATTAGGATCATTCTGATGAGGCTATTCCGTGACTGTTATTAGGTGTTCATTGAATAAGTATAAATAGGGGGAACAGGGGTTCTAATGCCCCCCCCCCTTAATTTATATAAATGGGTTTTTCAAGCAGAATTTTCAGATTTCGTTCAAATCTCTGAATAGTTTTGGAAGTTTAATGGTTAAGTATAAAAGAGGGGGATAACTCCTTTTAAATTATATAAATGCTAAATGGGTTTTTATTAAGAAATATCTAACTTGCTCTTAATTTTGGATATAGATTTTTTATATGATAAAGCATGTCTTTGATAGTATAGGAGGTTCAATGATTAAGTATAAAAAAAGAGGAAAGGGGAGAGCTGTTTCCCCTTCTTAATTTTTTTTTCGAACGGAATTAACCCTTGAAAATATAAGGCTTTAATGTACAATTAGTATTTGTAGCCTGTGAGCTCAATGCCATCAGTTTAGCTGGGCAGTATTCTTTTTTATTACTCCGATTAATTGATTGAAGCAGAAATTTAAGATGAAAATCAAAGTTGGTAAGGTATTGAATTAAAATTATTAAAGCATTAAAATAAGTAACTATTTTTTTAATATTAAAATGTATGTATGAGATAGAAGAAAGTTTTGGGATTGGCACATCCAACTAGTTCATTTTGGAATATTAGATTAAGAGTCTTAATTGATAACTTTATCATAACAACAGATCTTTATTATTTTTTACTGCATACATGTACAATTAAAGTTTAATTTTCACAAGTTCTATCACTGAGTTTCCTTGAAGTAGTATTTTGTTAACATTAGGTTAAGTATTATTTGTTTAAGAGTCATGCTTACCAATATATGGTGCATTTTGTATTGTAACTAATTTTGTACGTTTATTATAAATCAATGAAATAGTTCGTTTTTAAGCATTTTCTTTCGTCGAAATTCGACGAGTTCCACCTCGTATAAATAATGTTAAAAAGGGGGGGGGGGGGAGTAAGAAATTGGTGTGAATGAATCCTAACAGGCAGAAGAGCTAAAGAAAATTATTATTATTTCAAAATTACATTTTATTTCTTATAGCAATATAAACAGATTTGCGAGATACTTGTAATATCAAACTGGTTTAAGGCAAAAATGTACGAAATGTTAAAAAATGAAAACGTTAAATAACTATTCCGTACGTCAAAATATCATTTATAGAGTACATTAGTAAAAAAAAAAAAAAAAAAAGGTACTACTCTGTTATCCCGTTGACCGATTTCGCCAAATCATACAAATCGCCAAGCTATTAGCCATTATACATTTTGACGTGATTTTTATTTTAAATAATAAAAAAGCAAATAATTAGTAGAATATTAATAAAAATGCAAATAAAAAGTCGAAATAAAAATCACCTAATGATCACTTAATCGTATTTAATGTCATTCAATTGACATTCACGATCACCCATTATTGGCATTTAATCTTGTAATTTGGCGATAGTATTTTGGTCGACGGGATAACAGAGTAATACCAAAAAAAATATCAAATATATAATTATTTCGTGTTTTTTCATTGTTTTTCAAGGAAAATTAAATAAAATTAAATAACAAAGCTTACCAAATCGAAAAAAAAAATGTGTTTTTATGTGTCATTAAATTTTATGTAATTAATTTAAAAATAAATTTTAATTTTTTTTCGCTGTACAATCTTTTTTAGTTAACAGTTTGTCCATATAAATTCAAAACTGAAGTTAAAATAAATATATAATTAAACCCTGGGGTCTGAGGAGGTTAAGATATTTTTTGCCTTGCTTAATGTAATAAAAATAGGTTAGAAATTACACGTCAAACGTAGCAAATGAGGTGCGTTCGTACTATAAGGAAGTTTTAAAAATATTCAAATATTGATGTAATAATATACAGTACTTCGGATACAGTATAGTATCCGAAATCTTTTGTGTATCCCTGTAAATACTAATAGTTTTCTACTATACAGAAAATAACTTGCAGTAAGCCTTAACAAACATACATCAATTTCATAAAATGCGAAATAGTTTAATATCATAATAAAAAAGAATACTGCCCAGCTAAACTGATGGCATTGAGCTCACAGGCTACAAATACTAATTGTACATTAAAGCCTTATATTTTCAAGGGTTAATTCCGTTCGAAAAAAAAATTAAGAAGGGGAAACAGCTCTCCCCTTTCCTCTTTTTTTATACTTAATCATTGAACCTCCTATACTATCAAAGACATGCTTTATCATATAAAAAATCTATATCCAAAATTCAGAGCAAGTTAGATATTTCTTAATAAAAACCCATTTAGCATTTATATAATTTAAAAGGAGTTATCCCCCTCTTTTATACTTAACCATTAAACTTCCAAAACTATTCAGAGATTTGAACGAAATCTGAAAATTCTGCTTGAAAAACCCATTTATATAAATTAAGGGGGGGGGGCATTAGAACCCCTGTTCCCCCTATTTATACTTATTCAATGAACGCCTAATAACAGTCACGTAATCGCCTCATCAGAATGATCCTAATCTAAATTTTGAACGAAAACATAATTCTGCATGAAAATCCCATTTATATCAACTAACGGGGGGGGGGATTAGAACCCTTGTTCCCCCGATTTATACTTATTCAATGAACACCTAATAACAGTCACGGAATCGCCTCATCAGAATGATCCTAATCTAAATTTTGAACGAAAAATTAATTCTGCATGAAAATCCCATTTATATCAACTAACGGGGGAGGGGCATTAGAACCCCTATTCCCCCTATTTATACTTATCCAATGAACACCTAATAACAGTCACGGAATCGCCTCATCAGAATGATCCTAATCTAAATTTTGAACGAAAACTTAATTCTGCATGAAAATCCCATTTATATCAACTAACGGGGGGGGGAGGCATTAGAACCTCTGTTCCCCCTATTTATACTTATTCAATGAACACCTAATAACAGTCACGGAATCGCCTCATCAGAATGATCCTAATCTAAATTTTGAACGAAAACTTAATTCTGCATGAAAATCCCATTTATATCAACTAACGGGGGGGGGGAATAGAACCCTTGTTCCCCCGATTTATACTTATTCAATGAACACCTAATAACAGTCACGGAATCGCCTCATCAGAATGATCCTAATCTAAATTTTGAACGAAAACTTAATTCTGCATGAAAATCCCATTTATATCAACTAACGGGGGGGGGGGCATTAGAGCCCCTGTTCCCCCTATTTATACTTATTCAATGAACACCTAATAAGTCACGGAATTGCCTCATCAGAATGATCCTAATCTAAATTTTGAACAAAAACTTAATTCTGCATGAAAATCCCATTTATATCAACTAACGGGGGGCATGAGCCCCCCGTTCCCCCTCTTATACATATCGAATGAACTCCAAAAACTAATCAGGGAAGCGCCTTGTCAGGATATACCTATATACAAAATTTCAAGTGGATCGGATATTTTTATCATGAGTTATCGCGTTACGCACATACATACAGAACGGACGGGCACATAAGCTCTCAGGCAATGATAGCATGTGAGCTAAAAACGCGTCCCAAACAATATTTCTCCTTTATAGAATTATGTAATGGAATGTTTTTGTGTAGCCCTGTAAATGAATATCAAATATCTTTGCCCCCACACGTACAGAATGTATATTTTAGTATATACTTCAAAGATGCATATGAGTTTTAGTATGTTCGAAAGAGTGTAACACCATTAAAATGTATTTGAAACTATTTTTTTCCATTGGCCGTAATGCATCGAAAAACTTTTGATTGTCCCTGTAATTAAACCATGCATCCGATTGTCATAAAATTTGAAACGACTCGGCAAAATTGTGAAACTATTATATATTTTAAATTTCAAATGATTCGATTGGACAGTATTTGCTCTCTTATATGCGGACAGACGGAAGGACCGACGAAAGAACTAAACAATGACTGTGGGATCGAAAAATATTTACATATTTATGAACACACCTAAAAAAGAAAACAGAAGACACAATACAAATGACTAAGAAATATTATTACGTAACAACATGCTTTTAAATAAAACCATTTATTTGGTTGTTATTCAGCCTTTATAATTGAAAGAGCAGTTTACATGAAAAACTCATTTGTTCAACGAAAAATAGGAAAATTGTAAAATAATTTTCAGGTAAAAATTAGGGTTTTTCCGAGGAAGTGTTTTTAACAAATTAAAACAGAAATCGCAATTATTTAAAATTGTGGGATATTTATCTTTGAGGATAAAATACGTAATTGAAAATAAAACATTAATGTTTTTCCCAGCAATGCATTTTGTCAGAACCAGTTATTTTTAAGCATTTCTGAATAAACAACTCCGACTTGAAAAAGAAATAAAAAGAATATTGCCCAGTTAAACTGATGGCATTGAGCTCACAGGCTACGCATGATAATTGTACATTACAGCCTTATATTTTCAAGGGTTAATTCCGTTCGAAAAAAAATTAAGAAAGGGAAACAGCTCTCTCCTTTCCCCTTTTTTTATACTTAATCATTGAACCACCTAAACTATCAAGGACATGCTTTATCATATAAAAAATCTATATCCAAAATTCAGAGCAAATCGGATAATTCTTACTAAAAACCCATTTAGCATTTATATAATTTAAGAAAAGTTATCCCCTTCTTTTATGCTTAACCATTAAACTTCCAAAACTATTCAGTGATTTGAACGAAATCTGACAATTCTGCTTGAAAAACCCATTTATATCAATTAAAGGGAGGGGCATTAGAACCCCCGTTCCCCTGTTTATACTTATTCAATGAACACCTAATAACAGTCACGAAATCGCCTCATCAAAATGATCCTATATCTAAATTTTGAACGAAAACTGTTAATTCTGCATGAAAAACCCATTAAACCAATTAAGGGGAGGGGCATGAGCCCCCCGTTCCCCCTCTTATACATATAGAATGAACTCCAAAAACTAATCAGGGAAGTGCCTTATCAGGATATACCTACATACAAAATTTCAAGTGGATCCGATATTTTTATCATGAGTTATCGCGTTACGCACGTACGAACGTACATACAGAACGGGCGGGCACATAAGCTCTCAGGCTATGATAGCCTGTGAGCTAAAAATGACTCGCAGTACACCACTCTACGTTTGTAAAAAAAAGAAAAGAAAAAGAAAAAGAAATCTCTGCCGGTTCGGACTACAAACGAGGGACGAGGGTAGATGTCGAAGTACAAATTTCACCAACAAAAACTAAGTCAAAATTAGAGATAAGCCGAATTTCATCACTAACAATGAATTCTAGGAACCTAAACCTTTTTTGAAAATTCTAATGTACACGCAGACATACTAGAGGTTTGCACGGGTCGAAATTTCCAGACCCGGTGTAAAACTAAAAAGTTCAGCACGAGCCGTTTATATTTTTACATTTATAGGCCCGGCCTGATCTGGCACGACGCAATTTCCACTATTTCGAAAAATTCAGATTTTTATCATATAATTAAAATTCCTTTAAAGAATACTACATACATATTTATGGGAGGATATTACAGTATATTTCATAGAAAATACACAATAGCAGCACTAATGATTACTTAGATTCTTTTAACATTCAGATGAAGATTCATTAAAAAATTAATATGGTTTAGAATAGTAGTTAAAAAAAAAAGTTAAAAACATCATAACTTTTGAAGCTGTATAATAAAAAGTAAATTTATGAAAATATTTCCATATCATTTTATTATATTCCATATCATTTTATTATATTCCATATCATTTTATTGTGTATATGTTTTCTAAATGTTATTTGGAATAATAAAGTACACAGCGCCATGCGAAAGAGGGGGAGGGGGCGAAGGGGGCTGTCGCCCCGGGCGCGGAAACTTATGGGGCGTCAAATTTATACCATCAACTTCATTTTTGGCCTATCACAAGGAAAAGTTCGGGGTGGGAAGGGCGCCAAATTCAACCTTTGCTCCGGGTTCTTCACATGCCCTTGAAAGCACAGACTTTGTTTTGTGTCTAAATACAAAGTTATTTAATGTGCAAAAGACTTGTATATTTTACGAAACATTAATTGTAAATAATGCTGCATAGCAGCGCCGCCTGTTGAGCGATTTACACCAAATGTTAATCAGCTTTAATTTATATCAAAGACTACATGAATATCATTTTTTATTCAAATTTGTGCATTAGTTCTTGAGATACAGCTGTTCCATAAATCATAAAAATTGCAATATAGCATCAGCGACACACTTATTAAGCGATTTACACCAAAAACTAATCATCATCAATTTATATCAGGGACTACCTAAATATAAATTTTTATTACAATCCTGCGTAGTTCTTGAGATACAGCTGTTGCGTAAACCGTAAAAAAATGCAGCATAACAGCGCCAACTGTTGAGCGATTTACACCAAAAACTGATCAGCATCAATTTATATCAGGGACTACCTAAATCTAAATTTTTATATGAATCCGTGCGCTAGTTCTTTAGATACAGCTGTTGCGTAAATCGTAAAAAATAAGCAAAACAGCACTACCTATTGAGCGATTTACACAAACAGTAATGAGCATCAGTTTATATCAGGGACTACCTGTCAGACTAATATAAATTTTTATTAGAGTCCTTGCGCCAGTTCTTGAGATACAGCTGTTGCGTAAATCGTAAAAAATGAAGCATAGCAGCGCCATCTGTTGAGCGATTTACACCAAAAACTGATCAGCATTAGTTTATATTCAGGGACTACCTATCAGACTATACTATATAAATTTTTATTACAATCGTGCATTAGTTCTTGAGATATAGCTGTTGCGTAAATCGTAAAAAAATGCACCATAGCAGCACCACCTGTTGAGCGATTTACGCCAAATACTAATCAGCAATAATTTATATCAGGAACTACCTAGATATAAATTTTTACTAAATTCCGTTTATTTTTTCTTGAGAAATAGCTCCCACAAATTATATGTCATAGACAGATGTTTTATAAAAACATGTTTTTAGGAATCTCTAACCCCTGAAACGGGTAAAATCCGACGAAAACTGGAATTCGAAACTTTATACGAATCCAATACTTTCTTCTTGTAAAGATAGAAGGAAATAAAAATAGAAATTGGTGTTGGTAGAATAAATTTGGTGCTCCCTCAATCTCCTCGGACGGGTCTCCCCTCCCTTTCACACGGGCCTGAATGTCCGGATGGGGATTTAAAAGCAAAAATTCCTGAATGAGCTAAAAATAATTTTGATTAATAGATTTATTTTTACAGCATAGTCACAAATAAAAGATAAAAACAAAGTTTTTTTTTAAAACAAAGTTTAAATTAATTTAAATGTGTATTCTGGAGATCCTATAATTTACACATTTTTTTTTTTCCTCCAAATAATTAAAATAAAAATTTGCTTTAATTCTACATGCATTAATTGCATAAATATCCAAAGTTGTGAATTATTAAATTGTTCAAAGGTTTTAAGAACTGTACGCGAAATTAAAATTTACTCAAAAATATTTGATTAATACTTAATTTCTTAAAATCATAAGTCTATTTTTTTGCGATATTCAACTTACAACTGGGCATTTCCATGCGAACTTGTTTGTCTGTTACATACTACGATTTTTGACTACCAGTATTTTAAAGCGAGGAAATGTGACTTAATTTATCGAAGATGTAGCATCAATTGAATAAGGCGAAGCAAACTTTTCGAAAATAACGGTGTCAAACAAGCATAACGATTTTCAGTTGTGTAACAGACTAACAAATTCGCATGGAAATGCCCAACTGTCATTTAAATCCGCGTTTTGGTTTTTGTCAGAAAGATCTTGTATTTTAAGTGGCTTAAAAAAGAAAATGAAGCACCAAATACCTTTAAAAAATATGTATGTTGTGAAGAAAACTTCAATTAATCAGATTTTCATTTCTACAACTTTCTAAAAATTCAGATTTTTCGTAAAAATTTTTTAAATGAACATTTTTTTTTCCATTGAAAAGCATTGCAGAAGCATCGATCGACAGCCTACCATCTACGGTGTCGTCCCCTATTGTTAAAAAATCCGCATGGCAAAAATTTAACATAACTTTCCCCTCCTGTTTCTTACTCCGTGTTACTAACGGATAAATCATATCTGACCAGTCATAACCACAGGGCCGTAACTATAAACTTGGGGGCCCCGGGGCAAAATCTCCGGGGGGCCCCCAGGAAGGGCAAATTGAAACTTTGCCCCGGGCATAGTTTCTTTTCTCGCACACCGTTGTTTAAATGTACATAGTATGGTAAGCCCAAAAATGACTAAAAAATGTAGAATTGGACAATTCTACTCGGCAGGCACTTGGCGGCGACGCCATTTTTGCCGATCCCACTGAAGTTAGCATAGGGAAGAAAATACGGACTTCTGATTGTTTGAATACTTTAAAGAGCATTTTATTTAGGTTCATTTTTGAGTATATGTAACTTAATCATGCGTTTCTGTTTAAAAACCTTTTGAAAGATGGATTGTGATAATTTTTTTTTTCGATTTTATGTATTTATTAATAGACTAGTTGGCCCATCTGGCATTGCCCGGGACACGTTATGATAACCTTAAGCAAACAATTAACACTTTAAATCTACAATTAGTCAAAATTAAGCATAGGATATGAATTATTCGTTAAATAATATTTTAAAGAAACGCATAAAAAATTGAGTAAATGCTTTAAAAAAGGCCTTTGGACCTCAATAAAAACATCAGGGTGTAGGTCCTGAAATAAGAGTCCAAAATTCAACCTTAAATTTATGCATTGAGAAGGTTTGATAATAAGTGGGTGAAATATGCACGGAGAAAAAAATTTCAAGATGAGACCATAGGGAGTCTCAGGCTTTTAAATAGAATGTAAGAACATGGGAATAACTAAGTGAAAAAATAGTTTTAAAAAATGAAGATTGGATTAAGAGTGGGCAGTTTAATAGCAATTTATGGTACAAAATCTTCAAGGGGCCAGGAACTTATTTCGCATGTATTTGGGTATAAAATATTTTTTGTAGTTATTAAAGTAATGGAAGGACGCTAAAGCAATGTGAAAGAAAATTGCAAGCAATCCGGATCATTTTTAAAGAAATTGCACCAACGGCCCCCAGAACGTGATTAATATTCAAAATTGGTGGTAGCTAGACTATGGCGGTTTCTTAGTAGTTGATGGATTTAAGAAGTTGTTTAAAAAAAGGAGTTAATTGAACCATTTTAAAGGGATTTATAATAAGGGCCCAAAAAGGACAACTGACAGTTAAAAAGAGGGCCCTAACAGGAAAACATGTTAAAATATCTTAGTTACTTAGCTCTTTAGATCTACAATTAGTCAAAATTAATCACTGGGTATGAATTATTCATTTTAATAATATTTTATCGAAATGCACAAATTGATTCGGAAAATGTTTTTAAAAAAGTCCTAGCCGCGGATGAAAATATGAGAAAGAAGAGTCCAAGACTCAAATTTAAAAAATTTGCACTGAGAAGGGGATAAATTTAAAGAGTGAACTATGTTTGCCTCACAAAATGTTCAGGGGCCCTAGAGTGAGCCCTGTGATTCCACAGGAGGCCAAAGTGTCTTATATGGAATGTCAAAATATTAAAATATCTAAATGAATAAAGAATCCTAAAAATGAAGATCGGATTAAAAGGAAACAATTTATTAACAATTCATTATTACAAAAACTTTAACGGGCCCCAAGGGGCCAGGAATTTATTTTGCATGTAGTTGGGTATAAAGATATTTTTTGTAGTTATTAAAATGATGGAAAGACACTATAACTATGTTAAATAAAATTGAAAGCAATTTGATTCATGTTTAAAGAAGCTGCATCAAGGGCCTCAAGAAAGCAATTGACAAACAAAATTAATGGTAGCTGAAGTCTGAGAAATTCTTTTGTCGTTCATGTAATAGGTAGAGAGAGGGCATAAAAAATTAATAGAAAAAAAAAGTTAGTGAATTGTACCATTTTAAAGGGAGCTATAATATGGGGCCCTATAGGGACCAACTGACAGTTAAAACCAGGACCCTAATATGAAACCATGTTAAAATATTTTAGTACATAGCGCTTTAGATCTTTAATTAGTCAAAATTAAGCATATAGTAGGAACTATTCTTTGGAATGATGTAATTTTTTAAATGTACCAATTGATTGGGCAAATGTTTAAAAAGGGGCCCTAGGGTCAGAATAAAAACATCAGGTTTTCTGGATTGGTCCTGAAAGAAGAGTCCCAGGCAAATTTAAAATTTTGCACTAAGAAGATCAGAAATATAGGAAGTGAAATATGTTTATTTCACAAAATGTTGAGGGGCCCTGGGCTGGACCATATGATTCCACAGGGGAACACAGTGTCTTGTATAGAATGTCAAAACATTAAAATATCTAAATGAATAAAGATTCCTAAAAATGAAAATCAGATTAAAAGGAAGCAATTTATTGACAATTTATTATTACAAAAGCTTCAAGGGGGCCTGTTCCGGGCCCCAAAGGGCCAGGAAATTATTTCGCATGTAGTTGGGTATAAAAATATTTGTGTAGTTATTAAAATAATGGGAAGACGCTAAAACTATGTTGAATAAAATTGAAAGCAATTTGGATCATTTTTAAAGAAGCTGCACCAAAGGCTCCAAGAAAGCAATTAATATTCATAAATAGTGGTAACTGAAGTCTAAAATTTTTTTTGTTGTTGTTCATGTCGTAGTTGGAGGACCTAAAAAGTTGTTAAAAAAGGCTAGTGAATCCGACCATTTTTAAGGGAGCTATGATAGAGGCCCCATAGGGGCCAACTGACAAATACAATCAGGCCCTAACATGAAAACATGTTAAAATATTTTAGTACGTAACGCTTTAGACCTTTAATTAGTCAAAATTAAGCATAGAGTATAAATTATTTGCAAGAATAATATATTTTTTAAATGCACCAATTGTTTGGGTAAGCGTTAAAAAAGGGGCCCCAGGGCCCGAATAAAAATATCAGGGTGTTGGTCCTAACATAAGAGTCCAAGATTCAGCTTGAAAAATTTGCACTTAGAAGGTGAGAAATTTAGGGAATGAAAAATGTTAAGCGCACAAAAAGATCAAGAGGCCCTGGGTCGGCCCTATGATTATCTAGGAGACCCCAGTGTCTTATATGGAATGTAAAAATTTGAAAATATCTAAATGGAACAGGTATCCCAAAAATGAAGATCGAAATTAATGGAAGCAATTTATTAGCAATTTACTATCACAAAAACTAAAAGAGGCCTTAAAACGGACTCCAAGAGTCCAAGGTCATAACTGAAGAGTAAAAAGGCGAAAATATCTAAAAGGAGAAAGGTACCTCAAAACGGAAAAGATTAGATAAAAAGGAGTCAAGCTATTAACAATTTGGCGCATAAAAATTGTAAAGGGCCCAGGGCCCTGGCCCTCAAAATATTAAAAGTCTGAGCCTCAGGTGCATCAGGACCTGTCTTGGACTATCTTCACCTAAAATTTCAGACTTCTATGTGCGGTAGATTTTGCTAACTATCGCAGTCACACACTCACATACATATACGCAGACATACACAAACAGAGCGTTTTGTTAACTTATTAGTACAGATAAGAAGAAAGATTTTCTACAATTTTTTAGATTCTTTTTATATTATTCAGTCGATTAGAAGTCCATATTTTCTTCCTTATACTAGCTTCGGTAGGATCAGCAAACATGCTGGCGCGACATGACACATTCGACTCGACATTTTGCTGTCTGCTGTAGAACTCCTTTTGCATGCGAAGCGTAAGGAGTGTATTGACAGACAAGCAAAAACAGCTATTCTAGCACTTTGATTTTTTTTATTACTAATTTTTAGGTATGTGCTGGACATTTTATATAGGAACTTAGACTAGAAACTAAAATCAATAGTTTTTTTAACCATCAGTTTGGGGGCCCCTTAGGCTTGGGGGCCCCGGGGCAGTGCCCCGGCTGCCCCGGCGGTAGTTACGGCCCTGCATAACCATGAACATGGTCATAACACAGACTTCTCATAACTAAACTCCATATCTGCAACCGTTTCTTGACGCCGGGATCTTTGTCTTCCGTTACGTGATGGAGAGCAGATTTGGCGCGCCAAACCGGTTTTACTCTCTCTAAAATCTCCTTGCGGAATTTTTTCACCGCATTCCAGCCGAAACTCACATTCTTATTTAAATATCATTTTTTATTATTAAGTTTTAATTTAAGTTTAGAAATTTAATTAAGAAATTACGTTGAAAACTATTGACCTACTTTTGAAACTAGTATTCTTTTAATAGTAAAAAATAAAATTATTTTAAATGTATGAAATTCGAGATCATTTTAAAAAGATAAACAATATGCATTAAAAATAGATAAATTTATCTTTTTAAAAAAATCTAATAACATGATGTAATGAAAAAAACATTTTTCGATTTTTATAAAACTAATAAGTGTTGCATTTTAACATCGTTATAAACACTACATTTATTATGATTATTATTATTATTATTATTAACCACAAATAATTCTAGCGCAATAATTTCAATTGCGTAAAGTTTTTATAAACCACTATCACGAATCTATTGATCAATAGATTTACATCAATCGATCAATAGATACAATAGAATGCTTTTCTTGCGAAATTTTTCTAGGTAATCTCAATAAATTTCTATATAAATTGTTCTACAGAAAATGTTCCATGTCCATTTCAACAGATATTTAATTGTAATTATTTTAAATGTATTTTTATGTTTGTGAATTATTTAAATGTATTTTTATTTATTTTAAATGTATGTATTCTTTCTTTTTAAAATGTATTCTACGTAATTTTTTTACAATATATATACAGTAAAACCTCCATAATGGACACTCCCGAATAGTGGACGCCTCTATTTAACGGACAGCTTTCAAATACCCACTCCCAAAACTTAAATTTTTATATGTTTAACCTCCGAATAACGGACATTCCGAATAGCGGACAGTAATTTTGGCTAAAAAGAATGCAAAATTATTTTTTAACGACGAAAAAGAAATAAAAAGCCTCTAAATTTATCGGGGCAATATCTCACAAATTTTGTGATTACAGATAAGTGTGGGGATGAGCTGAAAAAAATCCCCTCTCCCCCTATATTTATCTGAAATCGCAACCCCCCCTCTCTTGGATGACTTGAGATTGTAAACTTTTAAGAAGCAGAAAAATACAGTAAACACTTACACATTAAAAGAAAAAAAAAATATTCAAATGATTTAAAATTACTGACAGAATTAAAATTTCACGTTGAAAAACAAATTACATGTAATCGCAAGTACAAACAATTTTTTGCATTTTTTTTTCTTTGTAGGAATGTAATAAACACTGGATAAAGGTATGCTCAGTTTTATTTCAGTTTTATTGCTTTAAAAGTTATTTTAATTTTTAGTACATCAGTTAATGAAACATTAAGCATTCATTAGCAATTTTTCTGTCTCTGAGATTTTCCCAATAGCGGACACCTCCGAATAGAGGACAATTTCCGCGCTCCCAAAGTGTCCGTTATTTAGAAGTTTTACTGTACATATACAGTGGACTCCCTCTATTCTGAACATTCATGAGACCGATCAAAAATGTTCAGATTATGGGGGGTGTTCATAATAGAGGAAGATTACGAAATGTATTACTACTGCTAATGTATAGAGTGACCAAGCCAGTAGTTGATCAAATAAAGTTTGGGGGGTTTAACTACGGGGGTTTTATTATATTTTTTTTTTTCCTTTTAAGCTTAAAAAGTAAACTATAATGATTTCTACAACCAATAATGAATATTCTATTATGGTTAAAAACCAAATGTTCTGAAATTAAATGGCTGAATGTGCTGAAATTATAAGCAAATAGTTTCTTTAATATCCATTTTCACTGCAGTTGATCAATCAAAGAAATCAGTTGAAAATTCTAAAATTAATCTTTAAAAGATCATGTTTAAGCTGCGATTAATAATAATTCATATAAAACTATTATTTGAAATTAGTAACATGAAAGTGAATTATTTTAACTTATCGTAATTGTCTCCAATTAATAAAAAACTTTTTTTTTTCTTTTTCTAATTAAAAAAAGAAAAAAAAATCATAAAATGGCTTCTATTACAGGACACAGTTTATAATAACCTGACAACAGATGCTCCACCATTTAATTGAAGATTTTATCTAAAGTACTCAAAAAAAAAAAAAAAAAAAAAAAAAAAAAAAAAAAAAATTGTAACTTCAAGTATTTGCTTAAAATCTAGCAGTGATCTCTGTTTATTTTTCAATCGAGTACGTTGAATTTTTTTATTCTTCTGTAACAGTTTCTCTGAATTTCCATGATGAGAATTCAAATTGCAAACACATGTTCAGCTTTCAGAGAGGTAGAGTAGAAGTGGGGAGCCAAAGAAGCGTTCATAATAGTGAGATGTTCAGAATACAGAGAGTATCTTTTGTTAAGTCTGTGGCGATTTGCCTGGAGCACCGGAATGTATCCATAATACAGAATCCATCCATGTTCACATAGAGAGAGACTACTGCATATAAATAACTGTATAAAAAAAAAAAAAAAAAAAAAAAAAAAAAAAAAAAAAAAAAGTTAGAGAAGCAGGCGTCTCTAGCAAATCCTTCCACGAAAATGATAGAAATGGGCGGTCCTTCAGAGCTTTCCATTCACGTTAGTCAAGGTAATACAGTGCTCAGCAAAAGTTTAGACACTGGTGTTTTTTAGCCTTTAAATAAAAAATACGAACACGTGAGTTTTACAAATGGCTATACTTATTTACAAAAATATTTTAAACAATGTAGAATAAAAATAATGGTTATAATATAAGGTAATATTTAATTTAATTGAAAAATGTAAAATTTGCATATTGCAAAAGTTTAGACACTTTTTTGATTTTTAGCTAACTGTTCATGGAAAAATGCAAATTTCCAAGTTATGATGTAACATGTCTGAAGTATTTCATTATACCTCGAAATAGCATCAGTTAATGAAGATGCCGCGAGCTAAAAATATTCCGTTAGTTGAGGTAATTAAAGTAGGAAAGCTGAAATGGAAAGAGATGGCTGTTGCAGAAATTTCAGCAACATTGAATCGCCCAAAGTGGTCTGTCTATGAAGTATAGTCTAAGGATGACTCCTGTAAAATAAAACATAATCTGGAAGATCTTGTGTGACGAGAAAATGAGATGACAAAAGGATCCAGAAACTGACATTTACCCAAGTAATGATTGCTAATTACATTAAAAGTCAGAACTTTCTGTGTCGACGGAAATGATTCGTAGATGAATTAAAGAAACACGTAAATCAATTTACATGAAGATGATAAAACAATCAGCTTTAAAATATCGCTATAAATTGGTGAGAATTGAATTAACTTGCAAACATATGTCATATGGACCCAAATGGTACGCTATGATATTCAGTAACGAAAAAAAAGTGGAATTTGAATGGCCCAAACAAGTGGGCATACTATTGGAACGACTTAAGGGTAAAGATCCTGGGACTTTATTAAGTCGACAAAAAGAAGGTGACTTTTAAATAATTTGGTCATCACTTAGCTTTAATGCTCGTGTATCTGTGGAGTTATTCATTGGTTGCCAAGCAACACAAGACTAGGTACATACGTTGGAGATTAATTTTTAGTCATTTGGGGAACTTTTGCTGATCTAAAGTATGAATTTTAGCATCTATTCATGTTGCATACAAAAGAAGAACTTTGTTTAACTCTGAAAATACTATTGATCTCAACTGGCCGGCTTGTAGTTCTGATCCGGACCCAATCGAAAACTTTTGTAACATCATATGTCGTAATGTTCATGCAAATTTTTGCTTTAATTTTTTTTAATGAGGTTCGAGCTGCTGTTGAACATGTTTGGTACGAAATAGACCCCCAAGTGACGCAGCATTTAGTTTTTTCGATGAAAAGTCACATTCTTACACTAACTGCAAACAATGCGGGTGCAACTCGATTTTAATTTGTACTAGTTATTTTTTCTGTAAATACACAAATTGTCTATACTTTTGCCACAATGTTAATTTTATTTTTTTGCCATTATATTTTATGTAAAAGGTAAAATTAAAAATTTATTGAGTGTGAATAAAGGATAAGTCGCAAGTAATATATGATAGAGGAATTACAAACATTCAGCACATACTTCTGAAAATAGAAGCGTAATCGATCATTGTCTAAACTTTTACTGAGCACTGTAAACTTTGCCAGATATGCTTAAATATCGACAGATATATTGCAATGTCTGAAAAATGATATTGTTTTTGCGAGTGTCGTGTCGCTAGACATCTCTGAATGTTGGAATACTAGTTAATTTTTACAACATGGGCCAATATAAAAAAAATGTCAAAAATAAAACATTAAAAAAAAATCAAGTTTTCCAAAAATGGCAAAATTGTTAAATTTTGTTGTTTAGATTGTTATTTACGCATTACAATGTTATAAGTAATGCAAATAATTCGTTTGGATGCTTTATTTTAAAAACTAATTTGTAACTTGTAAAGACAAAGAATATTCGACAATTTTTCAATTGTGATGGGCCAATGAAAAAACCAGTTAAAATTAATGTATTAATTTATAATTAACTTCTAAAAGTATATTTCATATCGGTTCTTAAAATTATGAGCTTTAACTTTTTCAAATACACCGGCAAACACGAATCACATCGCGGCTCATGGAGAATATATTTTTTCCCACGCTAAAAGAAATTAACACAGTATTTTTAGAACATTTCAATAAACCAGATTTACATCACTTACAAAAATTTTGAAACGTTTGAATGGATAGAATTATTATTTTAAAAAAAAAAATCTCTGAAAATTTTTACGAAATCGGTGAAAACCTGAGTTGCTCTCTGGTTTTGTCGTTTGCTTTCGGTACGCATAGTTTCCAAAATTGAAATTACGTAGGAAATAAAATACCAAACATCGTATGCTTTCAATTCAACATCTTTTCAAAATTTTTCCATTTAAAAATATAAATTCTGACAAAATGGACTTAAAAATATTAAATTATACAAATTTGAGTTTCATTTAAGGGTCATTTAGAAAACAGATAACACAATTGAAAACTGAATAATATCACGGGCCCGGGCAACGCCCGGCAGGTCAGCTTATTAATAATATAGTTCTATGTTATATTACATAATAATATAATGTATATATAATGATAAAAAACCATTCATTATATTAGATTAATATATAATAATATTATGGTAATATAAGATATAAAAAAAATATAAACTTAAACGCAATATAAATGTCTATTAAATATTAGTGGTTAAAAATCAAGAGAAATACTAATAGTATAGTTCTAAAGAACATTCCTTTCAAAGGTTTTGTAGCGTGAAATGATTATATATTGATGTAATATTACATTTTTTTACTAATAATACTATTTTGGATTAATTAATATGCATAATATATATTTAATTATGCATAGTTATTAATTATTATTATTTATACACAATTATTAATTATGATTAAATGATTTACTATAATTTATCTTCGATTTTTACAATTTTCAAAATACTATGATGGCGATGGCGATTTTTATACTTGTAAATGAATTTTGAAAATTGTTTACTGAACACCTATAAAATAAAAAAGTAATGAAACTGACATTATTTCTTAAAATACAACCAAAATTCAGTAAAATTTTTACACTTAGCTAAACTAGCAAAACTTCACCAAATCTACATTTTATTTGATTGGATTTACAAGGAAGGTCTCCATACTGGATATACTCAGATTTTTTTGGAAAAAAAATAATAATAAAACTACTCATGTATGTAATAAAGGATCAGTGAAAATTAGCGGAGTAATTGAAGTAGAAAACATGCAAAAAATAAAATACTTTCGAATATTTGGCGTGAAAATATGAAAGTGTCACACGATTTGGCGAGCAGCACTTTTCTCCGCGAAAAGCAAACGATTTTAATGCAACTTAAAACTTTTGGACTTTTATAATCCGTGTAAATAACATTTAATAGATTTAAACATAAACAATGAGAGAATTTAACATATTATATATGTATGTATATTTTAAATTGCATATATCTATATTATTTGTTGCTGTAGTTATCTAATTTACCTCTGGAATTTTTTTTTTTTTTAATATATAAAAAATTGTTATTCAGTAAAATTATTTTCATATATTTAAGTGTATTCAAAAGTAAAAGCCAGATGTTACCATAGCAACAAAATCGAACTGACAATGCTTAACTGGACTTTGAACTTGAAACAATTTTAAATAATTCTAATTTGAATTTCGTTTTAAATCTCAAATTTTGATGATAAAATTTTAATATAAATACATATAAATATCAATATAACGAATTATACTTAAAACAAACTAAAGCTGACAAAAGCAAAGATATTTAATTTATCTAAACACGTTGAACATCACACTTTTTTTCCTTTAAAATGCATTTGACATTAAAAGAACAAAAAAAAAAAAAAAAAAAAAAAAAAAAATGAAATTGTTTTTTATCGCCAACCGATGATAAATCACCAAATAACGAAATTTTCATTATTTTTTTATGGACGGGATAACGGAAGTTTCGCCGAAAAAAAAAAAAAAAAAAAAAAAATTATATACCCTCATAAGAAGAACATTCTGTATCTGTAATTCTGTATCCTAATAACAGAGTGCGTGAATACTGGTAAGATAAATTAAAGCACAGACTTTTTTTCATGCTTTTAAATTCAGTTAAACACAAAGGTTTTATTTCAAAAATATGCATTAAAATATTTAATTGCTATAAAGGACGTCAAATACCAATAAAATTTATAGCAATTAAATATTTTGATGCATATTTTTGAAATGTTTTTAATGGACGTATAAGAAAACTTCGATTTATAATTAATGTCAAAGGTTTTATTTTCAATTTTAGAAAATATCCATTTAATTTTACATCATTATTTCAATAATTCAGTGACCTAAAAAAAATAGCATTATTGCAGAATTATAAAAATAAACAGTTTTGTCTATTTTAAGATAGAAGAAAAACTGCACAGAAAAATTTTGTAATTACAGTCGACTCTCGTTAATTCGAAATCGGATAATTCGAATCTTCGCTTAATTCGAACTAAACATAAAGTCCCGAAATTTTCAATGGCAGAATAACGTTAAAAACTTTCACTAATTCGAACTCATTTTCTCTTGAATTCGTTTAATTCGAACTAACAAGAATTTCGATTTTTCATTCTTCCTTTCTTTCTCACGGATTTCAGATCATTTGAATAATTTTCTTTCTTTGATTTTCGTGAAAATTGTTCCGAAGGAGTATGCATATAATCCCGTCCATTTAATATCCACTTTCTAACTGCCCCGTCTGTCCATTTGTGACGTTTCAGATTTTTCTTCCATTGTGCTTGTTTCTAATTTTCGAATTAGTTTATGTATTTATACATTCTAATACAATATTAAGTCATATCCTGATGATAACACACATAGTAAATTAAAAAAACACTATAACATTAATTCCTTTGTAATAGTACCATATTAAGCATGTTCTCATTTCATACTTTCCATATTTCGAATTTCGGATAATTGAAACATTTCTTATGGCCTCGACGAGTTCGAATTAAGGAGAGCCGACTGTAGTGTTTACTGTGTTTCACATTTTGTTTCAATTAAAGGAAAGAAAAATTCGAATAAATGTTAAGCCTAAGTATGTAAGCAACGCATCTGATATTATTTAGCATATCAGCAATTTTCTTTGGATTTTTTTTTAAAATCATTAATATAGCTTTTTGAACATTGAATTAAATATTTCCAATTTATCGTGTTAGATTATGGAAAATAACTTCCACTGATACGAAATCGGAATTTTTGCTTTATTTAATGACAAGTTCTAACTGAAATAAAAAAGGAAATCTAGTTATACAGAAATAGAGGTCGAAATTTTAAATAAAACAACGGGCTAAATTTTCAACAATGCTTGTTTTTGTTCACTGTTATTTGTGGATAAACATGGCGTACATTGCACTCATACTTGCAGGCAGAAACAGAGAAAAAAAAAAATCAGTATGTTTAAATTACATTTTATTATTTAATTTTTTTACAATTTATTTTTATACTTATTTTATATTTTTTATTATTTATTTTTGTCACTGAAGCTGCAAACTTTTATTACATACTTCTTATAGGAATAAAAATATCGCAAGCGCTAAAATTTATAAATAAATAATTTAAAAGTCGATGCAAGTTGCAGCGGAACCTGTGCCACTATGTTAGCTGATCCATTAACTTTGCTGTAATTCTTTAACTTAGTCTACTGATTTAGCTTTAACTTTTTATTTATTTTTTTTTTTTCCTCTCTCTTAAACTCATACACTCATGTCGTCCCCCCCCCCCTCTCCTGAATTTTATTCACATTGCTGCCAGAGAATTCTCACCTGGTTATTTACCAAATAAGCTCTGCTACCGGGGATGTGGGGCATATGTCCCAGGCTTTATGGAAAAACATCTTCGTATCGTCGTATCGTCGGCAGAAGAAATAAAGAAAATTAGAAATTAGCTTTGGAAAGCTGCGATTATTCAATTTCAATAGTGCAAGCTAAATACTGACGGATAAATCATATCTGAACAGTCGTAAAGTTTTACGGGAAGACAAGTTTGAAACGCCACATGAATGTAATTTTTTTTTTCTAAACCACCCCCATTTCCCTCTTTTTTGTTTATTTTATTTTTATTTTTTATTTATTTTTGCTGTAAGAGTAAGTACTGTCATAAACTGGTCCTGGTCAATATAAAAATTGTAGATAATATTAAGAAGATTCATGATAAATCAAAGCGAATTTGGTATTATGTGAACTGTCGAAGTTGTGAAAATTTTTCTTCTCCTATCCTTCACCCCCCCCCCCCCGTTTTTTTTTTTTTTTCTTTAGATAAGTGTTCGCCCAATAAAATTTTATCAATATAAAAGTTGTAGATACGTTTAAGAAGATTTATAATAGATTTAAATGAATTTGATATCTTGAAAATTTACAGATTTATTTCTTTTCTTTTTAAAACCCCGATTTTCGTGTTACTTCAGACAACTTTATATATCATCAAAGTCTATTTTTAAATTTTGGCCTTTTCCCTAGAAAAATAATAACTTTAAATTGACTCGATATATGTACAATAATTAAGAGGTTATGGGGTTTTACCTGTTTTCACACAACTCCTCCCCATTTCCACCTTCTTCATCCGATATTATCCCGAGGACGTAGTTAGAAATGAACAGTAGGGCGGGCTCAAGAGAAAATATTGAGGGGGCTCGTCTCTCTATGACGCAGAGTGATAAATTAGTGCATATACACATTGTAGGTACTATATTTATTATTAAACTGTTGTAACAACTTCATTTTATGCTACGAAAAGTATATGATGATGAAAAATATATATTCCATGAGCCGCGATGTGATTCGTGTTTGCCGGTGTATTTGAAAAAGTTAAATCTGATAATTTTAAGAACCGATATGAAAAATATTTTTAGAGGTTAATTATAAATCAATATATTAATTGTAATTGGTTTTTCCGTTAGCCCATCACAATTGAAAAAACATCGAATATTCTTTGTCGTTACAAGTTACAAATTAGTTTTTAAAAGAAAGCATCCACACGAATTATTTGCATTACTTATAACATTGTAATACGTAAATAACAATCTAAACAACAAAATTTAACAGTTTTGCCATTTTTAGAAAACTTGATATTTTAATGTCTTATTTTTGACATTTTATTTACATTGGCCCATGTTGTAAAAATTAACTAATATTCCAACATTCAGAGATGTCTAGTGACACGACACTCGCTAAAACAATAACATTTTTCAGACGTTGCAAGATTATCTGTCGATATTTAAGCATATCTGACAAAGTTTATTACCTTGACTAACGTGAATGGAAAGCTCTGAAGGACCGCCCATTTCTATCATTTTTTGTGGAAGGATTTGCTGGAAACGCCTGCTTCTCTAATTTTTTTTTTTTTTTTTGAATTTATAGTTATTTATATGCAGTAGTCTCTCTCTATGTGAACACCCCGGTATTATGAATACATTCCGGTGGTCCAAGCATATCGCCATAGACTTCACAACAGATACTCTCTGTATTCTGAACACCGCACTATTATGAACGTTACTTCTGCTCCCCACTTCTACTCTACCTCTCTGTAAGCTGAACATGTGTTTGCAATTTGAATTCTCATCATGGAAATTCAGAGAAACTGTTACAGAAGAATAAAAAATTCAACGAACTCGATTGAAAAATAAACAGAGATCACTGCTAGATTTTAAGCAAGTACTTGAAGTTACAATTTGTTTGAGTACTTAAGATAAAATCTTCAATTAAATGTTGGAGCATCTGTCATCAGATTATTATAAACTGTCTCCTGTAATAGAAGGCATTTTATAATTTTTCTTTCATTAGAAAAAAAAAATAGTTTTTGATTAATTGGAGACAATTACAGTAAGTTAAAAAACTTCACTTTCATGTTACTTATTTCAAATAATAGTTTTATATTCATTATTATTAATCATAATCGCAGCCTAAACATGTTATTTTAAAGATTAATTTTAGAATTTTCAACTGATTTCTTTGTCTGATTAACTGCAGTGAAAATGGATATTAAAGAAACTATTTGCTTGTAATTTCAGCACATTCAGCTATTTAATTTCAGAACATTTGGTTTTTAACCATAATAGAATATTCATTAATGGTTGTAGCAATTATAATAGTTTATTTTTTAAACTTAAAAGGAAAAAAATATAATAAAAACCCCGTAGCACTAACCTTATTTGATCAACTACTGGCTCGGTCACCCTACACATTAGGGGCCGTCCATTAATCATGCGAGGCTCGAGAGGGGGGGGAGGGGTCCATAAAAAAATCACGAAACATCACAAGGGGGGAGGGGGGTGTAGTAATATATCACGAGTATTTATTTTTTCGGCAAACGCGCGATACTGAACCGAAAAGCGGCGTTTCGTGTATTTATTTTTTCGTCAAATGCGTACAAAGTCGAAAGCGGCTTGTAGTGTGACCTTGATTCACCGTTGCCAGGCAACGAACGAATTGAAGTTCCCGCGAGAGAGATTCTCTGCGTAGTGCGTGAAAATGATGACGCCGAGTGGCTTGATGAAACCGATGTTAATCTTCAACAAAGCACTGTACCTACAACTAACTTGCAAGATGCTTATCCAGTTATTGGTGTTGAAGAAAGTCTTGCTAATCCGTGGTCTGAGGACATTGTAAATTAAATTATGTTTATGTATTACTACAAAAAAGTTTTTCGCATTTCTTTCATTATTTTTATGTCAGTCCAAAACAACTTGCAACCTCTTTGTTTACCTCTTAAGGTTATTATTGTAGTTTTTTTTTATTTTCTATAATAAAATGTGATGATACTTGAACCTGTATTTTATAATAAATTTTCTAAAAAAAATAAGATTCTTTGTAGGTATTAAAAAATACACGTGATGTAGGGTTGGGGGGGGGGGGGGGGGTTAAAAATGCCAAAAAAAAAATCACAGGATTAATGGACGGCCCCTTAGTAGTAGTGATGTATTTCGCAATCTTCCTCTATTATGAACATCCCCATAATCTGAACATTTTTGGTCGGTCTCGTGAATGTTCAAAATAGAGAGAGTCAAGGCCATCTGCATAATAATGAAGAAAGATCTTGATAATAATCAATATATCAAGAAAGCTCTGGCCTTATCCGAATTTTAAAAATTCGCGTTTTCTCTATCAATCCTTCATATTAGTGAATATTTATCAGAAAAACACTACAATCTGAAAAAAAAGCGTTATTATGTATAGAATGTTCACTATACTATGTCTCTTTCTTATTAATAATGATAGCATCATGATCACGGTGATCACGACGTTACAAGAACATGAAATATCTTAGTTTCGTCGATGAAACATCAAATACATATTTATAAAAACATTTATTTAAATTATACTGGTGTGAGTTGATAAAATTATTAATCTATTCATTTTTGATTTATATTTATTTCGTTTTTTCTATTTTCGTATCATAATGTCTTCATATCCAATTTTAATATAATTTTTTGAATTTCTGAACAGTACTGTTGAAATGAGTTGATGTGATACCACAAGTTCAAGAGGAACTTCTTAAGTACACACACACCACAGACACAACAAAAACATAAAAAAAAAACATAGAGAAATGCGCACGATCTTTTAAAAGAATTTAGCATTTTCGTCAGACACAAAGAACACGTGCTTATACTTAAAAGCAGGAGCAAGAGAACAAAAGCAGAAGCATTTCATGTTATTAATTAATTTATTTATTCATTGTTATTCATTTATTTGTCTTGTCTGAATATTGTTATATATATATATATATATATATGTATATGTATATATTAGAAAGTCGCATAGGTAGTGACATAAGCAATGGTATCCATTTCCTCAGAATGGAGAAGACGATAAAGATACGGCATAAATGTCATACTAGATTGAAAATCAGTTTTGTCGTGTTTCGAAACTTAGCGAAACATTGCCAATACATGCTACTTCTGACAATAAAGTTCGGTGAATGATTTCAGAACGACCGATCTGGCAACACTGGAGAAACAAAACGCTGTACCTGCATTGAGCCAAATGTTGACCATCTTCCCCCACCGTTGTTCAATTGAGCGTCGTTTATGCTCTGTGTAAGACGTGCTTTACTAAGTGCTTGTTCAGTGTGTTGGTTCTTAACTTAGAATAGGAAAATGAACGAACAAAATATTCGTTTAAAGTTTGGTTTTAAGATTTGCAAGAGACACCGAAAGAAATTCATGAGGGATGGTGCAAATTGCCTACCATACTCGTCAAATCTCAGCCTTTCAGACTTCTTCCTATTTTTACGACTCAAACTCTCTTTGAAAGAGATTTGACCATATTACTGACATTCAACGAAACGTGACGAAGCTTTTGAACTTCATCCCAAAAGAAGACTCCTTGCGAATTTCCCAGGACATGTATAGCAGATCTCAGCGGTGCATACTCATATTAGATGGCTATTTTGAAGGATGGTATGACAACTTTCATTATATTTCATCTACATTAATGCTACAGGACTATTCACCGAACTTTATTGTCAGAGGTAGTATATATATGTATGCACATTGCAGTAAATGATGTATATACCGGGTGTCCCAAAAATGACTGATGGATTTTAAAATTCAATAACTTGCAAACGGTGACAGCTATTTAAAAATTTTTTGCAGGAAGGTTATGTATAATGTCAGGAGTTTTTTTATCGTAATTTTTTATTTTACTTCGAATTTCAAACAATAGGTGGCTCTGACGGCGATTGAAGACCAGGTGATCAGTGCTGAGTGAAGCGTCGACTTAGCCTTTAATCGCCGTCAGCGCCACCTATTGTTTGAAATTCAAACTAAAATGAAAAATTACTGTAAAAAACTCCTGACATTATATATAACCCTCCTGCAAAAAATTTTTAAATAGCTGTCACCGTTTGCAAGTTATTGAATTTTAAAATCCATCAGTCATTTTTGGGACACCCGGTATATATGAGGACCCCAGAAGCCAAGGGGTACAAGTGACAAAATTTCGATTTGAAGTAAATTGAGTTTAAAGATAATTGATGTTAAATTGGAACATCATTAACAATTGAGTGGATTGAAATAGGAAATGTCTGCTTGTTGCATTCTGGTCTTTGAACTCTTATTTCAATAGCTGTTAAAAAATTAAGTACAATTTTCTTTAAATGTATAATTAATCAATATTGTTTGTGTTTCGAAAAAAGTGGTTTGCCTCTATAACTCAGCAAATAATAAGAAAATCACTTTTATTTCTTTACCTGAAATGAAAAAAGCATATTTTTAGGTCGTCTGTGTATTTAGTTTATTTTTTTTCAATTTTGTCACTTATACCCCTTAACTTCTTGGGTCCTCATATAATATATATTGCATGTATACTGTATAACAGGCGCGTCCAACATTTCAGTAACCACGGGCGCATTTTGGCTCTTGGCACACATTGGAGGGCGCCATTATTTACGTGATTGAAAACATGTGGCAATATTATCGTATAGTATTAGTATATACACACTTCTTAACATAATGCAAATGAAGTACAGCGGTTAACAAAAGACCCCTACAGTTTAGAAGTTACACGTATTAAATTTCAAATGATACATTTTCTTTATAAGATGTCTGTACCAAAAATGTTTGTGGGTAAGGCACCAGAAACATTATTTTCGTCTATAATAACAATAATAACAAATAAATAAATAAATATGAAAATCAGAGTTATTACTAGGTTTCTTTAGGATATGAAAATGCGATTTGACTTATTTTGAAAGCGTGAATTAGTTTATAAAAATACAAAAACAGACAAGCATGGTAGTGACCAAACCATGTATGTGGTTTCAGAGGGACAGTCTGGAAGTGCTTTTATAGATGGAAATCATTCTGCACTATTTATTATTGTTTCTTATCAAAATTATAGAAAAAAATAAAGAAAAAAAAAACGGACCAATGGTTCAATGTGACAACAACAAAAAAAAAAAAAAAAAAAAAAAAACTGGGCTTTTATGCACATGTATTTTCAAAGGATTGGGGAGCAGATAAAAACGCTTATTTTTCTCTTACTTCTTAAGAGCTATTACCAATTGTTAAGAAATTTAACTATCAAAATTACACTACATAAACAATAACTAAAAATTGCAAAAATATGTATAATTAAATTTTCAAAGTAAGTTTCTGTTTTTTAATGTACAATGGCAAGTCAACAGCATATCAAACACAGGTTTTAAAAAATATTTATGATTTTAAAGAAAGCATTCTTTACAATGAAATTTTACTTCTAAAAAGTTTAATAACAGAAAATTTTCAAAAGGGCGCCATGGCGCCCGCGGGCGCCGCGTTGGACAGCCCTGCTGTATAATATGCATATATCGCGGAAGACTATAGTATTCCTCAGATGCAACCTCAAGAGGCCTTTCGACTCGCTCTAAAAGACCCGGATGATAATGTTAAGTTTATAGGGGCGTTATTTTCACATATCTCGCTCAAATTTTACCATTTTCACTTTTTTTTTTTGTATAAGATAGTTGACGACGATCTATAAACAGGCTAGTTTTTACTTTTTCAATTTTGGTTTCAGAATCCTTCTATAGTAAAAAAAAAAACTAGCCTTAAAAGGAATGACTCCTGGAATGATGCTGATGTGGAAGATTTCCGGAACTAACGAATCCGGTTTGTCCACTCCTTCCATGAGTCGAATAGACCAATCAGGAAAGGACTCCGTCTATGCATCGCCGTATGGGTTACCATAAAGAGAGGAAAGGTTACCACCGCCAACAATCGCCAAGTTTGTCGCCAACTTGGCGATATATCGCCAAATTTGGCGAACAAAATTAGTTGTCAAAAGTGACGCCAACTTGGCGATAACTGTAATATTTCGCCAAATTTTTAATTTCTTTACAAAACCAGTCGTTTGATACATCATTTGAAAGGTTTGAAACTGCTTATTCATATAATGGATGTCTTGTGTGTTATCCCCCATTCTGCTCCCCAGAGGGGACACATTTTTAATTTCTTTACAACACCAGTCGTGTTATACAAGATTTGAAAGGTCTGCAACTGCTTATTCATATTATGGGTGTCTTGTGTGTCACCCCCACACTCTGCTCTCCTAAGGGGGGGGGTCACATTTTTAATTTCTTTACAACACCAGTTGTGTGACACATCATTTGAAAGGTCTGCAACTGCTTATTCATATTATGGATGTGTTGTGTGTCATCCCCCACTCTGCCTCCCAGGGGGCACATTTTTAATTTCTTTACAACACCAATTGTGTGACACATCATTTGAGAGGTCTGCAACTGCTTATTCATATTATGGATATCTTGTGTGTAACCCCCCCTCTGCCCTCAGAGGGGGTCTCATTTTGTAATTTCTTTACAACACCAATTGTGTCACACATCATTTGAAAGGTCTGCAACTGTTTATTCATTTTATGGATGCCTTGTGTGTCACCCCCATTCTGCCCCTCCCAGGGGGGCACATTTTTAATTTCTTTACAACACCAGTCGTGTGATATATCATTTGAGGGGTCTGCAGCTGCTTATTCATATTATGGATGTCTTTTGTGTCGCCTCCCACTCTGCCCCCCAGGGGGGCACATTTTTAATTTCTTTACAACACCAGTCGTGTGACACATCATTTGAAAGGTCTGCAACTGCTTATTCATACCATGGGGTATTGGCGAGCGCAGCAAGCAGGGGTAGCCAATAATTTGGAATCGCGAAGCGATTACGCGGGGGGTTGGCGAGCATAGCGAGCAGGGGGGCGGGGCCCCCCTAGTACATAAAATAAATGTTTAACTTTTGAAACCGGTTCCAACCGGCTCTGAAATTGAAAATATCATAATATGAAAAAATAATACAAAAATCGAAAAAGTAAAAACTAGCCCGGCTAAAAAAATAAAAAAAAAATTAAAATTTGAGCGAGATATTTGAAAATAACGCATCCATAATCTTAACATTATCATCTGCATCTATTTAATCGAGTCGAATGGCCTCTTAATCGAAATATCGCATCTTAGAGTGAGCGAAAGACGAAACTCATATATACAGCTAATTTGAGGTAATAGGAAATTCGAAAAACCGCCGTTTAATAACTCAGCAAATATACAGTCGGCTCTCGTTAATTCGAACTCGTCGGGACCACAAGAAATGTTCGAATTATCCGAAGTTCGAATTGTGGAAAGTATGAAATGAGAACATGCTTTATATTGTTATAGTGTTTTATAAATTTATTATATCCTTTATCATCAGAATATGATTTAATATTGTATTATAATGTGTAAATACATAAACTAATTAAAAGTTTAGAAACAAGCACAATGGAAGAAAAATTGAAGCGTCACTGACGGACAGACGTGGCACTTAGAAAGTGGATATCAAATGCATGGGATTATATGTTTACTCGTTCGGAACAATTTTCACAAAAATCAAAGAAAGAAATTTATTCAAATGATCTGAAATCCGTGAGAAAGAAAGGAAGAATGAAAAATCGGAATTCTCATTAGTTCGAATTAAACGATGTCAAGAGAAAATCAGTTCGAATTAATGGAAAAGTTTAACGTTATTCTGCCATTGAAAATTTCGGGACTTTATGTTTAGTTCGAATTAAGCGAAGATTCGAATTATCCGATTTCGAATTAACGAGAGTCGACTGTAGCTCATATTGTTCTGAATTTTTAAAAACAGTTATATCTGCAGTCTAATCATATTTTAAATTTTTAACATTTCTACGTGCAGATTATTTTAATCAAAGGAAAATCGAAAAGCCGCCTTTAATAACTCAGTAAATATAGCTCATATTCTTCTTATTAAAAAAAAAAAAAAAAAATCTCATTTTTTTTATTTAAAAAAAAAAAAAAAAGTCTTATATTTGTAGTCTAATCCTATTTTGAATTTTTTACATCTACGCGAAGTACATTTTAAGATCTCGATACCCATTTTTAAAACAAATTCGATGGTGTCTTTTCCTAACTTTTTTTCTCAGAATCGGCCCGGGCGATTTTTTTAATTTATAATACGGATTTGTTTCAAATGAATCGAATAAGACTAGACCTGTTTCTAGGAAAACTCTTCTTTGTTATGCAAGGGTTCCTTATTCTTGAAAAATTAAATAATATTTTTCGCATTTCAATTGGATAAATATTTTTAAAGCAAATGCATTTAGATTATAAATCAATTGCAAATTTAAAAATAATTACATTATAACTTCTGCTCTTCATTGTTATAAATCAGGAACTACAAATTTTAGCTTCAGTATCATTATCAATTTATACTTTCAGAATATAATGCATTATTTTTTTTTAAGGTTTGAATTTATACGGATATTTGTGTTGATAAAGAAAACATAACTCATGTGTATTTAAAAAAAAAAAAAAAAAAAATTAAAAAATTAAAAAAAAATGTGAAAGAAAAATTAAATTCAATAGGAAAATTAAATTCAATACATTAGCACATTCGCCGATCGGAAATGTGGTTCAAAACACTAATTTTCAGACTATTTACTGAAAAATCCTCCTCTCTTACCAAATAATGGAACAAATTGCTCAAGTACACAGTTTCTGCATAAAAGCTCTTGACTTTTTTTGCGAATAAAATGAATTTAAAAAAATGTGTCAGAAAGTTGGTAGTTTAGGATTTTAAAATTGACTTAAAAACAAGCTTACATTTTGATTCATAAATGAAAAACTTTTTGTCGCAATTGCTTGCTCCAATTCAATCAGAGAAAGTATAGGTGGTTAGTAGCTGGCATTCTTAACTTTTTACACGACATTGAACTGCCGAAGAAGGAGTTCAATGTTACTAATTTAACCTCATGTTATAGTTCGCAATTCCGCGATAACAATCAATTTTTCAGATGTAAAATATTCTATATTTAATTCGGCTTGATTTGATTTCTTTGAAAGCAAGTTAAAGCCATACATCTGAAGAGTTTGATTCGTTGCATTTCTCACATATCTTAAATATTAAATAGAAATATCTTAAACACATGTAATCAATTTCAATTGATTGTATTGTATTGTATTATTGGTTATTAAAGAAAGTAAACCAGCAAATTTTTTTATCCTATTAAAGAAAATTGAAAACAAATTATTCTTTAATTTTGCAGAATGAAAATTTTGTTTCACACTATCATTTTAAATTAATCATTGATCGAACAAAAAATGAATTATTAACAGAATTACAAAAGTTTGCATTTTATTTTGATCAGAATTAAAACATCTTACTTGGACCTCTCTGTATTTTGAACTAATTAGCGCGTGACCTTCAAATGCTGTACATATGCTATTCAAAACATGAAGAAACGAATTACACGAAAAAATTTCAAGTTAGCCAAGAACTTGAGATACATAAATTGTGTGTATTATATTTCATAACATTAATAAGATAAAACGTGCTTTAAAAACTAATGCTTTACAGATGGTTATTTCTTGGATGGTACATGGTTGTTTTCTTTTCACACATTGACCTGCCAGAAAAGTAGTACAATGCGTCAATTTTAATAATGTATAAAATAATTTCATACTTTATCCGGGATGAGTGTATTTCTTTGAAAATAAGCTACAGACATACATCTAAATTGTTCTGTTACTTGCATTTCTTTCATATCTTAAATATTAAATGAAAATATCTCAAGCACATGTAATATTGGTTATTAAAGAAACTGAAACAGCAGTTTGTTTCATGCTTTTAAAGATAATTAAAAACAAATTATTCTTTAATTTTGCAGAATATAAATTTTGTTTCACATTATTATTTTAAATTAATCATTTATCTAACAAAAATTGGATTATGAGCAGAATTAAAAAATCTGCATTTTATTTTAATCAGAATTAAAACACCCTACTTGGACTTCTCTGTATTTTGAACTAATTAGTATGTGACCTTCAAATGCTGTGCACATGTTATTCAAAACCTGGCGAAACTAATTATACGAAAAAATTCAAAATAACTAACGTCTGAAAATATCTAAATTTAAGAACTCGAGATACATAAATTGGTATATTATATTTCATCACATTATGAAGAAAAAACACGTTTTAAAAACTAACCCTTTATAAATGTCTAATCTAATTAACTTATTCTATATTTTGGGTCAAATATAAAGTGGGGGGGGGAGTGTGTTTTTCTACATTATTTGCCCTAATCTATCCTATTTAAAGGGGGGGGGGAGAGCTCAAAAATTTGAGCGAGATATTTGAAAAGAACGCCCCCATAGACTTTACATTATCATCCGGGTCTTTTTCAATCAATAGTGTCCACAATAGTCACAGAAAAAGTACACAAAAAGACCTGGATGATTATGTAAAGTCTATGGGAGCGTTCTTTTCTAATATCTCGCTCAAATTTTAATATTTTTACATGATTTTTTTTGCATAGGCTAGCTGAGGACGATCCACAACCGGGCTAGTTTTTACTTTTTCAATTTTGGTTTCAGATTTTTAAAAAAAAATTATTTTAACTTTCAAAACCGGTTTAAACCGGTTCTGAAATTGAAACTATCATAATATAAAAAATATATGAGCAAAATCGAAAAAGTAAAAACTAGCCCGGTTGTAGATCGTCCTAAGCTATCCTATGCAAAAAAAAATCATGTAAAAATATTAAAATTTGATCGAGATATTAGAAAAGAACGCTCCCATAGACTTTACATGATCATCCGGGTCTTTTTGCGTACTTTTTCTGTGACTATTGTGGGCTCTTAAGCCCTTTTGCGGCACACATACGTGTCGCTCATCCCCAAGGGGTTAAGGGCAGATACGACTGGGACACCACGCCCACTTATATTAATTTTATTCTAGCAGTTTACACTCACATATTATACATAACAATTAAATTTTATCCAAGTGTTTATAAGTATACTTTAACTTATTTCTTTGATAAAATTGTGCAAAAACTTTACACAAGTAAGAAGTGTCTAAATTTTTTAGCTCTCCGAAAAACTGTATTTTTCGACTGAAAACCTCATTAACTCCTAAAGTAGTCCCCCGATTTCGATAAAAAAAAAGTTTTCAGTGGTAGATAAATGTAACAATGCATGTGGCAGACAGTTTAGGGATATTCGATAAAAAAAATTCCAACCTCAACGGTTCGAAATTTTTCGATACATTTTCAAACTCATTTTTTAAAGTAAAAACATGAAACTTGCTGAGGTGATTTTTAAGGAGATTTATGGGATGCCGTGTGATTTCCTTTTTCGCAAAATTCATTAGAATTTGATTTATTAACAAATATTTTCTCAGTATGACCATTATTTTTTCGCTCCCATCTTTCCTGCTTCGGAAAATTCGATCCAAAACGCAAATTTTGATAATATTTTTTGTGTAATAATTTCTGCATTTATCAAAAAATTGACAAGCATGGAACATTGTGCAGTTTCTAAATAAGAGAATTTGACAGTTTGATATGTTTGAGAGCAGTTAGAGGTTTTATTGTTTCTAGGTATAATTGCTTTCATTTCACGAAGGAAAAACAACATTTTTTGCGAAAAATCACGATTTTTCCGAACTTTTACTTCAATGAGGCATAGGTTGATATTATCCCAATGAGCTGAAACTTTTCCAATCTCATTTTCTAGCCAATTGGCAACTTTTTTAGGGGGTTTCCCCGAAAAAAATTCGAAAACTAATTTTTTGTGAACACCCAAGTGTGCATGCGTATAAATTTGTGCATGTCTGCATGTGTTCGAGAGAGACGAAAAATACAGCCTCCCGACATACTATTCACTCATTCAGCCCTGATTGGTCATGATGAGAATGAAAATTTTCGGTAGTGGGCGGAGCGTTTATCGATTAGCTTTGGTTACGCTTTACGTAAAGTAACGACTATCAGAAATTTTCAATCCTGTCACTAAACACATTTATAGGGTTATGTTGCATTTTAATTTTTAATGGAATTTACCAGTTAATGTCTTTTTTAAATTGTAAATATCAGTCATTTTCTGTTTATTTCTTTACATCTATCTATCAGTATTACAAAGGCCAAAAGTATCTGTGCGTCGCGTATCTGTGCGTATGTCATTTTACGAATGGCAAAACTTTCCCATGCAACTTCGGTTTTGCAATTTTCGCTACTGCAAATTTTATACATCTAAACATTAAAAATACATCTTTAATACATCTAATTTAAAATTTTTACACAGTCGTATAGAGTAAAATTTGTACTCTTAAATGCCGTTTGTTTAAATGTGTATCTCAATTTCTTTTTGAGATATTATTATTATTATTCATAGATTTTAGCACCAATTTTGTAATTTTTGTAATAGAATCACAGCATTTTCTCTTTAAATTGAAAATAAATAAATAAAATAAATAAAAAATAAATAAAATAAGATGCATATACTATGTCAAAATATCGTCCGTTATAAAATCCGCTGACTTTCGGTTTCATTTCATTTTTATTCATCAATTAATTGGGGGGGGGGGGGTATTTTTTTTTCAATTTTGTCACTTATACCCCTTAACTTCTTGGGTCCTTATATAATATATATTGCATGTATACTGTATAACAGGCGCGTCCAACCTTTCAGTAACCACGGGCGCATCTTGGCTCTTGGCACACATTGGAGGGCGCCATTATTTACGTGATTGAAAACATGTGGCAATATTATCGTATAGTATTAGTATATACACACTTCTTAACATAATGCAAATGAAGTACAGCGGTTAACAAAAGACCCCTACAGTTTAGAAGTTACACGTATTAAATTTCAAATGATACATTTTCTTTATAAGATGTCTGTACCAAAAATGTTTATGGGTAAGGCACCAGAAACATTATTTTCGTCTATAATAACAATAATAACAAGTAAATAAATAAATATGAAAATCAGAGTTATTACTAGGTTTCTTTAGGATATGAAAATGCGATTTGACTTATTTTGAAAGCGTGAATTAGTCTATAAAAATACAAAAACAGACAAGCATGGTAGTGACCAAACCATGTATGTGGTTTCAGAGGGACAGTCTGGAAGTGCTTTTATAGATGGAAATCATTCTGCACTATTTATTATTGTTTCTTATCAAAATTATAGAAAAAAATAAAGAAAAAAAAACGGACCAATGGTTCAATGTGACAACAATTAAAAAAAAAAAAAAAAAAAAAAAACTGGGCTTTTATGCACATGTATTTTCAAAGGATTGGGAAGCAGATAAAAACGCTTATTTTTCTCTTACTTCTTAAGAGCTATTACCAATTGTTAAGAAATTTAACTATCAAAATTACACTACATAAACAATAACTAAAAATTGCAAAAATATGCATAATTAAATTTTCAAAGTAAGTTTCTGTTTTTTAATGTACAATGGCAAGTCAACAGCATATCAAACACAGGTTTTAAAAAATATTTATGATTTTAAAGAAAGCATTCTTTACAATGAAATTTTACTTCTAAAAAGTTTAATAACAGAAAATTTTCAAAAGGGCGCCATGGCGCCCGCGGGCGCCACGTTGGACAGCCCTGCTGTATAATATGCATATATCGCGGAAGACTATAGTATTCCTCAGATGCAACCTCAAGAGGCCTTTCGACTCGCTCTAAAAGACCCGGATGATAATGTTAAGTTTATAGGGGCGTTATTTTCACATATCTCGCTCAAATTTTACCATTTTCACTTTTTTTTTTTTTTTTTTTTTTTTTTATGTATAAGATAGTTGACGACGATCTATAAACAGGCTAGTTTTTACTTTTTCAATTTTGGTTTCAGAATACATAAAATAAATGTTTAACTTTTGAAACCGGTTCCAACCGGCTCTGAAATTGAAAATATCATAATATGAAAAAATAATACAAAAATCGAAAAAGTAAAAACTAGCCCGGCTAAAAAAAAAAAAAAAAAAAAAAAAAAAAAAAAAAAAAAATTAAAATTTGAGCGAGATATTTGAAAATAACGCATCCATAATCTTAACATTATCATCTGCATCTATTTAATCGAGTCGAATGGCCTCTTAATCCAAATATCGCATCTTAGAGTGAGCGAAAGACAAAACTCATATATACAGCTAATTTGAGGTAAAAGAAAATTCGAAAAACCGCCGTTTAATAACTCAGCAAATATACAGTCGGCTCTCGTTAATTCGAACTCGTCGGGACCACAAGAAATGTTCGAATTATCCGAAGTTCGAATTGTGGAAAGTATGAAATGAGAACATGCTTTATATTGTTATAGTGTTTTATAAATTTATTATATCCTTTATCATCAGAATATGATTTAATATTGTATTATAATGTGTAAATACATAAACTAATTAAAAGTTTAGAAACAAGCACAATGGAAGAAAAATTTGAAGCGTCACTGACGGACAGACGTGGCACTTAGAAAGTGGATATCAAATGCATGGGATTATATGTTTACTCGTTCGGAACAATTTTCACAAAAATCAAAGAAAGAAATTTATTCAAATGATCTGAAATCCGTGAGAAAGAAAGGAAGAATGAAAAATCGGAATTCTCATTAGTTCGAATTAAACGATGTCAAGAGAAAATCAGTTCGAATTAATGGAAAAGTTTAACGTTATTCTGCCATTGAAAATTTCGGGACT
This sequence comes from Maratus speculifer, assembly GCA_964019185.1. Classification (NCBI taxonomy): domain Eukaryota; kingdom Metazoa; phylum Arthropoda; class Arachnida; order Araneae; family Salticidae; genus Maratus; species Maratus speculifer. The sequence continues at coordinate 98,379,543 of OZ025303.1, forward strand.
TTATGTTTAGTTCGAATTAAGCGAAGATTCGAATTATCCGATTTCGAATTAACGAGAGTCGACTGTAGCTCATATTGTTCTGAATTTTTAAAAACAGTTATATCTGCAGTCTAATCATATTTTAAATTTTTAACATTTCTACGTGCAGATTATTTTAATCAAAGGAAAATCGAAAAGCCGCCTTTAATAACTCAGTAAATATAGCTCATATTCTTCTTATTAAAAAAAAAAAAAAAAAAAAAAAAAAAAAAAAAAAAAAAAAAAAAAAAAAAATCTCATATTTTTTTTATTTAAAAAAAAAAAAGTCTTATATTTGTAGTCTAATCCTATTTTGAATTTTTTACATCTACGCGAAGTACATTTTAAGATCTCGATACCCATTTTTAAAACAAATTCGATGGTGTCTTTTCCTAACTTTTTTTCTCAGAATCGGCCCGGGCGATTTTTTTAATTTATAATACGGATTTGTTTCAAATGAATCGAATAAGACTAGACCTGTTTCTAGGAAAACTCTTCTTTGTTATGCAAGGGTTCCTTATTCTTGAAAAATTAAATAATATTTTTCGCATTTCAATTGGATAAATATTTTTAAAGCAAATGCATTTAGATTATAAATCAATTGCAAATTTAAAAATAATTACATTATAACTTCTGCTCTTCATTGTTATAAATCAGGAACTACAAATTTTAGCTTCAGTATCATTATCAATTTATACTTTCAGAATATAATGCATTATTTTTTTTTAAGGTTTGAATTTATACGGATATTTGTGTTGATAAAGAAAACATAACTCATGTGTATTTAAAAAAAAAAAAAAAAAAAAATTAAAAAATTAAAAAAAAATGTGAAAGAAAAATTAAATTCAATAGGAAAATTAAATTCAATACATTAGCACATTCGCCGATCGGAAATGTGGTTCAAAACACTAATTTTCAGACTATTTACTGAAAAATCCTCCTCTCTTACCAAATAATGGAACAAATTGCTCAAGTACACAGTTTCTGCATAAAAGCTCTTGACTTTTTTTGCGAATAAAATGAATTTAAAAAAATGTGTCAGAAAGTTGGTAGTTTAGGATTTTAAAATTGACTTAAAAACAAGCTTACATTTTGATTCATAAATGAAAAACTTTTTGTCGCAATTGCTTGCTCCAATTCAATCAGAGAAAGTATAGGTGGTTAGTAGCTGGCATTCTTAACTTTTTACACGACATTGAACTGCCGAAGAAGGAGTTCAATGTTACTAATTTTACCTCATGTTATAGTTCGCAATTCCGCGATAACAATCAATTTTTCAGATGTAAAATATTCTATATTTAATTCGGCTTGATTTGATTTCTTTGAAAGCAAGTTAAAGCCATACATCTGAAGAGTTTGATTCGTTGCATTTCTCACATATCTTAAATATTAAATAGAAATATCTTAAACACATGTAATCAATTTCAATTGATTGTATTGTATTGTATTATTGGTTATTAAAGAAAGTAAACCAGCAAATTTTTTTATCCTATTAAAGAAAATTGAAAACAAATTATTCTTTAATTTTGCAGAATGAAAATTTTGTTTCACACTATCATTTTAAATTAATCATTGATCGAACAAAAAATGAATTATTAACAGAATTACAAAAGTTTGCATTTTATTTTGATCAGAATTAAAACATCTTACTTGGACCTCTCTGTATTTTGAACTAATTAGCGCGTGACCTTCAAATGCTGTACATATGCTATTCAAAACATGAAGAAACGAATTACACGAAAAAATTTCAAGTTAGCCAAGAACTTGAGATACATAAATTGTGTGTATTATATTTCATAACATTAATAAGATAAAACGTGCTTTAAAAACTAATGCTTTACAGATGGTTATTTCTTGGATGGTACATGGTTGTTTTCTTTTCACACATTGACCTGCCAGAAAAGTAGTACAATGCGTCAATTTTAATAATGTATAAAATAATTTCATACTTTATCCGGGATGAGTGTATTTCTTTGAAAATAAGTTACAGACATACATCTAAATTGTTCTGTTACTTGCATTTCTTTCATATCTTAAATATTAAATGAAAATATCTCAAGCACATGTAATATTGGTTATTAAAGAAACTGAAACAGCAGTTTGTTTCATGCTTTTAAAGATAAAAAAACAAATTATTCTTTAATTTTGCAGAATATAAATTTTGTTTCACATTATTATTTTAAATTAATCATTTATCTAACAAAAATTGGATTATGAGCAGAATTAAAAAATCTGCATTTTATTTTAATCAGAATTAAAACACCCTACTTGGACTTCTCTGTATTTTGAACTAATTAGTATGTGACCTTCAAATGCTGTGCACATGTTATTCAAAACCTGGCGAAACTAATTATACGAAAAAATTCAAAATAACTAACGTCTGAAAATATCTAAATTTAAGAACTTGAGATACATAAATTGGTATATTATATTTCATCACATTATGAAGAAAAAACACGTTTTAAAAACTAACCCTTTATAAATGTCTAATCTAATTAACTTATTCTATATTTTGGGTCAAATATAAAGTGGGGGGGGGAGTGTGTTTTTCTACATTATTTGCCCTAATCTATCCTATTTAAAGGGGGGGGGGGAAGAGCTCAAAAATTTGAGCGAGATATTTGAAAAGAACGCCCCCATAGACTTTACATTATCATCCGGGTCTTTTTCAATCAATAGTGTCCACAATAGTCACAGAAAAAGTACACAAAAAGACCTGGATGATTATGTAAAGTCTATGGGAGCGTTCTTTTCTAATATCTCGCTCAAATTTTAATATTTTTACATGATTTTTTTTGCATAGGCTAGCTGAGGACGATCCACAACCGGGCTAGTTTTTACTTTTTCAATTTTGGTTTCAGATTTTTAAAAAAAAAATTATTTTAACTTTCAAAACCGGTTTAAACCGGTTCTGAAATTGAAACTATCATAATATAAAAAATATATGAGCAAAATCGAAAAAGTAAAAACTAGCCCGGTTGTAGATCGTCCTAAGCTATCCTATGCAAAAAAAAATCATGTAAAAATATTAAAATTTGATCGAGATATTAGAAAAGAACGCTCCCATAGACTTTACATGATCATCCGGGTCTTTTTGCGTACTTTTTCTGTGACTATTGTGGGCTCTTAAGCCCTTTTGCGGCACACATACGTGTCGCTCATCCCCAAGGGGTTAAGGGCAGATACGACTGGGACACCACGCCCACTTATATTAATTTTATTCTAGCAGTTTACACTCACATATTATACATAACAATTAAATTTTATCCAAGTGTTTATAAGTATACTTTAACTTATTTCTTTGATAAAATTGTGCAAAAACTTTACACAAGTAAGAAGTGTCTAAATTTTTTAGCTCTCCGAAAAACTGTATTTTTCGACTGAAAACCTCATTAACTCCTAAAGTAGTCCCCCGATTTCGATAAAAAAAAAGTTTTCAGTGGTAGATAAATGTAACAATGCATGTGGCAGACAGTTTAGGGATATTCGATAAAAAAATTCCAACCTCAACGGTTCGAAATTTTTCGATACATTTTCAAACTCATTTTTTAAAGTAAAAACATGAAACTTGCTGAGGTGATTTTTAAGGAGATTTATGGGATGCCGTGTGATTTCCTTTTTCGCAAAATTCATTAGAATTTGATTTATTAACAAATATTTTCTCAGTATGACCATTATTTTTTTGCTCCCATCTTTCCTGCTTCGGAAAATTCGATCCAAAACGCCAATTTTGATAATATTTTTTGTGTAATAATTTCTGCATTTATCAAAAAATTGACAAGCATGGAACATTGTGCAGTTTCTAAATAAGAGAATTTGACAGTTTGATATGTTTGAGAGCAGTTAGAGGTTTTATTGTTTCTAGGTATAATTGCTTTCATTTCACGAAGGAAAAACAACATTTTTTGCGAAAAATCACGATTTTTCCGAACTTTTACTTCAATGAGGCATAGGTTGATATTATCCCAATGAGCTGAAACTTTTCCAATCTCATTTTCTAGCCAATTGGCAACTTTTTTAGGGGGTTTCCCCGAAAAAAATTCGAAAACTAATTTTTTGTGAACACCCAAGTGTGCATGCGTATAAATTTGTGCATGTCTGCATGTGTTCGAGAGAGACGAAAAATACAGCCTCCCGACATACTATTCACTCATTCAGCCCTGATTGGTCATGATGAGAATGAAAATTTTCGGTAGTGGGCGGAGCGTTTATCGATTAGCTTTGGTTACGCTTTACGTAAAGTAACGACTATCAGAAATTTTCAATCCTGTCACTAAACACATTTATAGGGTTACGTTGCATTTTAATTTTTAATGGAATTTACCAGTTAATGTCTTTTTTAAATTGTAAATATCAGTCATTTTCTGTTTATTTCTTTACATCTATCTATCAGTATTACAAAGGCCAAAAGTATCTGTGCGTCGCGTATCTGTGCGTATGTCATTTTACGAATGGCAAAACTTTCCCATGCAACTTCGGTTTTGCAATTTTCGCTACTGCAAATTTTATACATCTAAACATTAAAAATACATCTTTAATACATCTAATTTAAAATTTTTACACAGTCGTATAGAGTAAAATTTGTACTCTTAAATGCCGTTTGTTTAAATGTGTATCTCAATTTCTTTTTGAGATATTATTATTATTATTCATAGATTTTAGCACCAATTTTGTAATTTTTGTAATAGAATCACAGCATTTTCTCTTTAAATTGAAAATAAATAAATAAAATAAATAAAAAATAAATAAAATAAGATGCATATACTATGTCAAAATATCGTCCGTTATAAAATCCGCTGACTTTCGGTTTCATTTCATTTTTATTCATCAATTAATTGGGGGGGGGGGGGTATTTTTTTTTCAATTTTGTCACTTATACCCCTTAACTTCTTGGGTCCTCATATAATATATATTGCATGTATACTGTATAACAGGCGCGTCCAACCTTTCAGTAACCACGGGCGCATCTTGGCTCTTGGCACACATTGGAGGGCGCCATTATTTACGTGATTGAAAACATGTGGCAATATTATCGTATAGTATTAGTATATACACTTTTCTTAACATAATGCAAATGAAGTACAGCGGTTAACAAAAGACCCCTACAGTTTAGAAGTTACACGTATTAAATTTCAAATGATACATTTTCTTTATAAGATGTCTGTACCAAAAATGTTTATGGGTAAGGCACCAGAAACATTATTTTCGTCTATAATAACAATAATAACAAGTAAATAAATAAATATGAAAATCAGAGTTATTACTAGGTTTCTTTAGGATATGAAAATGCGATTTGACTTATTTTGAAAGCGTGAATTAGTCTATAAAAATACAAAAACAGACAAGCATGGTAGTGACCAAACCATGTATGTGGTTTCAGAGGGACAGTCTGGAAGTGCTTTTATAGATGGAAATCATTCTGCACTATTTATTATTGTTTCTTATCAAAATTATAGAAAAAAATAAAGAAAAAAAAACGGACCAATGGTTCAATGTGACAACAATTAAAAAAAAAAAAAAAAAAAAAAAAAAAAAACTGGGCTTTTATGCACATGTATTTTCAAAGGATTGGGAAGCAGATAAAAACGCTTATTTTTCTCTTACTTCTTAAGAGCTATTACCAATTGTTAAGAAATTTAACTATCAAAATTACACTACATAAACAATAACTAAAAATTGCAAAAATATGCATAATTAAATTTTCAAAGTAAGTTTCTGTTTTTTAATGTACAATGGCAAGTCAACAGCATATCAAACACAGGTTTTAAAAAATATTTATGATTTTAAAGAAAGCATTCTTTACAATGAAATTTTACTTCTAAAAAGTTTAATAACAGAAAATTTTCAAAAGGGCGCCATGGCGCCCGCGGGCGCCACGTTGGACAGCCCTGCTGTATAATATGCATATATCGCGGAAGACTATAGTATTCCTCAGATGCAACCTCAAGAGGCCTTTCGACTCGCTCTAAAAGACCCGGATGATAATGTTAAGTTTATAGGGGCGTTATTTTCACATATCTCGCTCAAATTTTACCATTTTCACTTTTTTTTTTTTTTTTTTTTTTTTTTTTTTTTTTGTATAAGATAGTTGACGACGATCTATAAACAGGCTAGTTTTTACTTTTTCAATTTTGGTTTCAGAATACATAAAATAAATGTTTAACTTTTGAAACCGGTTCCAACCGGCTCTGAAATTGAAAATATCATAATATGAAAAAATAATACAAAAATCGAAAAAGTAAAAACTAGCCCGGCTAAATAAAAAAAAAAAAAAAAAAAAAAAAAAAAAAAAAAAAAAAAAAATTAAAATTTGAGCGAGATATTTGAAAATAACGCATCCATAATCTTAACATTATCATCTGCATCTATTTAATCGAGTCGAATGGCCTCTTAATCCAAATATCGCATCTTAGAGTGAGCGAAAGACAAAACTCATATATACAGCTAATTTGAGGTAAAAGGAAATTCGAAAAACCGCCGTTTAATAACTCAGCAAATATACAGTCGGCTCTCGTTAATTCGAACTCGTCGGGACCACAAGAAATGTTCGAATTATCCGAAGTTCGAATTGTGGAAAGTATGAAATGAGAACATGCTTTATATTGTTATAGTGTTTTATAAATTTATTATATCCTTTATCATCAGAATATGATTTAATATTGTATTATAATGTGTAAATACATAAACTAATTAAAAGTTTAGAAACAAGCACAATGGAAGAAAAATTTGAAGCGTCACTGACGGACAGACGTGGCACTTAGAAAGTGGATATCAAATGCATGGGATTATATGTTTACTCGTTCGGAACAATTTTCACAAAAATCAAAGAAAGAAATTTATTCAAATGATCTGAAATCCGTGAGAAAGAAAGGAAGAATGAAAAATCGGAATTCTCATTAGTTCGAATTAAACGGTGTCAAGAGAAAATCAGTTCGAATTAATGGAAAAGTTTAACGTTATTCTGCCATTGAAAATTTCGGGACTTTATGTTTAGTTCGAATTAAGCGAAGATTCGAATTATCCGATTTCGAATTAACGAGAGTCGACTGTAGCTCATATTGTTCTGAATTTTTAAAAACAGTTATATCTGCAGTCTAATCATATTTTAAATTTTTAACATTTCTACGTGCAGATTATTTTAATCAAAGGAAAATCGAAAAGCCGCCTTTAATAACTCAGTAAATATAGCTCATATTCTTCTTATTTAAAAAAAAAAAAAAAAAAAAAAAAAAAAAAAAATCTCATTTTTTTTTATTTAAAAAAAAAAAAAAAGTCTTATATTTGTAGTCTAATCCTATTTTGAATTTTTTACATCTACGCGAAGTACATTTTAAGATCTCGATACCCATTTTTAAAACAAATTCGATGGTGTCTTTTCCTAACTTTTTTTCTCAGAATCGGCCCGGGCGATTTTTTTAATTTATAATACGGATTTGTTTCAAATGAATCGAATAAGACTAGACCTGTTTCTAGGAAAACTCTTCTTTGTTATGCAAGGGTTCCTTATTCTTGAAAAATTAAATAATATTTTTCGCATTTCAATTGGATAAATATTTTTAAAGCAAATGCATTTAGATTATAAATCAATTGCAAATTTAAAAATAATTACATTATAACTTCTGCTCTTCATTGTTATAAATCAGGAACTACAAATTTTAGCTTCAGTATCATTATCAATTTATACTTTCAGAATATAATGCATTATTTTTTTTTAAGGTTTGAATTTATACGGATATTTGTGTTGATAAAGAAAACATAACTCATGTGTATTTAAAAAAAAAAAAAAAAAAAAAAAAAAAAAAAAAAAAATTAAAAAATTAAAAAAAAATGTGAAAGAAAAATTAAATTCAATAGGAAAATTAAATTCAATACATTAGCACATTCGCCGATCGGAAATGTGGTTCAAAACACTAATTTTCAGACTATTTACTGAAAAATCCTCCTCTCTTACCAAATAATGGAACAAATTGCTCAAGTACACAGTTTCTGCATAAAAGCTCTTGACTTTTTTTGCGAATAAAATGAATTTAAAAAAATGTGTCAGAAAGTTGGTAGTTTAGGATTTTAAAATTGACTTAAAAACAAGCTTACATTTTGATTCATAAATGAAAAACTTTTTGTCGCAATTGCTTGCTCCAATTCAATCAGAGAAAGTATAGGTGGTTAGTAGCTGGCATTCTTAACTTTTTACACGACATTGAACTGCCGAAGAAGGAGTTCAATGTTACTAATTTTACCTCATGTTATAGTTCGCAATTCCGCGATAACAATCAATTTTTCAGATGTAAAATATTCTATATTTAATTCGGCTTGATTTGATTTCTTTGAAAGCAAGTTAAAGCCATACATCTGAAGAGTTTGATTCGTTGCATTTCTCACATATCTTAAATATTAAATAGAAATATCTTAAACACATGTAATCAATTTCAATTGATTGTATTGTATTGTATTATTGGTTATTAAAGAAAGTAAACCAGCAAATTTTTTTATCCTATTAAAGAAAATTGAAAACAAATTATTCTTTAATTTTGCAGAATGAAAATTTTGTTTCACACTATCATTTTAAATTAATCATTGATCGAACAAAAAATGAATTATTAACAGAATTACAAAAGTTTGCATTTTATTTTGATCAGAATTAAAACATCTTACTTGGACCTCTCTGTATTTTGAACTAATTAGCGCGTGACCTTCAAATGCTGTACATATGCTATTCAAAACATGAAGAAACGAATTACACGAAAAAATTTCAAGTTAGCCAAGAACTTGAGATACATAAATTGTGTGTATTATATTTCATAACATTAATAAGATAAAACGTGCTTTAAAAACTAATGCTTTACAGATGGTTATTTCTTGGACGGTACATGGTTGTTTTCTTTTCACACATTGACCTGCCAGAAAAGTAGTACAATGCGTCAATTTTAATAATGTATAAAATAATTTCATACTTTATCCGGGATGAGTGTATTTCTTTGAAAATAAGTTACAGACATACATCTAAATTGTTCTGTTACTTGCATTTCTTTCATATCTTAAATATTAAATGAAAATATCTCAAGCACATGTAATATTGGTTATTAAAGAAACTGAAACAGCAGTTTGTTTCATGCTTTTAAAGATAATTAAAAACAAATTATTCTTTAATTTTGCAGAATATAAATTTTGTTTCACATTATTATTTTAAATTAATCATTTATCTAACAAAAATTGGATTATGAGCAGAATTAAAAAATCTGCATTTTATTTTAATCAGAATTAAAACACCCTACTTGGACTTCTCCGTATTTTGAACTAATTAGTATGTCACCTTCAAATGCTGTGCACATGTTATTCAAAACCTGGCGAAACTAATTATACGAAAAAATTCAAAATAACTAACGTCTGAAAATATCTAAATTTAAGAACTTGAGATACATAAATTGGTATATTATATTTCATCACATTATGAAGAAAAAACACGTTTTAAAAACTAACCCTTTATAAATGTCTAATCTAATTAACTTATTCTATATTTTGGGTCAAATATAAAGTGGGGGGGGGAGTGTGTTTTTCTACATTATTTGCCCTAATCTATCCTATTTAAAGGGGGGGGGGGAAGAGCTCAAAAATTTGAGCGAGATATTTGAAAAGAACGCCCCCATAGACTTTACATTATCATCCGGGTCTTTTTCAATCAATAGTGTCAAGGCTTCACTCGATCTTACAGGCTATAACAGTTGCGCGGAATACAATAGGAGGGAAGGAATCAAAATATAGTTCCGGCTGCGGCCGCTGCTAGAATTTGGCACTGCATGCCCACCTCAGTCAACACCGGCGTCAAGACGTCAAATTCGAATGAAGCCTTGTTTGAACTTGTTTACGTTTGCTATTAGCTTTTATAAATGATTTAGTGTTAAGATTAATATTATTTATTTTATTTTTATGATAAAGATGGTATATTATTGTGTACCATATTGCCGCTCATCATCTAGGAATAAAGAAGGTGTTTCGTTTCACCAGTTTCCTGCAAATTCGGATCTATTTAAAGAGTGGCTGAAAGTTATTTCCCGGGATAATTTTACGGTAAATGATAAATCGCCATCATCTGTAGTATGTGGTAAACATTTCAAGCAAGAGGAGTTTATTCCTGGATTGAAAATTAAAAAACTAGTCTCGAATGCAGTGCCTTCCATTTTTGAAAACTATCCGTCATATAAAATTCCTACATTGAAAAGCAGACGGCAGTTGATTCGTAATGACACTACTGCGGAAATAAATAATCCTAAAAGAGCCTGCAGTGTGGAAGCTGAACTCAATAATAAAAATAATAAACGTCATAAATTAGTGAAGGATTCAAATTCTTATACAGAAACTCAAGAAACCTCCACTAATGATATAATAGATCATGAAGCAGAAAAATCATCTCAAAATAAATCAGGAAAGACCAATTTTTCAACAGGCATCAAAGCAAATTTTTATAAAGACATAATCAGTATTTGAATGGGAAAGCATTTTTTTAGGTGCGTTCGTAATTATGTATAAATACGTTGCACCTATTGTTGTCGCTCAGTCCGTCCATCTGTCCGTCCGCATGTAACAACGCAAAAGCTATCCAACCGAATCGTTTGAAATTTAAAATACATAATTATAACATAATTATGTCGAGTCATTTCTAATTTTATGAAAATCGGATGGATAGATCCATGACAGGGACAATCAAAACGATTCCATTACATTACGGTCAATGGGGAAAAAAGTTTCAAATGCATTTTAATCGTTTGAAATTTAAAACATATAATTATTGCGTAATTTTGTCGAGTCATTTCAAATGTTATGAAAATCGGATGCATAGATCAATTACAGGGACAATCAAAAGGATTCCGTTACATTACGGTCAATGGGGAAAAAATTTCAAATACATTTTAAACGTTTGAAATTTAAAACTATAATTATTACGTAATTTTATTTTTATGGAGTCATTTCAAATGTTATGAAAGTCGGATGCATAGATCATTTACAGGGACAATCAAAGGTATTCCATTACATTACGGTCAATGGGAAAAAAGATTCAAATGCATTTTAATGATGTTACATTCATTCGAACATAATAGAATTGGCATGAATCTATGAAGTATATACTAAAATAGGAATTCTGTACAATCTGTGATGCAAAGAATTTTTATTATTAAATTACAGGGCCACACAAAAGTATTCCACTACATAATGCTATACGGGGAAACATTGTTTGGGGCGTGTTTTAATTATATTCAACTATTTCAAATTTTATGAATAAGATATACGTTTCTGAGGTGTAATAAAAATTACTTTCTGCATATTTACAGAAACACAAAGATTTCGACTACTATACTGTATCCGAAGTACGCTCTACTATATCAGCAAGATCTGAATATTTTTAAAACTTCGTTATCGTACGAACGCACCTCATTTGCTACGTTCATGTGCAATTTCCAACTTGTTTTTCTTGTAATTGATATGTAGTAAAGAGTTATTTTCTGTATTTCAATTGAAAAAATTCCTTCTATAATTGGTTAATTGTAAAGATTTTTTTACCATAAAGTTATTTTATTAAAAAGAAATGCAGTTTAAAAAAAAAGGTTTAAGTTTTTTTTTTTTCCACATAACAAATATTAAATTAATTGAATAGCAGAAAAAAAACAAGTATTTTTACTGGAAAACACTTATTCAACTATTAAATTTGTTGATTAGATTAAAATTGATAAAGGTTATGATACAGATGATGATAAATACAGTGAATTTCAAAAAGCATCTGTAGTTTTTTTTTTTTCTGAGTTTTTTTAAAAAGCAAGAAATTTGAAGATTGAAAGAAAGAAAGAAAAAAAAAAAAAAAACGAAGTGTAAATTGTTTAAACTAAATATCATTTATTTATTTTTCTATGAGAAGGCAATAACAAATTGTTAATAGTCCTTATATATAAGATAACTAAAAAAATTTGGATTGAAAATACTAAATAAATATTTTTAATGCTTAATTGTTCTGTGAAAATAAATGGAGCAAAACTCTTCAAACATATAAAATTTTGTGCTTAGATTGTTTTTAATTGTCATTTAATAAGATAATAAGATGTCATTTAATACCCAGTGTATGTTCCATTTTAGCTCTTTAAATCGTACGGATGAGGTGAGCAATCAGCGCCATCTATCGATTTATTTGACACTTTAATGATTCCAGCGAAAACTGGTGTTTGTTAAGGCCGTATAGCGCGTGACAGATCGAGTTCGGCCGTGATAGTGTCCACAATAGTCACAGAAAAAGTACACAAAAAGACCTGGATGATTATGTAAAGTCTATGGGAGCGTTCTTTTCTAATATCTCGCTCAAATTTTAATATTTTTACATGATTTTTTTTGCATAGGCTAGCTGAGGACGATCCACAACCGGGCTAGTTTTTACTTTTTCAATTTTGGTTTCAGATTTTTTAAAAAAAAATTATTTTAACTTTCAAAACCGGTTTAAACCGGTTCTGAAATTGAAACTATCATAATATAAAAAATATATGAGCAAAATCGAAAAAGTAAAAACTAGCCCGGTTGTAGATCGTCCTAAGCTATCCTATGCAAAAAAAAATCATGTAAAAATATTAAAATTTGATCGAGATATTAGAAAAGAACGCTCCCATAGACTTTACATGATCATCCGGGTCTTTTTGCGTACTTTTTCTGTGACTATTGTGGGCTCTTAAGCCCTTTTGCGGCACACATACGTGTCGCTCATCCCCAAGGGGTTAAGGGCAGATACGACTGGGACACCACGCCCACTTATATTAATTTTATTCTAGCAGTTTACACTCACATATTATACATAACAATTAAATTTTATCCAAGTGTTTATAAGTATACTTTAACTTATTTCTTTGATAAAATTGTGCAAAAACTTTACACAAGTAAGAAGTGTCTAAATTTTTTAGCTCTCCGAAAAACTGTATTTTTCGACTGAAAACCTCATTAACTCCTAAAGTAGTCCCCCGATTTCGATAAAAAAAAAGTTTTCAGTGGTAGATAAATGTAACAATGCATGTGGCAGACAGTTTAGGGATATTCGATAAAAAAATTCCAACCTCAACGGTTCGAAATTTTTCGATACATTTTCAAACTCATTTTTTAAAGTAAAAACATGAAACTTGCTGAGGTGATTTTTAAGGAGATTTATGGGATGCCGTGTGATTTCCTTTTTCGCAAAATTCATTAGAATTTGATTTATTAACAAATATTTTCTCAGTATGACCATTATTTTTTTGCTCCCATCTTTCCTGCTTCGGAAAATTCGATCCAAAACGCCAATTTTGATAATATTTTTTGTGTAATAATTTCTGCATTTATCAAAAAATTGACAAGCATGGAACATTGTGCAGTTTCTAAATAAGAGAATTTGACAGTTTGATATGTTTGAGAGCAGTTAGAGGTTTTATTGTTTCTAGGTATAATTGCTTTCATTTCACGAAGGAAAAACAACATTTTTTGCGAAAAATCACGATTTTTCCGAACTTTTACTTCAATGAGGCATAGGTTGATATTATCCCAATGAGCTGAAACTTTTCCAATCTCATTTTCTAGCCAATTGGCAACTTTTTTAGGGGGTTTCCCCGAAAAAAATTCGAAAACTAATTTTTTGTGAACACCCAAGTGTGCATGCGTATAAATTTGTGCATGTCTGCATGTGTTCGAGAGAGACGAAAAATACAGCCTCCCGACATACTATTCACTCATTCAGCCCTGATTGGTCATGATGAGAATGAAAATTTTCGGTAGTGGGCGGAGCGTTTATCGATTAGCTTTGGTTACGCTTTACGTAAAGTAACGACTATCAGAAATTTTCAATCCTGTCACTAAACACATTTATAGGGTTATGTTGCATTTTAATTTTTAATGGAATTTACCAGTTAATGTCTTTTTTAAATTGTAAATATCAGTCATTTTCTGTTTATTTCTTTACATCTATCTATCAGTATTACAAAGGCCAAAAGTATCTGTGCGTCGCGTATCTGTGCGTATGTCATTTTACGAATGGCAAAACTTTCCCATGCAACTTCGGTTTTGCAATTTTCGCTACTGCAAATTTTATACATCTAAACATTAAAAATACATCTTTAATACATCTAATTTAAAATTTTTACACAGTCGTATAGAGTAAAATTTGTACTCTTAAATGCCGTTTGTTTAAATGTGTATCTCAATTTCTTTTTGAGATATTATTATTATTATTCATAGATTTTAGCACCAATTTTGTAATTTTTGTAATAGAATCACAGCATTTTCTCTTTAAATTGAAAATAAATAAATAAAATAAATAAAAAATAAATAAAATAAGATGCATATACTATGTCAAACTATCGTCCGTTATAAAATCCGCTGACTTTCGGTTTCATTTCATTTTTATTCATCAATTAATTGGGGGGGGGGTATTTTTTTTTCAATTTTGTCACTTATACCCCTTAACTTCTTGGGTCCTCATATAATATATATTGCATGTATACTGTATAACAGGCGCGTCCAACCTTTCAGTAACCACGGGCGCATCTTGGCTCTTGGCACACATTGGAGGGCGCCATTATTTTACGTGATTGAAAACATGTGGCAATATTATCGTATAGTATTAGTATATACACACTTCTTAACATAATGCAAATGAAGTACAGCGGTTAACAAAAGACCCCTACAGTTTAGAAGTTACACGTATTAAATTTCAAATGATACATTTTCTTTATAAGATGTCTGTACCAAAAATGTTTATGGGTAAGGCACCAGAAACATTATTTTCGTTTATAATAACAATAATAACAAGTAAATAAATAAATATGAAAATCAGAGTTATTACTAGGTTTCTTTAGGATATGAAAATGCGATTTGACTTATTTTGAAAGCGTGAATTAGTCTATAAAAATACAAAAACCGACAAGCATGGTAGTGACCAAACCATGTATGTGGTTTCAGAGGGACAGTCTGGAAGTGCTTTTATAGATGGAAATCATTCTGCACTATTTATTATTGTTTCTTATCAAAATTATAGAAAAAAATAAAGAAAAAAAAACGGACCAATGGTTCAATGTGACAACAATTAAAAAAAAAAAAAAAAAAAAAACTGGGCTTTTATGCACATGTATTTTCAAATGATTGGGAAGCAGATAAAAACGCTTATTTTTCTCTTACTTCTTAAGAGCTATTACCAATTGTTAAGAAATTTAACTATCAAAATTACACTACATAAACAATAACTAAAAATTGCAAAAATATGCATAATTAAATTTTCAAAGTAAGTTTCTGTTTTTTAATGTACAATGGCAAGTCAACAGCATATCAAACACAGGTTTTAAAAAATATTTATGATTTTAAAGAAAGCATTCTTTACAATGAAATTTTACTTCTAAAAAGTTTAATAACAGAAAATTTTCAAAAGGGCGCCATGGCGCCCGCGGGCGCCACGTTGGACAGCCCTGCTGTATAATATGCATATATCGCGGAAGACTATAGTATTCCTCAGATGCAACCTCAAGAGGCCTTTCGACTCGCTCTAAAAGACCCGGATGATAATGTTAAGTTTATAGGGGCGTTATTTTCACATATCTCGCTCAAATTTTACCATTTTCACTTTTTTTTTTTTTTTTTTTTTTTTTTTTTTTGTATAAGATAGTTGACGACGATCTATAAACAGGCTAGTTTTTACTTTTTCAATTTTGGTTTCAGAATACATAAAATAAATGTTTAACTTTTGAAACCGGTTCCAACCGGCTCTGAAATTGAAAATATCATAATAGGAAAAAATAATACAAAAATCGAAAAAGTAAAAACTAGCCCGGCTAAAAAAAAAAAAAAAAAAAAAAAAAAATTAAAATTTGAGCGAGATATTTGAAAATAACGCATCCATAATCTTAACATTATCATCTGCATCTATTTAATCGAGTCGAATGGCCTCTTAATCCAAATATCGCATCTTAGAGTGAGCGAAAGACGAAACTCATATATACAGCTAATTTGAGGTAAAAGGAAATTCGAAAAACCGCCGTTTAATAACTCAGCAAATATACAGTCGGCTCTCGTTAATTCGAACTCGTCGGGACCACAAGAAATGTTCGAATTATCCGAAGTTCGAATTGTGGAAAGTATGAAATGAGAACATGCTTTATATTGTTATAGTGTTTTATAAATTTATTATATCCTTTATCATCAGAATATGATTTAATATTGTATTATAATGTGTAAATACATAAACTAATTAAAAGTTTAGAAACAAGCACAATGGAAGAAAAATTTGAAGCGTCACTGACGGACAGACGTGGCACTTAGAAAGTGGATATCAAATGCATGGGATTATATGTTTACTCGTTCGGAACAATTTTCACAAAAATCAAAGAAAGAAATTTATTCAAATGATCTGAAATCCGTGAGAAAGAAAGGAAGAATGAAAAATCGGAATTCTCATTAGTTCGAATTAAACGATGTCAAGAGAAAATCAGTTCGAATTAATGGAAAAGTTTAACGTTATTCTGCCATTGAAAATTTCGGGACTTTATGCTTAGTTCGAATTAAGCGAAGATTCGAATTATCCGATTTCGAATTAACGAGAGTCGACTGTAGCTCATATTGTTCTGAATTTTTAAAAACAGTTATATCTGCAGTCTAATCATATTTTAAATTTTTAACATTTCTACGTGCAGATTATTTTAATCAAAGGAAAATCGAAAAGCCGCCTTTAATAACTCAGTAAATATAGCTCATATTCTTCTTATTAAAAAAAAAAAAAAAAAAAAAAAAAAAAAAAAAAAAAATCTCATATTTTTTTTTATTTAAAAAAAAAAAAAAGTATTATATTTGTAGTCTAATCCTATTTTGAATTTTTTACATCTACGCGAAGTACATTTTAAGATCTCGATACCCATTTTTAAAACAAATTCGATGGTGTCTTTTCCTAACTTTTTTTCTCAGAATCGGCCCGGGCGATTTTTTTAATTTATAATACGGATTTGTTTCAAATGAATCGAATAAGACTAGACCTGTTTCTAGGAAAACTCTTCTTTGTTATGCAAGGGTTCCTTATTCTTGAAAAATTAAATATTTTTCGCATTTCAATTGGATAAATATTTTTAAAGCAAATGCATATAGATTATAAATCAATTGCAAATTTAAAAATAATTACATTATAACTTCTGCTCTTCATTGTTATAAATCAGGAACTACAAATTTTAGCTTCAGTATCATTATCAATTTATACTTTCAGAATATAATGCATTATTTTTTTTTAAGGTTTGAATTTATACGGATATTTGTGTTGATAAAGAAAACATAACTCATGTGTATTTGAAAAAAAAAAAAAAAAAAAAAAAAAAAAAAAAAAAAAAAAAAAATTAAAAAATTAAAAAAAAAATGTGAAAGAAAAATTAAATTCAATAGGAAAATTAAATTCAATACATTAGCACATTCGCCGATCGGAAATGTGGTTCAAAACACTAATTTTCAGACCATTTACTGAAAAATCCTCCTCTCTTACCAAATAATGGAACAAATTGCTCAAGTACACAGTTTCTGCATAAAAGCTCTTGACTTTTTTTGCGAATAAAATGAATTTAAAAAAATGTGTCAGAAAGTTGGTAGTTTAGGATTTTAAAATTGACTTAAAAACAAGCTTACATTTTGATTCATAAATGAAAAACTTTTTGTCGCAATTGCTTGCTCCAATTCAATCAGAGAAAGTATAGGTGGTTAGTAGCTGGCATTCTTAACTTTTTACACGACATTGAACTGCCGAAGAAGGAGTTCAATGTTACTAATTTAACCTCATGTTATAGTTCGCAATTCCGCGATAACAATCAATTTTTCAGATGTAAAATATTCTATATTTAATCAGGGCCGAAACTAGATGGGGGCAGAGGGGGCATGTGTCCCGGGCGCCACCAGAACAGAAGGTAATGGGGGCGCCAAATTAAGATTTTGTTTGATGTGTTTGATATAAAGAATACATATATGTGAAGGGAGGGGGGCGCCAAAATCCATGTTTGTCCCGGGTGCAAAAAAGGCTAGTTTCGGCGCTGTATTTAATTCGGCTTGATTTGATTTCTTTGAAAGCAAGTTAAAGCCATACATCTGAAGAGTTTGATTCGTTGCATTTCTCACATATCTTAAATATTAAATAGAAATATCTTAAACACATGTAATCAATTTCAATTGATTGTATTGTATTGTATTATTGGTTATTAAAGAAAGTAAACCAGCAAATTTTTTTATCCTATTAAAGAAAATTGAAAACAAATTATTCTTTAATTTTGCAGAATGAAAATTTTGTTTCACACTATCATTTTAAATTAATCATTGATCGAACAAAAAATGAATTATTAACAGAATTACAAAAGTTTGCATTTTATTTTGATCAGAATTAAAACATCTTACTTGGACCTCTCTGTATTTTGAACTAATTAGCGCGTGACCTTCAAATGCTGTACATATGCTATTCAAAACATGAAGAAACGAATTACACGAAAAAATTTCAAGTTAGCCAAGAACTTGAGATACATAAATTGTGTGCATTATATTTCATAACATTAATAAGATAAAACGTGCTTTAAAAACTAATGCTTTACAGATGGTTATTTCTTGGATGGTACATGGTTGTTTTCTTTTCACACATTGACCTGCCAGAAAAGTAGTACAATGCGTCAATTTTAATAATGTATAAAATAATTTCATACTTTATCCGGGATGAGTGTATTTCTTTGAAAATAAGTTACAGACATACATCTAAATTGTTCTGTTACTTGCATTTCTTTCATATCTTAAATATTAAATGAAAATATCTCAAGCACATGTAATATTGGTTATTAAAGAAACTGAAACAGCAGTTTGTTTCATGCTTTTAAAGATAATTAAAAACAAATTATTCTTTAATTTTGCAGAATATAAATTTTGTTTCACATTATTATTTTAAATTAATCATTTATCTAACAAAAATTGGATTATGAGCAGAATTAAAAAATCTGCATTTTATTTTAATCAGAATTAAAACACCCTACTTGGACTTCTCTGTATTTTGAACTAATTAGTATGTGACCTTCAAATGCTGTGCACATGTTATTCAAAACCTGGCGAAACTAATTATACGAAAAAATTCAAAATAACTAACGTCTGAAAATATCTAAATTTAAGAACTTGAGATACATAAATTGGTATATTATATTTCATCACATTATGAAGAAAAAACACGTTTTAAAAACTAACCCTTTATAAATGTCTAATCTAATTAACTTATTCTATATTTTGGGTCAAATATAAAGTGGGGGGGGGAGTGTGTTTTTCTACATTATTTGCCCTAATCTATCCTATTTAAAGGGGGGGGGGAAGAGCTCAAAAATTTGAGCGAGATATTTGAAAAGAACGCCCCCATAGACTTTACATTATCATCCGGGTCTTTTTCAATCAATAGTGTCCACAATAGTCACAGAAAAAGTACACAAAAAGACCTGGATGATTATGTAAAGTCTATGGGAGCGTTCTTTTCTAATATCTCGCTCAAATTTTAATATTTTTACATGATTTTTTTTGCATAGGCTAGCTGAGGACGATCCACAACCGGGCTAGTTTTTACTTTTTCAATTTTGGTTTCAGATTTTTTAAAAAAAAATTATTTTAACTTTCAAAACCGGTTTAAACCGGTTCTGAAATTGAAACTATCATAATATAAAAAATATATGAGCAAAATCGAAAAAGTAAAAACTAGCCCGGTTGTAGATCGTCCTAAGCTATCCTATGCAAAAAAAAATCATGTAAAAATATTAAAATTTGATCGAGATATTAGAAAAGAACGCTCCCATAGACTTTACATGATCATCCGGGTCTTTTTGCGTACTTTTTCTGTGACTATTGTGGGCTCTTAAGCCCTTTTGCGGCACACATACGTGTCGCTCATCCCCAAGGGGTTAAGGGCAGATACGACTGGGACACCACGCCCACTTATATTAATTTTATTCTAGCAGTTTACACTCACATATTATACATAACAATTAAATTTTATCCAAGTGTTTATAAGTATACTTTAACTTATTTCTTTGATAAAATTGTGCAAAAACTTTACACAAGTAAGAAGTGTCTAAATTTTTTAGCTCTCCGAAAAACTGTATTTTTCGACTGAAAACCTCATTAACTCCTAAAGTAGTCCCCCGATTTCGATAAAAAAAAAGTTTTCAGTGGTAGATAAATGTAACAATGCATGTGGCAGACAGTTTAGGGATATTCGATAAAAAAATTCCAACCTCAACGGTTCGAAATTTTTCGATACATTTTCAAACTCATTTTTTAAAGTAAAAACATGAAACTTGCTGAGGTGATTTTTAAGGAGATTTATGGGATGCCGTGTGATTTCCTTTTTCGCAAAATTCATTAGAATTTGATTTATTAACAAATATTTTCTCAGTATGACCATTATTTTTTTGCTCCCATCTTTCCTGCTTCGGAAAATTCGATCCAAAACGCCAATTTTGATAATATTTTTTGTGTAATAATTTCTGCATTTATCAAAAAATTGACAAGCATGGAACATTGTGCAGTTTCTAAATAAGAGAATTTGACAGTTTGATATGTTTGAGAGCAGTTAGAGGTTTTATTGTTTCTAGGTATAATTGCTTTCATTTCACGAAGGAAAAACAACATTTTTTGCGAAAAATCACGATTTTTCCGAACTTTTACTTCAATGAGGCATAGGTTGATATTATCCCAATGAGCTGAAACTTTTCCAATCTCATTTTCTAGCCAATTGGCAACTTTTTTAGGGGGTTTCCCCGAAAAAAATTCGAAAACTAATTTTTTGTGAACACCCAAGTGTGCATGCGTATAAATTTGTGCATGTCTGCATGTGTTCGAGAGAGACGAAAAATACAGCCTCCCGACATACTATTCACTCATTCAGCCCTGATTGGTCATGATGAGAATGAAAATTTTCGGTAGTGGGCGGAGCGTTTATCGATTAGCTTTGGTTACGCTTTACGTAAAGTAACGACTATCAGAAATTTTCAATCCTGTCACTAAACACATTTATAGGGTTATGTTGCATTTTAATTTTTAATGGAATTTACCAGTTAATGTCTTTTTTAAATTGTAAATATCAGTCATTTTCTGTTTATTTCTTTACATCTATCTATCAGTATTACAAAGGCCAAAAGTATCTGTGCGTCGCGTATCTGTGCGTATGTCATTTTACGAATGGCAAAACTTTCCCATGCAACTTCGGTTTTGCAATTTTCGCTACTGCAAATTTTATACATCTAAACATTAAAAATACATCTTTAATACATCTAATTTAAAATTTTTACACAGTCGTATAGAGTAAAATTTGTACTCTTAAATGCCGTTTGTTTAAATGTGTATCTCAATTTTTTTTTGAGATATTATTATTATTCATAGATTTTAGCACCAATTTTGTAATTTTTGTAATAGAATCACAGCATTTTCTCTTTAAATTGAAAATAAATAAATAAAATAAATAAAAAATAAATAAAATAAGATGCATATACTATGTCAAAATATCGTCCGTTATAAAATCCGCTGACTTTCGGTTTCATTTCATTTTTATTCATCAATTAATTGGGGGGGGGGTATTTTTTTTTCAATTTTGTCACTTATACCCCTTAACTTCTTGGGTCCTCATATAATATATATTGCATGTATACTGTATAACAGGCGCGTCCAACCTTTCAGTAACCACGGGCGCATCTTGGCTCTTGGCACACATTGGAGGGCGCCATTATTTACGTGATTGAAAACATGTGGCAATATTATCGTATAGTATTAGTATATACACACTTCTTAACATAATGCAAATGAAGTACAGCGGTTAACAAAAGACCCCTACAGTTTAGAAGTTACACGTATTAAATTTCAAATGATACATTTTCTTTATAAGATGTCTGTACCAAAAATGTTTATGGGTAAGGCACCAGAAACATTATTTTCGTCTATAATAACAATAATAACAAATAAATAAATAAATATGAAAATCAGAGTTATTACTAGGTTTCTTTAGGATATGAAAATGCGATTTGACTTATTTTGAAAGCGTGAATTAGTTTATAAAAATACAAAAACAGACAAGCATGGTAGTGACCAAACCATGTATGTGGTTTCAGAGGGACAGTCTGGAAGTGCTTTTATAGATGGAAATCATTCTGCACTATTTATTATTGTTTCTTATCAAAATTATAGAAAAAAATAAAGAAAAAAAAACGGACCAATGGTTCAATGTGACAACAATTAAAAAAAAAAAAAAAAAAAAAAAAAAAAAAAAACTGGGCTTTTATGCACATGTATTTTCAAAGGATTGGGGAGCAGATAAAAACGCTTATTTTTCTCTTACTTCTTAAGAGCTATTACCAATTGTTAAGAAATTTAACTATCAAAATTACACTACATAAACAATAACTAAAAATTGCAAAAATATGCATAATTAAATTTTCAAAGTAAGTTTCTGTTTTTTAATGTACAATGGCAAGTCAACAGCATATCAAACACAGGTTTTAAAAAATATTTATGATTTTAAAGAAAGCATTCTTTACAATGAAATTTTACTTCTAAAAAGTTTAATAACAGAAAATTTTCAAAAGGGCGCCATGGCGCCCGCGGGCGCCACGTTGGACAGCCCTGCTGTATAATATGCATATATCGCGGAAGACTATAGTATTCCTCAGATGCAACCTCAAGAGGCCTTTCGACTCGCTCTAAAAGACCCGGATGATAATGTTAAGTTTATAGGGGCGTTATTTTCACATATCTCGCTCAAATTTTACCATTTTCACTTTTTTTTTTTTTTTTTTTTTTTTTTTTTTTTTTGTATAAGATAGTTGACGACGATCTATAAACAGGCTAGTTTTTACTTTTTCAATTTTGGTTTCAGAATACATAAAATAAATGTTTAACTTTTGAAACCGGTTCCAACCGGCTCTGAAATTGAAAATATCATAATATGAAAAAATAATACAAAAATCGAAAAAGTAAAAACTAGCCCGGCTAAAAAAAAAAAAAAAAAAAAAAAAAAAAAAAAAAAAAAAAAAAAAATTAAAATTTGAGCGAGATATTTGAAAATAACGCATCCATAATCTTAACATTATCATCTGCATCTATTTAATCGAGTCGAATGGCCTCTTAATCCAAATATCGCATCTTAGAGTGAGCGAAAGACGAAACTCATATATACAGCTAATTTGAGGTAAAAGGAAATTCGAAAAACCGCCGTTTAATAACTCAGCAAATATACAGTCGGCTCTCGTTAATTCGAACTCGTCGGGACCACAAGAAATGTTCGAATTATCCGAAGTTCGAATTGTGGAAAGTATGAAATGAGAACATGCTTTATATTGTTATAGTGTTTTATAAATTTATTATATCCTTTATCATCAGAATATGATTTAATATTGTATTATAATGTGTAAATACATAAACTAATTAAAAGTTTAGAAACAAGCACAATGGAAGAAAAATTTGAAGCGTCACTGACGGACAGACGTGGCACTTAGAAAGTGGATATCAAATGCATGGGATTATATGTTTACTCGTTCGGAACAATTTTCACAAAAATCAAAGAAAGAAATTTATTCAAATGATCTGAAATCCGTGAGAAAGAAAGGAAGAATGAAAAATCGGAATTCTCATTAGTTCGAATTAAACGATGTCAAGAGAAAATCAGTTCGAATTAATGGAAAAGTTTAACGTTATTCTGCCATTGAAAATTTCGGGACTTTATGTTTAGTTCGAATTAAGCGAAGATTCTAATTATCCGATTTCGAATTAACGAGAGTCGACTGTAGCTCATATTGTTCTGAATTTTTAAAAACAGTTATATCTGCAGTCTAATCATATTTTAAATTTTTAACATTTCTACGTGCAGATTATTTTAATCAAAAGAAAATCGAAAAGCCGCCTTTAATAACTCAGTAAATATAGCTCATATTCTTCTTATTAAAAAAAAAAAAAAAAAAAAAAAAAAAAAAAAAAAATCTCATATTTTTTTTATTTAAAAAAAAAAAAAAAAGTCTTATATTTGTAGTCTAATCCTATTTTGAATTTTTTACATCTACGCGAAGTACATTTTAAGATCTCGATACCCATTTTTAAAACAAATTCGATGGTGTCTTTTCCTAACTTTTTTTCTCAGAATCGGCCCGGGCGATTTTTTTAATTTATAATACGGATCAGAAGCGGATTAACTACTACCCGGGGCTCTAGGCTTGACATTTTGAGGGCCCCCTTTCACTCCTTCAAAGAGGTATATACTGGAAAAATTAAAACACATGCTCGCTTCATTAACTCATAAATCATTGATGATAAAAATATAAATGATTGCGACAAAGAATTTCGCACATATTTTGTCTTTTGTATTAAATATTAATATTGGACCAGTGTAAAAGAATATTTTATTGTTCTTTATATTAGAAAAATTTTAGCACCGGGCCCCCTTTTCTTCTGGGCCCCTAGGCTTCAGCCTACTCAGCCTAATGGGTAATCCGCCTCTGATACGGATTTGTTTCAAATGAATCGAATAAGACTAGACCTGTTTCTAGGAAAACTCTTCTTTGTTATGCAAGGGTTCCTTATTCTTGAAAAATTAAATAATATTTTTCGCATTTCAATTGGATAAATATTTTTAAAGCAAATGCATTTAGATTATAAATCAATTGCAAATTTAAAAATAATTACATTATAACTTCTGCTCTTCATTGTTATAAATCAGGAACTACAAATTTTAGCTTCAGTATCATTATCAATTTATACTTTCAGAATATAATGCATTATTTGTTTTTAAGGTTTGAATTTATACGGATATTTGTGTTGATAAAGAAAACATAACTCATGTGTATTTAAAAAAAAAAATAAATAAAAAATAAAAAATTAAAAAAAAAATGTGAAAGAAAAATTAAATTCAATAGGAAAATTAAATTCAATACATTAGCACATTCGCCGATCGGAAATGTGGTTCAAAACACTAATTTTCAGACCATTTACTGAAAAATCCTCCCCTCTTACCAAATAATGGAACAAATTGCTCAAGTACACAGTTTCTGCATAAAAGCTCTTGACTTTTTTTGCGAATAAAATGAATTTAAAAAAATGTGTCAGAAAGTTGGTAGTTTAGGATTTTAAAATTGACTTAAAAACAAGCTTACATTTTGATTCATAAATGAAAAACTTTTTGTCGCAATTGCTTGCTCCAATTCAATCAGAGAAAGTATAGATGGTTAGTAGCTGGCATTCTTAACTTTTTACACGACATTGAACTGCCGAAGAAGGAGTTCAATGTTACTAATTTAACCTCATGTTATAGTTCGCAATTCCGCGATAACAATCAATTTTTCAGATGTAAAATATTCTATATTTAATTCGGCTTGATTTGATTTTTTTGAAAGCAAGTTAAAGCCATACATCTGAAGAGTTTGATTCGTTGCATTTCTCACATATCTTAAATATTAAATAGAAATATCTTAAACACATGTAATCAATTTCAATTGATTGTATTGTATTGTATTATTGGTTATTAAAGAAAGTAAACCAGCAAATTTTTTTATCCTATTAAAGAAAATTGAAAACAAATTATTCTTTAATTTTGCAGAATGAAAATTTTGTTTCACACTATCATTTTAAATTAATCATTGATCGAACAAAAAATGAATTATTAACAGAATTACAAAAGTTTGCATTTTATTTTGATCAGAATTAAAACATCTTACTTGGACCTCTCTGTATTTTGAACTAATTAGCGCGTGACCTTCAAATGCTGTACATATGCTATTCAAAACATGAAGAAACGAATTACACGAAAAAATTTCAAGTTAGCCAAGAACTTGAGATACATAAATTGTGTGTATTATATTTCATAACATTAATAAGATAAAACGTGCTTTAAAAACTAATGCTTTACAGATGGTTATTTCTTGGATGGTACATGGTTGTTTTCTTTTCACACATTGACCTGCCAGTAAAGTAGTACAATGCGTTATTATAATCTTCAACTAACCCATTATATCAACCAAAAATCAATTTTAATAATGTATAAAATAATTTCATACTTTATCCGGGATGAGTGTATTTCTTTGAAAATAAGTTACAGACATACATCTAAATTGTTCTGTTACTTGCATTTCTTTCATATCTTAAATATTAAATGAAAATATCTCAAGCGCATGTAATATTGGTTATTAAAGAAACTGAAACAGCAGTTTGTTTCATGCTTTTAAAGATAATTAAAAACAAATTATTCTTTAATTTTGCAGAATATAAATTTTGTTTCACATTATTATTTTAAATTAATCATTTATCTAACAAAAATTGGATTATGAGCAGAATTAAAAAATCTGCATTTTATTTTAATCAGAATTAAAACACCCTACTTGGACTTCTCTGTATTTTGAACTAATTAGTATGTGACCTTCAAATGCTGTGCACATGTTATTCAAAACCTGGCGAAACTAATTATACGAAAAAATTCAAAATAACTAACGTCTGAAAATATCTAAATTTAAGAACTTGAGATACATAAATTGGTATATTATATTTCATCACATTATGAAGAAAAAACACGTTTTAAAAACTAACCCTTTATAAATGTCTAATCTAATTAACTTATTCTATATTTTGGGTCAAATATAAAGTGGGGGGGGGAGTGTGTTTTTCTACATTATTTGCCCTAATCTATCCTATTTAAAGGGGGGGGGGAAGAGCTCAAAAATTTGAGCGAGATATTTGAAAAGAACGCCCCCATAGACTTTACATTATCATCCGGGTCTTTTTCAATCAATAGTGTCCACAATAGTCACAGAAAAAGTACACAAAAAGACCTGGATGATTATGTAAAGTCTATGGGAGCGTTCTTTTCTAATATCTCGCTCAAATTTTAATATTTTTACATGATTTTTTTTGCATAGGCTAGCTGAGGACGATCCACAACCGGGCTAGTTTTTACTTTTTCAATTTTGGTTTCAGATTTTTAAAAAAAAAATTATTTTTACTTTCAAAACCGGTTTAAACCGGTTCTGAAATTGAAACTATCATAATATAAAAAATATATGAGCAAAATCGAAAAAGTAAAAACTAGCCCGGTTGTAGATCGTCCTAAGCTATCCTATGCAAAAAAAAATCATGTAAAAATATTAAAATTTGATCGAGATATTAGAAAAGAACGCTCCCATAGACTTTACATGATCATCCGGGTCTTTTTGCGTACTTTTTCTGTGACTATTGTGGGCTCTTAAGCCCTTTTGCGGCACACATACGTGTCGCTCATCCCCAAGGGGTTAAGGGCAGATACGACTGGGACACCACGCCCACTTATATTAATTTTATTCTAGCAGTTTACACTCACATATTATACATAACAATTAAATTTTATCCAAGTGTTTATAAGTATACTTTAACTTATTTCTTTGATAAAATTGTGCAAAAACTTTACACAAGTAAGAAGTGTCTAAATTTTTTAGCTCTCCGAAAAACTGTATTTTTCGACTGAAAACCTCATTAACTCCTAAAGTAGTCCCCCGATTTCGATAAAAAAAAAGTTTTCAGTGGTAGATAAATGTAACAATGCATGTGGCAGACAGTTTAGGGATATTCGATAAAAAAAATTCCAACCTCAACGGTTCGAAATTTTTCGATACATTTTCAAACTCATTTTTTAAAGTAAAAACATGAAACTTGCTGAGGTGATTTTTAAGGAGATTTATGGGATGCCGTGTGATTTCCTTTTTCGCAAAATTCATTAGAATTTGATTTATTAACAAATATTTTCTCAGTATGACCATTATTTTTTCGCTCCCATCTTTCCTGCTTCGGAAAATTCGATCCTAAACGCCAATTTTGATAATATTTTTTGTGTAATAATTTCTGCATTTATCAAAAAATTGACAAGCATGGAACATTGTGCAGTTTCTAAATAAGAGAATTTGACAGTTTGATATTGTGGTGGTTACTCGATAACCCCCCCATATGTTTAGTTTAATTCAATTTTATTAGCCATTTTATTTCCTATCACCTCCTTTTTATTAATGTTCTTAATTTAAATTTTATTTCGATTTCGTTTCTTTTCATATCGTCGCCTGTAGTCTTTTCTTTCTTACTTAGCTTTCGAATGTTCCAAACCGGTAATATCTTATTTTGAAATCATTCCTTCCGGTTT
Source organism: Maratus speculifer (assembly GCA_964019185.1). Taxonomy (NCBI): domain Eukaryota; kingdom Metazoa; phylum Arthropoda; class Arachnida; order Araneae; family Salticidae; genus Maratus; species Maratus speculifer. The sequence goes on from OZ025303.1 coordinate 98,407,717, forward strand.
AGTAATCCTTCGAGAACATTCTGGCTTGTTCTATGGGTGGAACTTCCGTTTATTCGGACACTCCCCTTAGCCTATCAGTTTAATTTCCGCAGGTGACGTATTTTAAGCCATTGAGTGCATGGCCACCTGCTTTGGCCTCCCTTCTTTAGGGGATTATCAATTCTGTTTTTATTAAATTCATATTTCTCCATACTTTGTATCGTAACTTGGCCTAATTTTCCTCACTCCCCTCTTTCGTGCGTCGCCAACTTGGCGTATGCCTTATTTACAGTAACCCTAATTCTTTTCCCTCCGGACTCTCCGCCGAGAGAGCAGTCGCGCTGTTAGACTCCTGCAGTGATGGGTGCTGCTGGCTGATCAAAATTTAGCGGAATTCCGGGGCATGTGTGCGCCCCCCATGACCGTTGGATGGAGCAAGTTTTATTCTGCAAATGTCCATGCCAGGATTACTCGGTTGATTTTTTAAGGCTGCGATGAGTAAGGCTGCATTCAATAGTATCCAGAAATTATTGTGTTTTTTTTTTTTTTTGTTTTGGTTACGCAATTTAAATAAGGTGACATCATAATTCTTCTGTTTGTTGCTCTCTTGCTAACTTCATAGCGAAAGTAGAGTGTCGTCATGTTTCTTCTAAATATTTTTACTCATCATCTTCTCGTCAAAATATGCTCCCTAACCAATTTTATATTCTCAACTCTCCAAATAACGTTTAATGAGTTCTCCGTCCTCTGAAAAATACCCTGAGGTGTGGAGTCTCTTTCATGTAGTGGAGGTATTTATTACGTAAAGTCTTTATTCCATAATCTGTTTTCATTGTATCGATATTTTGGCCCAAGAAATATATATATTATATATAAATTTTTGAATATCACGGGGCGTTCCAGAAGAAAATATAGGTACATCTCTGTCTGGAAAAATTATCTGCTAATATAAATATATATTTGAAAAATTACATGTACCTATGTGATGTTTTTAGTTCATCCTGTGAAGATACATAAAAATGTGTTATAAAGAAGAATTTGTTGTTCCAATATATCAATTTTATGATTAACATCGTTTGTGAAATTATTGCTTCAAAATATATGATAAATTGATTAATGTGTACGAGAGCAAGAATATATATACTTGAGAAGAAATATTCAATATTCATAAAAAAAAAAGGTAAACAAGTTTTTCATGAAAAATAAAAGTATTTTTACTTGCAATCTGTTTGCATTTTAATTTCCTGTGCATGTGTCTGTCTGGTATTATTCGTCAGCAGCCAAAGACTTCACAGGTAACTTTATTTCTTTTATCAATTTATATTTTTTTTATAATTTAACTTTGAAACTGTTGTCATCTTGATTTAAGATTTCTTTTATTGTTTTAAAAGAGGTAATGAAGGTAGCCATTTCGGGTCTTTTGCCGGCCCTCATTCTTCGCAATGTACATAATCATTTATACGATTCACTTGGCCTACTTCTGAGTTTGAAACAAAATAAACAAGTGTTTCTCATCTCTCTTATTTCTCCAAACACAACAGTATTCAATTTCCTTTGATGCAGTGACCACCTCTTGACCATCATCTTCCATGGCTACCATTGTATTTTTGTTATAGATACATATTTCCCACAAAAAAAAAAAAAAAAATAAAAAATAAAAAAATAAATAAATATCTTCAATTTTCTTCAATTATCTCTCATTATCTTCAATTATGTCTTCATTATCTTCAGTTGTATTTTCATTTTCTGCAAATTATTTCTTCATGCAATGATTAATATTTTATATTTATATTTTATGCAGTCTCGTACAATAAATAAATGCAATATATCTTGATTGTATGCTGACATAATATTTTTCTGGAGCAGTGCAGTAAATATATAACATAATTTATCAATATTTTTTTTTCTTGCCATGATATAATTTGTAACTAATATATATATTATTTAACGGAGGTGCAGGTAAATATAAATGATAATGCTGACATAAATTATTCTCTTCTCATAAATATAACAATATATGTTTTGAGCCATATAATAGATATTTACATAAGTTTTTGGGCCATGTTATTTTGATCACATGATAAGAAAGTTATTTTTGCATTTTCTTCTCTTCGTCATATACTTGTTATTCTTTTTAATATATAAAAATGGTATATCACGTAAATGAAATTCGTCATTTTTTTTTTCTAAATAATGGGTCAATTTATATATATATATTATTATTCATTACAAGACCAGTCTATAACCAAACTTATCATGTCATTTATTGAGCTCTTATATTAATTTTTTTCATCATGCCACCCAAGTCTAAATTAAATATTGCCATTCAGCCATTCGATGGCAACCCTCAGACTGTGGAATTCTTCTTTGATCAATTATCTGATATACAAGAGTTAAATAATTTCACAGATAAAGAACTTTTTGTTCTCTTCAAATCCAAACTTGAAGGCACTGCCTTACTCTTCTTTCTTGAAATCCAGTCTCAGCTCAAGAACTCTAATTTCCAAGACATTCGAAAAACTTTTATAGACTATTTCTTACCCTCAAAAAAGTCTGTTTCTCTTAAGTCCTTGCAGAACTTAAGTTTAGATTCAAATGAATCAGTCAAAAATTTTGCTTTTCGACTGGATAAACAACTTCGGCTGGCTTACCCTAAATTGGATCCTCCTGCTCTCAATTCATTAAAATTCACTCATTTTCTTGAGGCTTTGCCTAAACAAATTAAACGAAAAATTCTTGAAGAAAATATTTCATCTTTTGAGTTAGCTCTTGAACGAGCAAATTTTCTTCAAGATATTTACGACTCCCCTCCTAAAAAATCTTACGAGAATTATAATCAAGCCTATTGTTTGGATACGGAAAAAGTCCACGATAATTCTAATAATGTTCTTCATAAAACTCCTATAAAGCATACGAAGGAGAAAGTTTATCACAATTCTCAAACCAACTACTCTCCTTTGCAAACTCCAAAAGACAATTCTCATACTTCTCGTAATTTCAAAAGAAAAGCTAGAACATTTTCGCCTTCTCCTCCGAGACAAGAGGCTACAAATAAACGTAACAATAATTTTCGTCAACGTAACTTTTACCGGAAACGTCCTTATCAACCCACCTTTGACAAATTTTCTCACAAAAAAAATTCTACATCCTTTTATCACAGACGAGATGTTGTGCAGTGTGCGTTCTGTGGGAAATTCAATCATCGTATGGACTCATGCTAGAAATTCAAAAACATTATTAGTAATTCTAATCAAAACTCGTCATCTCATTTTTCGTCTCACCCTCACAGAAGACAAAGCCACACCTCTTCTTCTGAAAATAAAAACAATGTTTACCATTTAAACACATAAGGGAGACTGGTTCTACTGACCGCCTTCTCTCCCGTAATTCTCATTCAGGGTCAGTACTCTTTGACAACAAAAACAAACATCAACAATTTGACAAACGCTCTTCAGTTACCTTAGTGTCATCCACAGCTGTCCAAACTTCTCCTATGACAGCTAAACTTAACAAATCTTCCTGTTCATATAATTCGTTGACATCCAAACAAAATCTTGAAATTGATGATGATGTACAAGAAAGACATGTCATCTGCAGCTCATTTAATAATTCATATGTTCTTCCATGCATCCTAATAAACGTTCAACGTAATGAAATCTCCACATTAATAGATACTGGTTCAAGTTTGTCTCTCTTGGATGAACAATGCTTTCATAACATTAAATCCAGGCTTCATTACAAATTTTTATCCAGGAATGTATCGGTGTCTACCATAAATTCTAAGGTTTTCTTCAAAGGATGCATAGAAATAGCATTTAAAATTGATAAAAAAATTTTTCATCATGTTTTTTACCTTACAAAGATACAAAATGTTCATTTTCAAGCCATACTTGGATTTGAGTTTATCAACAAACATTCCATTACTATTTCACCAAGCTTTAAGTCTATATTACTTAAAGATAAACATATTCCTTTTCACAGTTATAACGAATCTCCTACTTGCTATTTTATGAATTCTGAATATAATTATGTTAATTCAAGGGTACCATATTCTTTAGATGTTCACAAGATGCCTTGTTATGAAGATTCTATGTCAAATAATCTAAGTAATGGTATTTATTCTGATAATATATGTGCAAATTATGATGACACAAATTTACAATTAGTCAACAATTATACAACCTATCCTTACAATTATAGTTTTCAAAATAATGGTTTGTTTACAAATAATGTTGCTAACACTGCTATGAATTTTCATAATCCTTATATTGATAGTAATTTTACTTATTTTTCTAACTATTTTCCAACTGATTATGGTAATGTTGTCAACTATGTATCTACTAATGATAATATACCTGGCAAGAATTTTTCATCTGAAAATACTAATGATCTTAGTTATGTTGGTGAAAAGCAAACCCATTTAAATTTTGGTAATAAAATTTTGGTGAATTCCAATATGGTACAGTTACTCAATAGAGAATTAATTCCTCCCAATTCTTTTGTTTATTTACATGTTAAGTACTTGAATCCTCCATCTGAATATTTTATTTTCAAACCCAATTTAAAAAATAAAGGTCTTGTGTTACATGAATCATTGCACTCAAATTCTTCAATTCAAAATGATTTATTTTTGGTTGTATGTCAGAATATATCAAAGCTGGATATTCATTTAAATAAAAATTCAATTATTGGCGAATGTATCAATGTAGATGAGAAAGATATTGAGGAATACTCTTTTGATTTGGATTTTGAGAACGATTATTGTAATTTAATTTTACCATCTGAAGAGATTAAAAGAAAACGTATTCAAGAATTATCCCCAAATGACTTTGATCTTAAACATTTACCCCCTCATGAAAAGGAATCTTTGACCAAATTATTATGTAGTAAAGCTTTAGCTTTTTCAAAATCTCTTGACACTTTAGGTCATACCGACCTGGTCAATCCTCATTTCTCTATGCTAAATTCTCATCCAGTCAAAACGCTACCTTTTCCTGTGCCACAGGCACTTGAGCAAGAAGCTCTTGACCAAATTAATCAAATGTTAAACGCTGGCATTATTGAGAGATCAAATTCATCTTGGGCGTGTCCCATGCTTCTTGTTAAAAAGAAGAGAACTGATATGTCTAAGCCTCAAAAGTATCGTTTGGCTCTGGATTTAAGATTGTTAAACTCCATAATAATTCCATCTTCATATCCTCTTCCTCGAATTCAAAATCTATTGGTGCAGTTATCAAAATTTAAGTATTATACTACTCTTGACTTGCCCTCTGCATACTGGCAGATTGCGGTACCTAAAGATATGCAAGATAAACTCAGTTTTACTACTCCATGGGGAATTTTTACCTATTTACGTTTAGTATTTGGCCTGAAGACAGCCGCCAGCACCTTCCAACAATTAATCGACTCTGTTATTCAATTATCTCAAATTGATTCCTGTTATGCATATCAAGACGATATTGTAGTGGGTGCTAATTCATTTGAAGAAATGTCCATGAAACTCACTAAGCTATTAGACACTCTTATTGCTAAGTGTCTAATGCACTTCTGTGTCTTCAGAGTAATGTAATTACTCTGTCTCCTGAAAAATGTGCATTTATGCAAACAAGTATTAACTTTTTGGGTTTCCAACTCACAGATCATAAAATTCTTCCTATTACGAGTAACATTTTAAAAATCACTTCTTTTCCAACGCCTAAAACCAAGAGGCAAACGAAAAGTTTTATAGGTTTGTGTTCATTTTATAGGTCAATTATTCCAAATTTTGCTAAATTGATTACTCCTCTCATTGAAGTCACCAAACCTAAAAATAAGTTTTCTTGGAAATCTGAACAAGAAAATGCATTTAAAAAATTACAAGACATATTCTTCCATAAACCTATGCTCAATCTCCCAAACTGGAATGAAACGTTCTATGTTAATACAGATGCATCAAAGACAGCAATTTCAGCTGTTCTTATGCAAAAATTTGATGGTGAACTAAAACCCATCTCCTATTATTCCAAAACTCTATCTCAATCAGAAAGACACTACCCTGCCATCAAATTGGAACTTTATGCCATTTACAAAGGCATAACAGCTTTTAAATACTATATTTTTGGTCGACCCTTTATTCTATTATCCGATGCCAAACCTCTTAATAATTATAAAAAGGCTACATCTCCTGCTGATATTACTACTCGATGGATGTTAGAACTGTCAGAATATTCGTACACATTCCAGCATGTACCAGGCAAAGAGAATGTGTTAGCAGATTTTCTGAGTAGAACACCTCACATTCCTACTGAAGATCTCAATAATAATCCAGATCTTATTTCTTCACAAGAACCTCTACCTATTGTTGATAATCAAAACGATTTACATAATGACATTCCTCACTTTCCATGTGGTTTAATTGACAAAATCCACCACACATGTCATCTTCAAAGTGTCTCTTCACCTCCAAATAATGATAATAATCAAGATCCATTATTAGAAATTCTTGATCACACCATCTTCTCTGAACAACAAAAAGACCCAAAAATTAAGCAAATTTATGAAGATCTTAAAAATAATAAGAAATCTAAACGTTTAAATGGCTACTATATTAATCCAAGTAATGAGTTACTTTGCTACAATGGTCATTTTTCTTCTGAAGATATTGAGCTACACAAAGCTGTTTTACCTTTGTCACTTAGAGCAAAAGCCTTAAGAATTGCTCATATTACTCATACTGGAATTCATAAAACCATTGTTAATTTAAAGAAAAGATTTACCTGGAAAACCCTTGTTTCAGATACCATTAATTATGTCAACTCTTGTGAAATTTGTTTAGTAAACAAAAATCATAAAAAAATACTGCTCCATACCTACCTGCGCCTCTTCCAACTGCTCCCAATCAAAAAGTCTCTATGGATTTACTCGGCCCATTGAGGAATCGTCAATATGTGATGACGGTCATAGATCACTTTTCTCGTCATTTAGAATTATATGCCTTGAATAATATCAGCGCTGAGTCGGTTACAAAAGCTTTATTACATTACATTTCCACTCATGGTAAGCCTGAATTAACGTTCACTGATCATGGCTCTCAATTTACTAGTGACATGTTTTCTTTCTTTAATAAAAAGCTTGGCATTAAATTAGAACACAGTTCTGTAGCCCATCCCCAGGCCAACGGATTAAGTGAACGAGTCAATTCTCAAATAAAATCGTCTGTGAATACAATGGCTTCACAAGGATGTGATATACCAACTGCTCTAAAAATTCACCAATCCATATATAATGCTACACCTCATCCAGCCACAAAATTCACTCCAAATCTTCTTCATTTTGGAAGAGAAATAAACGACATTTATTCCAATTATAAAACTCAAGTTTCATGGAAAATTCTCAATACTGCATATGAAATTCATAAATTGATGGATGTTATTGAAAAAATATACTATCAAGCTTACAAGAATAACGAATCGTCTAGACAAAAGGTGTACCAAAAATCCAGAGAAAAATTAAAGTTTTCCAACATCAATGTTAATGACATTGTTTACGTAAAATTTCCCACTGTGTTTAACAAAAAAATACAAGGCCCATACCTGGTGAAGAAAATAATTTATCCTGTGCTTATTCAAATTCAAGATTCTAATAATAGTCACGCTTCACCCATGTTGATTCACACTAACAGAATCTTGAAGCTTCAAAAGAGAAATGAAGCATTGCAATATCCTTCAGTTTCTTCTAAAAGTGTATCACATGATCAAGCTCCTATTGATAATGCATCTTCTACTCCTGTGAGACAACACTCTCCTACTCAAGTTTCAAATCATGATGTTGCTTGTAACACATCTCCTCCAATTCTTTCTTCTTCTAAGTGTCAACAAACATCTTCTTGTTCAAGTAAATCAGTACTGTCACAAGCTCCTCCTGATAGCACTCATACTGGTGTTAAAAACAAGTCTACTCAATATAAAAATTATGATCTTCGCCCTCGCACTCACAAAAAATATAAAAAATGAACTAATCTTCTTTTTCCTTTTTCAGGATGACTCTTGGGTTGTAATATAATCAGTCAATGCTAGCTAGACTGATATTCCAGTAAGAAGAATCACTGTGTAATTTTTTTTCTTTTCTCCAAGCTGCAGGCAGCTGTTGTTATTTTTTTTTCTTCTTCATTATCTAAGTCTTCTTCTCCCTGATACAATACAACAGTCATCCTCATGATGTATGTATGGTTTTCAATAGTTTTATTATTTAATGCATTTATCTCTAAGTCATAATTATTACAATAGATATATAATCTCATGTATGCCATACTTTTAAATCTTATAAAGTCTTTAATTACAATAGTTGGTGCTGAAATTGAGAAAGAATTTGTCTTTTTTATATTCTCGTTATAATATTATGTCATTATTTAAAGTTATTTTTGACAAATGTGTATTCTAATAAGAAAGGTGAAATTGTAATTAATATAGGGTAAACATAAATTGGAGTACTCCTCAAATTATTCTCTCTATTGTGACTTCTCTTTACAATGCATGCATGCTTTGACATTTAACCTCTTTTTAAAAAAAAAAAAAAAAGAAAGTGCATGATAAACTTATACATACTAATATTTCTTCTCTTCTTGTTGAAGTATAGAAGGTGAATGACTCACAATAAGTAGTATATTTTTTTTTATACTTTTGGGTATTTATACTTTGGATCCAAAGAGGTTGGTTGAGTCAATATATATATTTATATAAAGCAAATACTTGATATATGACAAATACAAAATTGATCACTTACTTAATTTTTTTTAAAAAAATGTTTCAGAATTACAATTAAATATGTTCAAGATATCTTTTATATCAAATTTTGACATAATTGATTTTTTTTGTTTGTAAGTTGACATTATCAAGTCATATATAAGATTGACATATTCATATAAGTTTCTTCCTTTTTTTTCAGAATATTAAATATCTTAGCTTTTATATTTATTTTGAATGAAGTATAGTATTAAAAGTATTTATGCAATTATTGTCAATCTATATTGAAACTGTTCAAGAATATTCCTTTATGAGAGTGTAAAGATTCTCTCTGTGAAAATTGTTATATTCATTTTGAAGATGTTTTTTGTTGAAATATAATATCATACTTTTGCTACCAATTTAACATATGCCATTCTTTTTGCAACTTATTATTTTATTTTCTGTGAGAATGTGTTATTGAATAATGCTAAGGTTATTCATTTAAGATTTATGGAAAGCTTAAAAGGCTATGTGGTGATATAAGTAAATATTTTTATGAGAGCCTAACTAATCTCTCTGCACCATTTATATATATATTTTTTTTTTGTTCAATTGTCAACTTACAAATTCATTCAATTTATCATGTGTTATTTGAAACCATATATTTTATATATAGTTATTGTATGATTCATATACAGTTATAGTATGTTTCATTTTGTTGACAACTAAGAATATAAATATACATATTATTGTATAATCAAATATTTTGACATATGCTAAAGCATTCTACTATTGTAGTGCATTTTGCACAGCCTAACAAGAGACTCGTCAAAGTTAAGGACTGTTGTTCTGCACATAGGCATAGACTTTAAATTTTTTTTTTGATATATGATAGATACTTCTGGAAGAAATTTTGTATACCTTCCATTTTAACATTTACTATAGTTGGTATATTTACATAAGGTTTACTATCATAACAATAATTATTCTTTTTTTATTATTTAAACATCATGTAAAACAATTATTTATATTCATATAATTATTTCTGATACATTTATTTTGTGTAATTATTTTGTATATTTGTACATGTGTTAGAAAATATTGTCTCGATGAAAAAATTGTTCATTTTTGTCATCTCACCAATATTTTCTTTTGGGGAACCCCGGGTAAATATGTGGTGGTTACTCGATAACCCCCCCATATGTTTAGTTTAATTCAATTTTATTAGCCATTTTATTTCCTATCACCTCCTTTTTATTAATGTTCTTAATTTAAATTTTATTTCGATTTCGTTTCTTTTCATATCGTCGCCTGTAGTCTTTTCTTTCTTACTTAGCTTTCGAATGTTCCAAACCGGTAATATCTTATTTTGAAATCATTCCTTCCGGTTTAGTAATCCTTCGAGAACATTCTGGCTTGTTCTATGGGTGGAACTTCCGTTTATTCGGACACTCCCCTTAGCCTATCAGTTTAATTTCCGCAGGTGACGTATTTTAAGCCATTGAGTGCATGGCCACCTGCTTTGGCCTCCCTTCTTTAGGGGATTATCAATTCTGTTTTTATTAAATTCATATTTCTCCATACTTTGTATCGTAACTTGGCCTAATTTTCCTCACTCCCCTCTTTCGTGCGTCGCCAACTTGGCGTATGCCTTATTTACAGTAACCCTAATTCTTTTCCCTCCGGACTCTCCGCCGAGAGAGCAGTCGCGCTGTTAGACTCCTGCAGTGATGGGTGCTGCTGGCTGATCAAAATTTAGCGGAATTCCGGGGCATGTGTGCGCCCCCCATGACCGTTGGATGGAGCAAGTTTTATTCTGCAAATGTCCATGCCAGGATTACTCGGTTGATTTTTTAAGGCTGCGATGAGTAAGGCTGCATTCAATAGTATCCAGAAATTATTGTGTTTTGTTTTTTTTGTTTTGGTTACGCAATTTAAATAAGGTTGATCATAATTCTTCTGTTTGTTGCTCTCTTGCTAACTTCATAGCGAAAGTAGAGTGTCGTCATGTTTCTTCTAAATATTTTTACTCATCATCTTCTCGTCAAAATATGCTCCCTAACCAATTTTATATTCTCAACTCTCCAAATAACGTTTAATGAGTTCTCCGTCCTCTGAAAAATAGGCTGAGGTGTGGAGTCTCTTTCATGTAGTGGAGGTATTTATTACGTAAAGTCTTTATTCCATAATCTGTTTTCATTGTATCGATATTTTGGCCCAAGAAATATATATATTATATATAAATTTTTGAACATCACGGGGCGTTCCAGAAGAAAATATAGGTACATCTCTGTCTGGAAAAATTATCTGCTAATATAAATATATATTTGAAAAATTACATGTACCTATGTGATGTTTTTAGTTCATCCTGTGAAGATACATAAAAATGTGTTATAAAGAAGAATTTGTTGTTCCAATATATCAATTTTATGATTAACATCGTTTGTGAAATTATTGCTTCAAAATATATGATAAATTGATTAATGTGTACGAGAGCAAGAATATATATACTTGAGAAGAAATATTCAATATTCATAAAAAAAAAAGGTAAACAAGTTTTTCATGAAAAATAAAAGTATTTTTACTTGCAATCTGTTTGCATTTTAATTTCCTGTGCATGTGTCTGTCTGGTATTATTCGTCAGCAGCCAAGGACTTCACAGGTAACTTTATTTCTTTTATCAATTTATATTTTTTTTATAATTTAACTTTGAAACTGTTGTCATCTTGATTTAAGATTTCTTTTATTGTTTTAAAAGAGGTAATGAAGGTAGCCATTTCGGGTCTTTTGCCGGCCCTCATTCTTCGCAATGTACATAATCATTTATACGATTCACTTGGCCTACTTCTGAGTTTGAAACAAAATAAACAAGTGTTTCTCATCTCTCTTATTTCTCCAAACACAACAGATATGTTTGAGAGCAGTTAGAGGTTTTATTGTTTCTAGGTATAATTGCTTTCATTTCACGAAGGAAAAACAACATTTTTTGCGAAAAATCACGATTTTTCCGAACTTTTACTTCAATGAGGCATAGGTTGATATTATCCCAATGAGCTGAAACTTTTCCAATCTCATTTTCTAGCCAATTGGCAACTTTTTTAGGGGGTTTCCCCGAAAACAATTCGAAAACTAATTTTTTGTGAACACCCAAGTGTGCATGCGTATAAATTTGTGCATGTCTGCATGTGTTCGAGAGAGACGAAAAATACAGCCTCCCGACATACTATTCACTCATTCAGCCCTGATTGGTCATGATGAGAATGAAAATTTTCGGTAGTGGGCGGAGCGTTTATCGATTAGCTTTGGTTACGCTTTACGTAAAGTAACGACTATCAGAAATTTTCAATCCTGTCACTAAACACATTTATAGGGTTATGTTGCATATCTGTGCGTATGTCATTTTACGAATGGCAAAACTTTCCCATGCAACTTCGGTTTTGCAATTTTCGCTACTGCAAATTTTATACATCTAAACATTAAAAGTACATCTTTAATACATCTAATTTAAAATTTTTACACAGTCGTATAGAGTAAAATTTGTACTCTTAAATGCCGTTTGTTTCAAATGTGTATCTCAATTTCTTTTTGAGATATTATTATTATTATTATTATTCATAGATTTTAGCACCAATTTTGTAATTTTTGTAATAGAATCACAGCATTTTCTCTTTAAATTGAAAATAAATAAATAAAATAAATAAAAAATAAATAAAATAAGATGCATATACTATGTCAAAATATCGTCCGTTATAAAATCCGCTGACTTTCGGTTTCATTTCATTTTTATTCATCAATTAATTGGGGGGGGGGGTGTCTTTTAGTTTATTACAAACGATGCGGCGGACAGTTTAAAAAATAATAATAAATTTCAGATTTTTTTTACGGGAAAATTTTTGAAAAATTGCCATTGCTGTAAAATAGAAAGAGTTGGTTATAGAAAAATAACTATGCGTCATAAATCTTGTGCATAATCCAGTGAGTATGGATTCTGAATTTCATGAAAATCGGTCGAGTAGTTTCTTAAAAAATTGGGCTAAAAACTTGTATATTTCCCAAATGATGCACCTAGCCTTGTTTTCCCTTACCAATAAAGAACTCATCATATTTTTTTATACTTTAATTTTTTTTTTAATTTTACCTCGCGCCACTGTCTCAAAATGTAAATCTTTGCAAGTAGTTTGGCGCACAGAACATATTTTTCCGTGAAGATTTTTTCCCGAAACTTCATGGGAGACCGTTAACAAATTGAAAAAGAAAGAATATCTTTCGGATAATCCTGTTAAAACTGCTGTAGCAAAAGCGTTTAAACTGTAGATTATGATTAAGTGGCTAAGTAAGTAATAGCATGTATACTCGTAGAAAAATTAAGGTTTTTTTCAAAAACAGTCCCAAATTGTTCCAAGTTTTTTGCTTATAGTTTAGTCTGCTAATAGTTGCTTAGAGTTCTTAACATAAAATAATGTTATTTTTCGAAAATATGACAAATAACATTGTACACAATACTCTTTATTCAAAATTAAAAAATAATAAAAATTATATGAAAAATGAGCAGGTTTATTGAATAATTTTTCATTGCACATGTGTGAATGCTATTGGATGTGAAGACTGTGTGTGTATAATTAAAATTGAAGACACGATGGCTTGCCTTTAGAATATTTATATCACAGAGAGGTACACACACAAACAGTCACAACAAGAAGAACACAAAATGAGAACACAGAAGTAGATGTAGTAGAACACAGATGCAATAAAGTTGCTTTTTGGGGTAATAAACCCGCTATTTAATGACATTCGTCAATTATATGGGGAGTAGTCCCGCTATTTAAAATATAGGAACATTTGGGGATAAATCCCGCTGTTCGCTTTAGAATGTTGGGGATTAGACCCGCTGAAATAAACACGACGTGCCACAATGACAGCTAGTGCAAAACTAAAACTCTCGGTCACATGACCGCAGAACTGCGGAGCTCGTTCGGCATGCGCACAAGGACGGAACATGCCGCCCCGCGTTGCAATGTGCGTAGCACATTCAAAGTTTTAAAATACATTGTGAATACAAACTACTAAAATAGCAATGACATAAAAATATTACAAAACAAATACAAGTGATCAGTTGCAATAAAAAGTATAATATACAATGCAATAATGAAAATTTAAAGTAAGATTTAGTTTTTAAAACAAACACTAGTTGAATCTAAATTATTTACAAACATTTTTAAATACACTTTTAAATCAATAAAATAAGAATATAAGTAAATATAAAATGCATTAGGATTCATCCATAGGTAAGACACATAATTTAGATATCGACCTAAGGAAAATGTTAGAGGCTGTCTTTACCTTGGCAACTCTCACATTGCCGTCCTTCCCTGGTATGACCTCCAGGATTCGTCCGAGCAACCATTTACAAGGAGGTAAGTTGTCCTCCTTTATCACCACCATTGCTCCCGGTTTTATATTATCACCCTTTACCTGCCATTTGGTACGATTTTGGAGGTGGCTTAAGTAGTTTAATCGCCAATTTTTCCAAATTAACTGAACAAATTTAGTAATTCTTTGCCATCGAGATAATCTCGATTCGCTAATATCAATTAACTGAGGTTCTGGAATAGCATCGATTGGCCGTCCAATTAGGAAATGGCCTGGTGTCAATACGCTAAAATCATTTATGTCGGTCGATAAGGGGGTTAAAGGGCGTGAATTTAATACTGCTTCAATTTGAGTGGTAATGGTTTGGAATTCTTCCATTGTCAATCTAGCACCCTTCAATGTCCGTTTAAGATAATATTTGAAGGATTTAACCCCGGCTTCCCATAATCCGCCGAAGTTGGGGGATCTAGGAGGAATGAATTTCCATTCGATAGCTTCTGAGGTAAGATAATGAGCTAATTTTTCATCGGGGCAACGAACTAATTCATAAAGTTTCTGCAATTCTGATTTAGCACCTTTAAAATTCGTAGCATTGTCTGTTATAATAGAAGCGCATTTTCCTCGTCTTGAAACAAAACGTTTAAGTGCGGCGATAAACGCATCGGATGTTAGATCCGTTACTATTTCTAAATGAATAGCCTTTGTTACTAAGCAAATGAAGATCGCGACATAGATTTTATGAAAAATCCCTTTTCTTTGATTTTTATATTTAATCTCAAAAGGGCCGCAAAAATCAGCTCCTGTATGACAAAAGGTAAAATTCGGTGTTATTCTTTCTGATGGGAGAACGCCCATGATTTGTTTGGCAGTAATTGGGTTGCTCCTGAAACAGACAACGCAGTCATCCACTACCTTACGCGCTAAATTTTTCCCACTTACTGGCCAAAATCTCATACGTACGTAATGTATCAAACTTTGGGGACCAATATGAAAATATTTTCTGTGAAAATACTCAAATATAAGTTTTGTAATCTTATGGCCTTTTGGCAAAATGATTTGATGCTTGTTATCAAAGTTTAAATCTGAATTCTCTAATCTCCCTCCAACTCGTAAGATATTATTTTGATCCAAAAAGGGGGCTAAACATTTAATTTTACTCGAAGGAGGAACCCTTGACTCCCGTTTTAAACTACTAATCTCTTCCTGAAACTCAGAATTTTGTATTAGCCTAATTAGAGAAGTTTCTGAGGCCTTTATTTCTGAGGTGGTGAGGCTGCCTCTGCGTCTGTCTACAGCTGGAGATTTGCAATTGTGCAGGAATCTATACACATAAGCTAGAACGCGAAGAATATTGTAATAATTATTACTTATGCTCAAAATAGAATCTACTGCTTCAGGATTCCTGAAAAGAGAAAGAGAAATATTAGAATTACAATCATAAATATTGTTTTTAAATTTAGATTTAGTCTCTAAAACATAGTCCTTTTCTGGTACATCAATGGGTTCTTGCTTAGTCTCTAGGACATCAGCTGCGAGGAATTTTGGTCCCTTGAACCACATTGGGTCCTGTATAATAGAATTAACACTAGTACCTCGAGTTAAGAGGTCCGCAGGATTGTCCTTGCTGGAGCAGTGATACCAAGAATTAGTATCAGTGAGAACATTGATTTCCTTGACACGATTGGCGACAAACTGCTTCCATCGTTTTGTTGAGCCCTTGATCCAGTAAAGAGTAATGCTGGAATCAGTCCAGTAGTACACTGTAGATGCTACTTTCTGATCTAGGATGGGCTTGATTTTATTAGTCAGTCTTGCACTCAGTAAGGCTCCAAGAAGTTCCAGCCTAGGTAGACTTATCTCCTTTATAGGGGCAACACGAGTCTTTGAGGTTACGAGATTGACTTCCACTCCACTCTCCCTTTTTATTCTTAGATAAACAGCAGTGCCATATGCTATTTTGCTAGCATCAGAGAAGGCATGTAATTCTACTTCTGTTACTTGATTCAGGCAACCAAGAATTTTTCTCGGAATTTTCAGTTTTGCTAAATTTGGAAGTTCTTCGACCCACTTTAACCACTGTTCTTGCACATTAGTTGGCAACTGTTCATCCCATGATGTCTTCTTTAGCCATAGTTCTTGAAACAGGCATTTAATTCTAATGGTGTATGGTGTGAGCATGCCTAAAGGATCGAAGATTTTACCAACTGCTTGCAATAGTAGGCGTTTTGAACCCTTTTGTGTTGACAAGAATTGCATTAGACTTTTGACTTCAAATATCAGACAATCTTCCTCCGTTTCCCAGGACATTCCTAAAACTTTGCTTAGATTGCTTCCTAGACTTATAGTGGCATGTTCTGCTTGAATATCTAAACCTTCCTTCTTCCAACATCCCAATAATGCTTCATCATTGGTTATCCATTTTCGAAGAGTCATTCCGGCTTCAGACATTATTTTATTAGCACTCAAAGAAATCTCAAGAGCTTGTTCCAGAGTATCTTCACCAGAAATAAAATCGTCCACGTAAATATATTTATCGAGTAGGTAAACAGTTCTCGGGTGCATGTTCGTAAATCGCTTGATGTGTTCCTTAATGGTAGCTGATAGAAGAAACGGGGAGGCATTGACACCAAAAAGCACCCGTTTAAATCTGAAGACCTTGAAAGATGTTAAATCGTGATCGAACCAAAGAAATCGGACAGAGTCCCGGTCCCTTTCTGCAAGCGATATTTGAAGGAATGCCTTCTCGATATCAGAAGAAAAGGCGATCTCGTACAATCTGAAGTGGATTAAAATATCGAAGAGAAGTGGATTTAAGTTCGTCCCTGGCCATAAGCAATCATTCAGTGACAACTCATTATTATCATGAGAGCTGGCATCAAAAACTATCCGGACTTTAGTTGTAAGTTTATCTTCCTTACAGACCGCATGATGTGGTAAATAATAAACCGCCCTATCTAAAACAGGTTCATTTTCTTGCACCTGCTCTATAATTCCATGCTTCAAATAATCTGTTATTATTTCAGAATATTGGCGAAAAAGTTCAGGGTTTCGATACAATTTTCTTTTTAGACCTTCTAAACGCTGTTTTGCAACATTAAAGTTGTTACTTAATTCCTTCCAATCTCTTTTCCAGGGTAATTGAACTTCGTAACGATCGCCCACAAATTTGACTGTTTTGTCGAATATTTGTTGCGCCTGATCCCTTTCTGACATTTTTCGATCTTCATGCTTAATGCCTATAGATTCGAGTTCCCAAAACTGTTTCAAAGTATCATTGACTTCATCGGAATCTCTAACAACATTACACATAGCAATATTTTCAGACCAATTTTTCTCGTCTAATGTACCAGTTGGAATCCATCCAAAAACAGTGTCTTGCAGGGAAAGTTTATCAGTAATCTTAACGGAATTATGTTTTAAAATTCTGTAAAATTTTTCAGCATCAATTAATGTATGCACCTTTGCTGGCTTAAAAAATGTAGGATCTGCTAGTTTTACAGAGTTCGGTAATTTAATGTTAGAAACATTTAATTGCGTTGACGGAATTACATCCGTAATTTTAGGCACAATTAGGAAATCTATTTTTTCCGCAAAAGTTCCGTTTTCGTTGCTAATCACAGTAGAAATTTTATTTTTTACATTTTGAGTGTATCCGTTTAATCCAGTAATTGGAGCATTAATTAACCTTTTTCTTAATTTTAACATGTCTGCAGAATCTCTTGATATAAAATTACTGTTGCTGGCGGAATCTAAAACAGCTCTAAATTTTATTTTATTTCCGAAATTATCTTCGATAAAAACAAAACAAGTACTCAATAAAACCGATTTATTTTCATTGTTTACGTTATTCAAGGTTTTCAAAGAGTCATTATTTTCCAAATTGTTTGTTTCTTTTTCAGTGACACCTGCGTTAAATGCAGGGGGGTGTGAAGGGGGAATGGCGTCAGAGCAAAGTTCATTTTTTGATTTATTTTCTCTTTCTCGGTGAATGAGACTGGCATGTCGTAGTCCACAGTGAATGCAATTATACTTTGAAACGCAACAATTTACGAGATGTTTTGGACTCAAACAATTCGAACACAGTTTATTTCTCTTTACGAAATCATATCGTTCTGATAGATTCATTTTTAGAAACTGAGAACATTTGTTCAAATTGTGAAAAGCGGATTTGCATAGAACACAAGTTTTCACATTCGATTTATTATTCGAATTTAGCATGAAATTTTTTGTTTTGTTTGAAGGGGGAATGTTTTTGTTAAAAGGTTTTGAAGCAGAATGTCTATTTACACTTTCTAGAGTAGAACTTCTGTTTTCCAAAAATGACATTAGTTCAGCAAATTGTGGATATTCTGATTTTTTGACTGAATATTCAAATAATTTCCTGGTTTCTTTATCTACCTTTTGTAATATAATATTTATAAGGATAGCATCAGACAGATTATTTTGTTCATATTGTAATACCTTTAAGGCCCTCAAATTTTTATTTACACAATCAATAAAATTTCTCAATTCTTTAGAGGACTCGTAATGTATTTTTTCATAATTAATTATGGCTGATAAATGAGTATCAATGAGCAAACGTTGATTTTCGAACCTTTCAGTAAGTGCTGCAAACAATGAGTCAAAGGAATCGTCAGCACTTTCTAGTTGTTTTGCTTCGTTTTTAAGCGATGCTCGCAAATAGAAGAGCTTTTGTGCATCATTTAGCTGTTCATTATTGATAATTAAATTGGTAAATTGTACTTTAAAGATTGACCACTCGTCATATTTACCATTAAATGTTGGTAATGGGATTTCAGGCAATTTAACTCTAATATTATTGACATTTCTAGATTCAATATTATCAACATGAACATTTATTTCAGATACTTTGAGATTGTTAAGAAATGTATTGAGACTTACCTCAAGTTTCTCGAGACGATCTTCAAGTTCGTCTAATTCTTGTTCTACTTCAGATAGGTCTTTAATCTCGGGAATATCATAAAATTTATCCCGTATTTCAGATATCTTTGTTTGAAGCTCTGGTATTTTCCTGAGCTTTATTTCGAGCTCTGTACTTGAATAATTACTTTGTTCTTTATTGTCTCTAACGAAATTTTCCAGCTTTGTTATGGCGCCTTTTAAAGCACCTTTTGCTCTGTTAAGCTTTTCCATAGGTTTTCAGCTGACTCGTGCGATGACGGACCATCAAATGGATGTGAAGACTGTGTGTGTATAATTAAAATTGAAGACACGATGGCTTGCCTTTAGAATATTTATATCACAGAGAGGTACACACACAAACAGTCACAACAAGAAGAACACAAAATGAGAACACAGAAGTAGATGTAGTAGAACACAGATGCAATAAAGTTGCTTTTTGGGGTAATAAACCCGCTATTTAATGACATTCGTCAATTATATGGGGAGTAGTCCCGCTATTTAAAATATAGGAACATTTGGGGATAAATCCCGCTGTTCGCTTTAGAATGTTGGGGATTAGACCCGCTGAAATAAACACGACGTGCCACAATGACAGCTAGTGCAAAACTAAAACTCTCGGTCACATGACCGCAGAACTGCGGAGCTCGTTCGGCATGCGCACAAGGACGGAACAGCTATCAAGATTTCATTTGCATATTGTGTTAGCTAAATGTATAGAGCCATTTTTGTGAAAGTCTCAAAACCGTAGCTTGAAAATTCTGAAAATGTTCGTCGATTGAATAAGCTCAAAATCCGTTATTTCCAATTCGAAAAAGAAAAAAAAAAAAAAAAAAAAAAAAAAAAAAAAACACGAGGAGCTGTACCCATTTATCTATTAATTAGTATCAATGTAGAATACACAATATGGCACTTACTGATATATTTGGATACAACCCGCTTTAGTGGTTAAATGTCCAGTCCAGTGATAAAATTTGTTATATTCATATTAGTCTCAGTGAGTCGAAATTTGAAATCTGTGATTATTTTAATAAGAGTTAATGGTACTATTAAATATTACCGGTATGTTTTTGGGCCCCAATATGGCACATTTACGTATCTAGTTTGGTTAGAGCCGCCAGATCTGGACAAATAATGTAAAAAAGCAAACTCCCTTCCAACTCCACACTTTACATTTCATCCAAAATATAGAATAATTTAATTGGCTTAGACATCCACAAAACGTTGGTTTTTAAAACATGTTTTTTCTCAAAAATGTGTAAAATAAAACATACACAATTTATGGTCTCAAATTCTTGATTTTTAAAACTTTTCAGACGTTAGTTATTTTAACATGATTTTTTTCGTGTAATTCATCTCTTCATGTTTTGAATAGCATGTGTGCAGCATTTAAAGGTCATGCGCTAATTAATTCAAAATATAGAGAGATCCAAGTAGGATGTTTTAATTCTGATAAAAATAAAATGCAGATTTTTATATTTCTGTTAACAATTCAATTTTTGTTAGATCAATGATTAATTTATAATGATAATATGAAACAAAATTTATATTCTGCAATATTAACTAAAAATTTCTTTTTAATTTTCTTTAATAGCATAAAAAAATGCGGTCTCAGTTCTTTAATAACCAATAATACAATACAATCAATAATAAATTGAAATTGATTACCTGGGCTTGGGATATTTTCATTTAATATTTAAGATATGTAAGGAATGAAAGGAATCGAACACTTCAGATATGTGGCTTTGACTTGCTTTCAAAGAAATCAACTCAACCCGGATAAAATATAAAGTTATTTTATATATTATATATTGACAATTCGATATTACTGACATGGGATATTCCTGTATTACATAAAAGTTCAATTAATGACATTAAACTCCTTCATTGGCAGTTCAATGTCGTGTAAAAGGAAAGAAAATTAAATACTTACTTACTAAATACTAACAAATATCCTGAAGGGTACAAGATCTCTTGTAGGGCCAATGTAGGGCTACTAGTTTACGAGCTGAAGCATCCGCCATTGATGTGCCTTTGGGTTTGCCATATGTACCCAGCCCCCATTAGCTTCTATATAAACAGAAAGCAACGGTGCTGCATTTTGACAGTTATTTTCTATTAAATACACGTTATAATTAAATACGAAATTTATGGTAAGATGTTGCTCTGCTATGAATTGTTCAAACCATTTTAAAAAAGAACACAAGGCGTTCCAATTTCTGGAAGAAAAACACAAGACGAACAAAGTAAATAACCAACTATCGTCGAAATAATTGGCGCGGTTTTTGAAAGCGCCAAATTTAAAAGTCGGTCAAAACTTGTAAAAATAAATGATGATTACTTTAAGATTTAATTTTTCATATCTGTATTTATATAATTCTCGTATGATAGCGGTTCCCTATCAAGGGTAGGCATGCTCTTGGGGATACGTTACGGGTTTTCTGAGGGCATGTTTTAAATAAGTAATGGTTTAAATCACAAAAATGTTAGAAATGATAATGTAATTTTTATCAATTTATTATATGATAAGAAAAAGATAATTACTAATAAGAAAAATTGCAGAATTATTATTATTATTATAATTTATTTATTATTATTATATGGTATTAGATATTTTATATATAAATTAATTATTTTATTACATTAATGTATTATATTACATTATAATTATATAATTTTTTGTAGATATAAATATAATATATAGCGTAATAACATATTAATACATAACTTTATAATTAAAAAAATATATATATAAATTGTTATATATAATTAAAATTGTAAATAATTTTAAAATATAAATTTAAAAAATAAAAATATAAATAACGTAAATATAAGTATATTATATTATACATATTATCCCAATATATATACATATTATGTTATTTTGTATAATTATATTGCATTATACAATATAATAAATAATATTATATATATATATATATATATATATATATATATATATATATATATATATATATATATATATATATATAATAAATTAATATAAAACTATATAAATATAATAAATTATTCATATTTAATTTAATAATTGTAATTTAACAATATAACAATAGTAATAATAATAGTTTAATAAATGACTAATTTATAATTTAATACATAATAAAATATATTAACTATAATTATAATAAATGCATTATGTAAACTATATATTTAAATAATATATAAACTATTGTGTATAATTATTATGCATTACATTAATGTATTAATTATTACATTATTTATTTATTTGTTTGTTTATTATTTATTATTTAATTATATATTTATCTTTTTGATTTACTATGAGTTGATAGAATATCATTTTTTAAATATATATTTGTTAATGAGTAGATTTTTTAATATTTAATTTTAATTAGTTATACAATTAATTTTTTATTGATTTACTATGAATTAATAGAATATTAACATTTTTTAAATTAATTCTTGCCAGTGAAATTAATTTTTAATATTTAATTTTATTTATTTATACAATTATGTTTATTAATTTACTATCAATTATTACTATCAAATAATATTTTTTAATGAACTCTTATTAGTGAAACTAATTTTAATTTAATTTTATTTATTTATACAATTATTTTTATTAATTTACTATGAGTTAATAAAATATATAATAATTTTTTAATAATTTATTAGAACAGAAAAAATACATTCTTCATTACTACTTTATTTTTAGCACATATTTATTAAGTTTAATATCTATTAATTCTTTGTCACCTTTTTGCTGCGTCACATTTTTTCAGCATTTGTTTTTTCTGTCACTTTTTTTCCCGTTTATCACATAGATGATGCATTAGTTCAAGTAATATATAGTAAACAAATTTCTTGAGATCGCCAATAAGGCGCTAAAGTCGCCTCTGTGGTCGCCAAGAAATAGGGATGTACCCACAGTGTATCTAAATATGGCGGTGATGCTCCGGCCCATAATTCTAGAGCAGTGGTTCCCAAACTTTTGGACTCGCGGAGCCCTTTTTGGGAAGAATTTCTAAGGCGGAGCCCCTGAACCCAACGATACTCTTCAAATATTTGTTTTATGTCTATGGAGTGCAGAAAAGTCTGATGGATAAAAATCCGAGCCAGTAATGGTTCCCAGTTCGGCCCTATCCTAATACAGAAATTCTTAATTCATACTAGAAATTTAAAAAAATCTTAAATATTAAAACAAACTCTTTTTTACCAGTGCAGTGTTCAAGCAATACTGTTAACACGTTGACTGTCAAGCGAAAACTGCTAATGTTCACTAGGGTGCCAATTTGTGTGTGTGTAATTTCACTATTCGAAACATAAAACTATATATAAAATCAATATTTTCAATCTGACACATTTTGCAGCAAATAGGGAGATTTTAATCCTGGCTATTAAAAATAATAGCCAAAGCACCCCACGAAAGTTAGTGTCAATTCTTACATGAGTAGTCAAGGCTTATTTGATAGACAACTAAATTTGTCATTTATCACTAAAATCACTTATTAAGATTTATGTTTCTATAATATACTCTACTATAGTCTTAAATTGGAAAAATTTTAAATATATGTAAGAATGATCTTGGGAGATTATTAGTTTAAATTTTCTTTATTTTATTTTCTATATTTTTATTTTTTTCCATTATTTTAGATTAGAATTTTATGAATTTTTATTACAATACGCCAGAGAAAAATGTGGAAAGTAATTCATTTTCTGTAACACTTAGTACAAGAAATCAGCACATATATCAATTTGCACAAACCACATATATCTAACATATTACAAGGAGCCCAACAATCAAACTCCAAAACCATTTTCATGAAACTCTCATCGTTTTTGATAGCCAAGGCCTGAAGTGTTGAAATACCATGGCTATCATATCGATAGCGAGTGGCCCAACGGAAACATCCCTGGCCATCACATATGAAGCCATGACAGTCAAAGTGTTAATTGGTTAATGTCATCCATTTTTAATTTTTAAAATATTCTTTTGGGATTTACAGTATGAATTCTGAATTAAAGATGAAAATGGTAACCATGTTTGAATTATGTATTTCATGGGGCTTACATAAAACTATTATTATTTATGGCGAAAGCCACACACACAGAAAAAAAAGGTAAGTTATGCAGTTTTCGTTTGCAAGGAGATACTTCTGTATAATTCCAATAGGCTACTCTCTAAAAAAAGGAAATGGGTAGTTCCAGTCACCTATGAGAAAATATGTAATACGTTTTCGATAGTACCACCTACTCGTAATAGAATTATGCGATTATGTTTTTTTCTTCTTTAAGTACTGCTTCTAAACATGCAATGAAAATGAATTCCCTCTCAGCTTCTTTTTTTGTACCATTTACAAAAAATACATTTAGAAGCAGGTATCGTTTTAACATTTAAGTGGGCGGTGCAAAATTTATAAGATGTATTGTTAGGTGCAGAATTGTTTTTTTTTTTTTTTTTTTTTTTTTTTTTTTTTTTTTTTGATATTTTATTTAAAGTATTTGGATAATTATAGTTTTCAAAGATATTTTGTGTCGTCATTTTTTTTTTTCAAAACGGATATGCAGGTAAAAACTACACATGTTAAATAAACTTGAACTGGCAGAGAAACTTTACTAACAAAATAGAGTGCATGGGTGGGATTAAATTTACATCAGGGCAGGCACTCACTGACAAAAAGTCTAAGCAAGAGGTGGAATTGAGCAAAATTTTAAATTCTTCGCGTGATGACAAATGTAAAGAGCCAATATATATTCTTTAAATTGCTACAGAATTATTTCTGATTGAAAAATGTGGCACAGACCACTTAAAAGAAAATTTTAGACAGGGGTTGTAAAGTGATACAAGATGCTAAAAAATGCCTTTTCTGCAATATACATTGCTTCTGAAAGTAAGTACAACTATGCAAAATAGCAAAGAAAATTTAAAGAACTAAGGAATTATAAAAATAAAATAAACAGATTAAAACAATTAAATTTACGAAAAGAAAAAAAAACTATACACAACGTATATAAATATTAAATGAATGTTATGAGGAGTTTATTAAATGATTCAAGATATAATAAAAAAAAGGGCGTTTTAAACGACAAACATTGTTGTACAATGAAAAACAATATAGAAAATTTAAATATACAAATAACATAAAACATTGAGCTGTTGTTCAAAAATTTTCCACAAATCACGCAGAGAGGCCGATCATAATCTGTTTCAGCAAATCCCATTTTATAAGTAATTATCATCATATTTTAGTTTTTTATTGAGATTGCTTTCGCCCCATGTCTTGGTTCTGTCTTGCTTTGATAACAATACTTGATATAGGGTCAACGGTTCAGTAATGCTTTTATTGTCCAAAAGTTCTTTTATTGGATCATCTTATTATGAAATATGAGAAATAAAGAGTTAAGTATAAATAAATGAATAGACGGAGCTCCAAAGAACAAAACTGTTTTCCCTTTTGTTTAGCAAGCAGCGTTAACAGCACTGACGGGCCTTTACTGTTTAGATTTACGTTGTGCATTCGATTTAGAATACTATTTTTTTTAAATCGAATTTTCAAAACACATTAAATGCAAGACCATAAACTAAATCAATTCAAACTAAAAATATTATACAGAAAATAAATACATATAAAATGTAAACATTTAAATGTTTTTGGAGTGTATTATTTTATTTTTCATCTTAGGTTATAGATATAACTTTTTTAACACACACACACACACACAAATTCCTACATACATTTGAAAATCTTTCACTTGCAATATACTAATTTCTTCCATGTTTTGTTTATTTTCCTGGAACACCGCGGAGCCCCTAGAAAGTTCAGGCGGAGCCCCAAGGGCTCCGCGGAGCACACTTTGGGAACCTCTGTTCTAGAGGCTTTAGGCCAATGTAAACTGCTATTCATGCTAGGATCTATGTCATCACGTCCTATTGAAAAGTGCTGCGAAACAAACTTTACAAGGGCGAAGGGCGCGCGCACGTAGCCAACACTCCCTATAGTCAAGGCCTTCACACCGTTTCAAAATGGCCGATCGCGAAGACAGACTTCCCGCTTCCATAATATGAATTTACACAAGTTCACACATTAAAGTTGCATTTCTTGTAATCTTCAAAACTTTTAGCACAAGTGTTTATTTTCTCATTTAATTAAACATTCGAAATCATTAATCTTACAAATATATATTTAACAGACATTATCTTTAAAGCCTTGTTAAAACAATGATATAAGGAAACAGAGATAACACTTACTTTTAGTCTTGAAAATATCTAAATTAGATCAAACACAAAATTGAAAATGGCGTGACGCGAGGCATGAAGTAGTACTAGCATTAATGCACTGACTGGCTATTAATGTGAATGAAGGTTACCGGTTAAGGGGTGGGGGGGGGGAGGGAGAGTTACTGGGGACCTTCGGACTTTGGGGGCAGCCATACCATATTTGCATTTCTGGAATTCGCTGCGGAGGCTTTGATTATAGGGGGTGTTGACATAGCTCCAAAATATGATTGGGGGGGGGGGGTGAGGAAGACCCGCACATTTCGATCTTATAATATTTTCATATTCCTGCTTTTGTTTTCAAATTAGTAAAGAAACTATTCAAGAATAATTTTTTTTTATTTTTTTCAATTTTAGTAATAATAGTATATATAGTGATTATTATTATTTAATGAGTTTTAATTATTTTTTACTTTTATCAAGGGATATATATGTATAGATATGAAATAGCTGATATTGCATTATCTCCCAAAAGAAAATATTTAACAATTGAAAAAATACTGTTTTCTTTTGAGACATCGATTTAAATCATTTGTAAATGGATTTTTTTTTTTTTTTTTTTTTTTTTTTTTTTTTTTTTTTTCATTTCATTCTAGTTTTCTTTCTTTTTTTTTTTTCTAGCTCATTTGTGATAGCAATGAATTCTTTGCAGTTGTTTTCACTCGAAATATGAGGACGTTAATTATATAGGATTATTCATCCTCCTCATTTTAAAATGTAAACGACAGATTTTTTATGTATTTATATGTTATTTAAATATTCGCACAAGTTTCCATTTTTATTAAAAAGAAAAAGAAAAAAAACCCCTGTGATTAGAACATTATTTTAATGTGTAATAAAAGAAGAATAATGCTACTAACCTCTTATCCTTAATCTGATTGACTCGGAAACTACAATCCATGATTACTTTCCTAAGTGTTAATGCTATTATCGGTGTATTTTGGCCAAAGAATATATATTCATAGAAGTTATTATTCCTTTGTTTTGGCCACTAGTGTGTCTCATTCTCGTATCTATATTTTAATTTTTGTAGAGCTGGTAGATCAGAGGAGGCTATTTCCATGGGAACGTGTCATGTCTGTTACATACTACGATTTTTGGCTATCAGTATTCTAGAACGAAAAAAATGTGGCTAATTTTAACGGAGATATCTCATCAATTGAATAAGACAAAGCAAACTTTTCGAAAATAACGGTGGCCAATCGCTATGCTTTAGGGGCTGTGCGTATATAACGGTATCTAATTTTTCGTAATTTTGGACCCCCCCCCTCCAGAAATGATATCGTTATCAATGTCGATTTTTTTAAAAAAATAATTTCTTTTGTTTGGAGTGATATACAAAATTGTTTACATTTATTTTTAGCATACTCTATTGATTCAAGTGAAGAGAAGTTAATAAAATGTCACTTTAAAGGAATAGTTACTATTTAAAAGTATTTATAATAATTTTTTGTTACGTATTGTATTCAACAGTAATGCTATCTTGCTGCCTTTACGGGGGGAGGGGTTTAATTTTTTATCGCCAAAATAAGTGGCAAATGGCAAACATTATTAGTGACAAAATTTAGTGATTTTAATAATTTTATATAAATACATAACGAACAAAAAAAAAAAGATAATGTACTATTTCGATTCAAAGACCGTGTTAGAAATAAAAAGAGAAAACTTTGGTTGGATAAAAAATGATATCGATATCAAAAAACAACCCCCCCCCCCTCCCTAGCGATATCATGCGCCAGACCCCCCCGTCCCCCCCCCCCCTAAAATGATAACGTTATATTTGCACAGTCCCTTCGCATAGCGATTTTCAGGTGTGTGATTGACATGACAAATTCACATGGCAATAGCCAGGAATTGATATAAAGAACATATACCTACACACTTGTAATTTCTCACAAAATATAGAGTAAACTAATTGGCCCAGACTTAAGAAAATCATTAGTGGGAACTCCTTTCCAAGTGAAATAAAATATTATTTTAATTTAAGCAGAGTAAGTGGTGTTAGAAGGAAACAATAATTTGAAAATACAAACTTATATTTGAAGCACGGAAAAGGGGGGGGGGGAATAAAAAGAGCCTTCAAAAACGTAAAATGTTAGAAAAAAATAAGACTGGAATTTATTACCACGGAAAAATAACACAATAATTAAATATTACAAACTGCAAATAAAATACAAATCTGACCCCACGTGAGGAATTAAACTCCATGAATACGAGTTATTCCATCAATGTTTTAAAATGTAGATTTAAATAAAATAAGCTTTTTAAGAAAAAAATATCAACCGACTTCAAAAAAGCGCTAAAAAGAATTAAATAATTCTTTAAAATTCTCTAATGATAAAACGTTATCCAATAAGCACACATCGGATATCAGGTACCGGCATAAAAAACGGTTAAATTTAATATGTATAATTTAATATCCACCAAACATAGATTTTAGAGATAATATTATTTTACAAGAGATGAACTGACATATTTATGATTTAATTTATGAATATATACATATAAAAAGTAATGAATTACTTTTTGAAGTTGGTGCCAAACAATCACAATCGATAATGATTATTCCCATTTTAATTATAGTACTAGGCATAATTTAGCTACAATTCTTAATATACATCAAACAGTTTGGCACCAACTTCAAAAAGTAATTCATTACTTTTTATATGTATATATTCATAAAATAAATCATAAATATGTCAATTCATCTCTTGTAAAATAATATTATCTCTAAAATCTATGTTTGGTGGATATTAAATTATACATATTAAATTTAACCGTTTTTTATGCCGGTACCTGATATCCGATGTGTGCTTATTGGATAACGTTTTATCATTAGAGAATTTTAAAGAATTATTTAATTCTTTTTAGCGCTTTTTTGAAGTCGGTTGATATTTTTTTCTTAAAAAGCTTATTTTATTTCCTACTTTTTAGTTATGCATACCGTAATACATAATTATGTGTACTGGCACACGATAGCTCTCTGCAATGCATTACTAATATACGCACTTTGCTAAGTTCTGATGTATTCAGTTTACTTGTCACTGTTTGATTGTCAACTTTTCTGAAACCACTTACAATATCGGTTAGTATCGTTGTGAATCTTAAGAATTTCTTTGTATGGTAACTTCTTCAGACAAGATCTGCCACTTCGAAAAGCTACCGCATTTATCAAATCTTAGTCTGCATCGAATCCTACGGTCATCAAAAGTGGGTATCAAAAGGTGACAATCCATCAAGTAAAGTGTTCTTACACATAAGAGCGCGACATAGTGCTTCCATATATGAGCACGCAGCAAAATGACTTCATATATTAATGTATAGTAAAATGCCTTTCTAGTGTAGTCAGTCAAAAGTACTCCCCCTTCACTCAGAAAAAGTAAAAAGAAGGATTTTAGCAAAAATCGCACTATGCTTCAATCGATAAACAGCAACAATCTAAAACCTATACAGGCAGTAATGGCATCGGAAATGAGCAGTGGCGATTCGACGAGGAATCTGAAACTCATAACCAATACCTGGCTGCCTCTATAAGAGAGTGACAGCATTTGATTCCCAAATATTTCTTTTACAGACGCTTTTGTCCCAACTACACTGTTAAAAATTTGAAACTTTTGCTGTACACTGTTAAAAATCTGCTGCATTTTTTTGGTACACACTCCAGCGCGTGTATAGAAAACGGTTACTTGACTGCATTAAGGAGCATTCTCATAGGTCGCAGTAGAGACATTATATACAAGCGGCGGAGTGCGTTGCAACAAAATGCAGCAGATTTTTAACAGTGTATTATCACTTCACCGCTTACATAGAAAACGATTAGTTAAATGCATTATGAAGGATTCTCATCGATAAAAATAAAGATATTCTATAAAAGCGATGGAGTGACGATGCAGCAAAAGTTGCAAATTTTTAACAGTGCATTGCACTGCCAGGCATTTTTTATTATGGAATTTGATGATGATTTTCTGGAAGAATTCGATTGTACTCGTATGAGAAGTTAAGAAGATTGACGAAAATTGCCCGCTCAACAAGATGCTTGGTGACTCGTTTTTGTCCAGAATCGTTTCAACCAATTATATACTGTGCTACATGTGTCGTCATATTCATATCGAGGAATCCTACACTGTAAAAAAATTGACACTTTTGCTATATCATCACTCTATTGCTTTTATAGAAAACGATTACTTCACCCAATTACAAAGCATTCTCATGGGTCAAAAGAGAGATATTCTACAAAAGCAGGGGAGTTACGATGCAGCAAAAGGGTCACATTTTTTACAGTGACACTGTAATCGGAAATGAGCGGTGGTGTATTCGATGAGGAATCTGAAACTCATTACCTATACCTGGCTGCCTCTATAAGAGAGTGACAGCATTTTATTCCCAAATATTTCTTTTACAGACGCTTTTGTCCCAATTACACTACAAAAACTTTGAGCCTTTTGCTGCATCATCAGTCCACCGCTTTTATAGAAAACGATTACTTTACTGTGTTATGGAGCATTCTCATTGGTCATAAAAGACATATTCTATAAAATCTGTGGTGTGATGCTGCAGCAAATGGGCCAAATTTTTAACAATATATCATGGAGCATTCTCATGGGTTAAAGGAGAGATATTCTATAAAAGCGGGGGAATGACGATACAACAAAAGGATAAAAAATTTTACAGTGTACACTGTAAAAAATTTGGTCCTTTTGCTGCATCGTCAATCCACCGCTTTTATAGAAAACGATTATTTCAGCCTAATGTAGAGAATTCTCATGGGTCAAGAGAGAGATATTCTATAAAAACGGGGGAGTGATTATGCAGCAAAAGGGTCAATTTTTTAACAGTGTACACTGTTAATAAATGTGAACCTTGTCCAGTAAGGATTTCACACTTTGAAAAGATCGTGTGTCTATGTAAGTGTAACTTAAAAACATGAAAAATGAACGTTTCTAATTGGTCGATTGCTCCGAAAAAATATTGAATTTTAATGTTTTAATTTTTTAAAAAGTTCTAATCAACAGATTTTTATGAAATTTGAATGGGACCACATGGGCCCCATATGCTTTCAAACAAAAAAAGAATTATCAAAATCGGTTCATATTTACGAAAGTTATGCGTGAACAACAAATACATACAGGTCGAAATCATAACCTCCTTCTTGAAGTCGGTTAAAAATAAAGAAAAAGCATTTTCGTTCAATTAAGTTGCAGTAAAATAATTTTTGGCTCCTCTTGATTTCAACTAATACAAAATTAAATAATGCAACACTTAAGTTTCTTTTATAGTGATATTGCTTTGTAAAAATACTATTTGGAAGTGTAGAAGCTTTTACTAATACTTTCCATCACGAAATGGCAGCACTGAATTTCTTGTGATGGATTATTTAAGATCGACCTGTAAACTTATTGCACTTTGTTTTCAGTATTAAAGATACTGTATAATAAATTCTCTGTAAGACGGAAATCTGTATGGCTCGGAAAGATTTTCAGAGCAGTTCAGACAATTCAGGCAGTCCCTTAGAAGCCAAACATAGAGTAAAATTTGTCTAAAGTAAAATATTGTCATTGCGAAATTCTTTTTAGCTCCTAATTGATTCCACCTCAGTGGCATAGCTAGCGGGGAGCTGCTATGCCACTGATAATGCTGCGTTTATTTTTGCCGATTGTATAAGAGGTCTGCACGGGCCCCAGGCCCGAAACGCGGGCCGGCAGAATTAGGATATTTTTTTCAATAAGCCGGGCCGACAAACAAAATAAACGGACCGGTCCGGCAAACTAATTCAACGGTTCACGGGTCGGGCCAATAAAAAAAATTTAACGGGCCTGCCTGTCCGTAATAGTTTTTAGCAACAACGATAAAATATGAGATATTTTCAGAGAATATTGCTTTAATGAGAATAAGTATAAATGAGCGTAGCGAGACGATACTATATAGTTTGACAACAACAATACAGAAATGCAACTTGTACAATGTAGAGTTCGGCATCGGATAGTTACTTTGTGTTCAATCCGGGCTAAACATTTTTTAGACTCGAGTCGGGTAGAGATCAGGCTTACATTGTTTTTCTAATGTAGTCTAGCCGGGCTGGAACTAGACTTAATTGTTCTCAAGATGTGAAGGACAGACAACATGATTTGTAAAAGTATTAATAGCGATAAAGAACTTATATATACTTACCTTTGAAAAAATATTTCTTGGTGGTTTTTAAATTCACTTCTCGACAACGCGAAAGTTTCTCATATTTCTGACTAATTTTTACTTATAAAACTATAATGAAATTGAAAAGCCTGACTATTGAATGGATTTGGTATCGAATAGCGTTTTCCATTTTTGATAAATAAGATACTCGTATATAATTGTTGAGATTTGAGAGATTCTTGTCATGTGAGTGCAGATTTTTCTCCCTTCCCATGTTGTCGCTTCCGGAAATTTGATTCAAAACGCTAACGTTGACAGTATTTTCTTAAATAGCTTGTATAAGAAAATGGATAACGCCATTCCATTACATAGTTTCTGAATAAAAACACCTGCTAATCTTATGCGTTTTTGAAAGAAATGAATTCAAAAATGCATCAGAAATCAACTCCTTTAGATTTGAGAAAATCTTTAATATAGTGTTATAGAAATATTTTCATAAATCTACTTTTTATTCATGATCTACTTTTTATTCTATGATTCATAAATCTACTATTTTTATCATACAGCTTCAAATGTTAAGATAATTTTAACTTTCTTTTTTTTATTCGGGTCGGGTCTACTTTCACAGATTTCTAAACGGCCGGGCCGGACTTTTGAGTTTGAAACCGGGCCGTGTCCGGGCCTGGAAATTCCTGCCCGTTCAGACTTCTAACACTGTTCTTGCTATCCATCGGGATAATAGAAGCCGCTGTTCTTTCCTCTGTTTGCAGTTCTCCTATTTCTAGTTAAGTCTGCCAACTTATTTTTTGCGTCATTCTCAAGAAGAAAGTTATCAAATACAATCATGGCAGAATCCACGAGGCCTTCTACTCTTCGATTACTTAATTTAAATTCGCCTAGAAAATTCGATTTAATTTCTTGATTTTCTACAAACAAATTGTGCTGTAAGAAATTTATTATATACTCCATAATGTTCAATAAACCATCTAGTTGGATGAATAGCAAAACAATCAGCATTTTGTAACCGTGCTATTGTGTTTTGTTTTACCACTATGATGAATGTTGAAATTCTTATCATATCCGAATTACAGAATCAGCTTATGTTATTCCCATGTTTTATAGTAAAAAATGACGGCACCCTCACCTGTCACTGGGCGACACTAGTGTCGCCCACCTTCTAAGTTATTTTATGCCCTGGTGTCAACCTCTAATGGGTGACACCCAATCTTTTTTTGCAAATAATCTTAAAAAGCTTTGGAAAAGGATTTTGAATTAAAATGAAATTTCTAGCGCATGACGTAATAGAGTTAATTTTCTTTTTGCACCAGGGAACAGAAACCAACCTATCCAATGTGTGGGTAGCAAAAGAAACTTCAAATGAAAGAATTTTCTGCTACAGATAGTCACCACATTGACATATGCGAACTATGGGTTAAGTAATAAGTCGCTTCTGTTTTTTAATTATTATTACATTATACAGGAGGACAAAAGGTAAATAAGGAATGGTATGTTCATTTTTTAGAATAACGTGGAATTGTGATTGACAAAATATGACAAGTCGGGGCCGGTGCCGTCCATTTCAGCTACGCCACTGTTCCACCTTAAATAGAGTTTACTGTATTTGGTATGAAAATGCTCTGCACCAAATAGTATTACATTTAACACTAGATGTCAACAGTGCAAACTTAAAAGTTTGTAAAATAGGCTTCTTTAAACTTTTTTAGCTGCTTTTAGAAAACGAGATAGTACTGGATCGAGGATTAAATTCCATTTATTTATTTCCCTGTCTCTATCAGGAAAACAAAGTTCTTTTTTTAATTACTTATTTAATTAAAACATTATTGTTACAACAGATAAATAATACAAAATTTGTATGTTAGGACAACAGCGTACTCATTGGTGCAGATAAATTGTATAAAAAATTCACAAAACTTCAGGCATGTTTTAGGTGTTTGTCATACTTTCAATTGAAATCACATGTTGATTCCATACTATACGTTCTTATTCTTTTCAACATAACTAAAAAAATGAATTCACACGTTTAGCATTCAAGAGTAGGATCTGGTTGGATACAAGCATTGTGGAGCTACAGGATTCCATACTATACTTTCTTATTTTTTTCAACATAACTAAAAAATGAATTCACACATTCAGAATTCAAGAGTAAGATCTGTTGGAAATAAGCATTGTGGAGCTAGGATTCTAATTTTTTCTCTTAATTCATAAGGATTCACACAAAGTGTAGGGTAGGAGTACCAGTACTTCTAGAACCTTGCTCAGGGGGTTAGGGGGGGGGGCACACTGAATATATTCATTGCTAATCCTTTTTCTTTAAGGATTTTGAATAATAAAATGAATGGCATTCAAGTCATGATGGTCATCAGGAGGAGAATACTTGAATTAAAAAGTATTGTTACAGATTGTTTGTACAGTACTTATTTTCTTTCTCATGCAAGAAATGACATCTTTGTAGACACAGAAAAGTAACCTATGATGAAGAAATATTTTGGAGAAAATTCTATTATAAATTTAAACTTAACATATACGAAAGGCTTTAAATCTTCTTAAAAATTGGCTGAGTTTTTATTAAAAGATTCTGATAAAGAAATCAAGAATTTTTCGCAGTCTTAATAACATTTCATGCATTTTGTCTATTTTTAGCTCACAGGCTATCATAGCCTGAGAGCCTATGTGCCCGTCCGTTCTGTATGTTCGTTCGTGCGTAACGCGATAACTCGTGATAAAAATATCCCATACACTTGAAAATTTGTATGTAGGTATATCCTGACAAGGCGCTTCCCTGATTAGTTTTTGGAGTTCATTCGATATGTATGAGAGGGGGAACGGGGGGCTCATGCCCCTCACTTTAGTTCATATAAATGGGATTTTCATGCAGAATTAAGTTTTCGTTCAAAATTTAGATTAGGATCATTCTGATGAGGCGATTCCGTGACTGTTATTAGGTGTTCATTGAATAAGTATAAATAGGGGGAACAGGGGTTCTAATGCCCCCCCGCCCCTTAATTTATATAAATGGGTTTTTCAAGCAGAATTTTGAGATTTCGTTCAAATCTCTGAATAGTTTTGGAAGTTTAATGGTTAAGTATAAAAGAGGGGGATAACTCCTTTTAAATTATATAAATGCTAAATGGGTTTTTATTAAGAATTATCTCATTTGCTCTGAATTTTGGATATAGATTTTTTTTATGATAAAGCATGTCTTTGATAGTATAGGAGGTTCAATGATTAAGTATAAAAAAAGAGGAAAGGGGAGAGCTGTTTCCCCTTCTTAATTTTTTTTCGAACGGAACAAACCCTTGAAAATATAAGGCTTTAATGTACAATTAAATATTTGTAGCCTGTGAGCTCAATGCCATCAGTTTAACTGGGCAGTATTCTTTATTACAAATAGCACCTCAATTTCTGTAGCTGTAAAAATGAGTAAAATTTCAAGTGTTCAAACTCAGATTTGTTAATAAATTATCCAAATTAATCTTATTTTATTTAAATATGCTGATACACCAATGTTATTTTATAGTATTAATAAATTTATATATTATTTTTATTTTCATTATGTAATAACTACATAATAACTATATATGCTTTTGTTTTTATTAATTTCTGAGTTCATAAATATGACAATTAAGTAATGTAACTAAGAGAAACAGCAAAATTAAACTCTTGTGAATGCAAACCGTAAAGAAATGTTAGCTCCGTCAAATTACCTATTATGACATCATAAGAATATTGTCCATTCATTTTTGAAGGGTTTTTTTTTTTTTTTTTTTTTTTTTTTTTTTCTTTTATTACGAATGATTACCTTTTTGGTTTAATATTTTATATCGCTCGAGTAAATGACTCTCCTGTGTTTGTTTACTTTATAAAGTGAGATAGTAAGCTATCGACCTACTTTCAGTTGTAATTATCATATAACATACATTAATTTGAAAATAAATTGGAAACAATGCTTTGATGTTGAACGAAAATATTTTGATTTATATTATTATTAATACGATTAATTATTTGTGCGCTTTTCCAGCATAGGGACCTTAGCCTTTTTTTTTTTTTTTTTTTTTTTTTTTTTTCTTTTTCATCTTGACGCAATTTGGGCTTCAGAAAGTAAAATACGTTGCAAAAATATATAAATAGCTATGCAAACAAACCTTGTAACTATTATTTTTATTTATTTGTATTTATATGCATACAAAGAATAATAATAAGAACAATATAGAGAACATATAAATAAGAACATATAAATAAGCATATATACAGGGTGATTCATAAAAGATGGGCAGAACTTTAAGGGGTTATAGTATACTTAAAGACAAATAATATTAAATAGGAGACTAAGGGTCCCAGACGTATTCCCAAGGAGATAGGGGGCATTAAAGTTTAGGGTCCGAAATTTCAAATGATTATAAAAAATGGAAAAATTGGTCGATTCGTTTGCGGTTTTTTCAAAAAATTTTCTTTATGCCAGTATTTTCTTGAAATAAAATTTTAAAGTTCAATTTCAAAAAATGCCAATAGGGGGCGCTTTAGACTTTGGAGTAACAAACAACTATTTTTTAACGTTATTTTTTGTATTTCTTTAAATGATTTCGAAAGCTTAGACTTAAACTTAAATTTTGATCTAAAAATCTGAGTCCTAACGAGTAGTTAAGTAGCGTAAACTGAAATTTGAAATTTGAAACCCTTCTCCCCCCAGAACAAAAATCAGTTATTCCCGATCTTTGTGTCGTAGATTAGGCTCTAACTACTGCCGCGTTTTGCTAAAATTATTCTTTATGTCAGTATTTTCTTGAAAATAAATTTTAAAGAAAATTTTCAAAAAATTCCGATAGAGGGCGCTTTAGACTTTGGAGTAACGAACGACTATTTTATACCGTTATTTTTTGTGTCTCATTAAATGCTTTCTAAAGCTTAGACTTAAATTTTCAGCCCAAAATCTGAATCGTTAGACGTGGTTAAGTTTCTGGGGAGAGGGGTTTGAAATTTCTACTCCTGAGCACAGTTCAGTTTACCATGTCCACACATTGTGTGCTGTGATACGAGGTAAAAAGACACAAATTAGGATTATGTTACCAAAGCATATTTATTAACATGTAATTACAATAAATGTTCAAAATTGTGTCCACCAGAGGTTATGCACGCAGAACAACGGCGAAGAATGGAATGGCGAACATTCGCGAAAACATCAGGGTTTTCGAGCACTTCCCCTACAGCGGCGGAAAGTCTGGCGACCAATTCCTCGGGGGATTCTCATACATAAGAGCCTTCAATTGTCCCCAAAAAAAGAAATCGAGGGGTGAAAGATCTGGCGAGCGAGCAGGCCAAGCAACAGGACCACCTCGACCAATCCATCTGTTCGGAAATGTGATGTCCAGATAGTTGCGGACGTCTCGTACGTAATGGGCTGGCGCTCCATCGTGCTGGAACCACAAGACCCGCCGGATGCGTGGAGGAACAACGTTTAACAGGTCTGGCAGCACATGTTGCAGAAATGTGAGGTATGTTTTACCGTTGAGGCGTTCAGGAAGAAGGTACGGTCCAATTAGGTGGTCTCCGAGGATTCCTGCCCAAACATTGATGGAAAAGCGTTTCTGATGAGCATGTGGATTGACATCCGCCCATACATGTGCATTGTGTGTGTTAAATGTACCTTCACGTGTGAAGGTACATTCATCGGGGAAAAGCACAGTTCGTCCAAAATGTGGATTTAGCGCGTTCTGCTGCAGAAACCAACGGGCGAATTCAATACGATTTGGATAATCCCCTGGAGACAGTTTCTGGACTCGTTGCACATGAAACGGGAGCAAATGTTCATCCTTCAGTACCCTCCAAGTCATGGACTGTGAGGTATCCACCTGCCTAGCCACTGTTCGTGTACTTGTACTTGGCTGCGCCGCTACTACATCCAGAATGGCTTCTGCAACAACTACTGATTCGTCTTTTTTTGCACGACCTGCATTCGACCGGGAAGCGAGAAATGATCCCGTCTCACACAACTGTCTGTGCAAGCGCTCGAAAGTTTTGCGGTTAGGCAATCGCCTGTTGGGAAATCGCTCTCCGTACATTCGTTGTGCCTCTGCACCATTTCCATCTGCCGCTCCGTAAATTAAATGCATCTCAGCCTTTTCCTTATTCGTGAAGGGCACCATCTTCCGATTCATTACTACAGCGACTTACACTTGACTCACCGTTAACTGGTTTTTATGCCTGAATCGTGTCGAAATTTTGTATACGTGTTCTTCTTCTTCCCCATTTGACATTTGCATACTTTCTGTCTCCTTCTTCACCCGGTGACTAGCGTCAGGAATGGAGCTTTAACGTTTGCATGAGCGACGTTTCCAACTGTGCCAGTGCCTTTATGAGTGAATTCCGACTATGCAGTCCTTGACAAAAGTTGTATTTTTGTCTCGTATCACAGCACAGAATCGTTGGACATGGTTAAGTAGTGCAAACTGAACTATGTTCAGAAGTTGAAATTTGAACCCCCTCCCCTCGCTACTGAACCACGCTCAGCGATTCAGATTTTGAGCTGAAAATTTAAGTTTAAGTCTAAGCTTTAGAAAGCATTTAATGAGACACAAAATATAACGGTATAAAATAGTTGTTCGTTACTCCAAAGTCTAAAGCGCCCTCTATCGGAATTTTTTGAAACTTTTCTTTAAAATTTATTTTCAAGAAAATACTGACATAAAGAATAATTTTAGCAAAACGCGGCAGTAGTTAGAGCCTAATCTACGACACAAAGATCGGGAATAACTGATTTTTGTTCTGGGGGGAGAAGGGTTTCAAATTTCAAATTTCAGTTTACGCTACTTAACTACTCGTTAGGACTCAGATTTTTAGATCAAAATTTAAGTTTAAGTCTAAGCTTTCGAAATCATTTAAAGAAATACAAAAAATAACGTTAAAAAATAGTTGTTTGTTACTCCAAAGTCTAAAGCGCCCCCTATCGGCATTTTTTGAAATTGAACTTTAAAATTTTATTTCAAGAAAATACTGGCATAAAGAAAATTTTTTGCAAAAACCGCAAACGAATCGACCAATTTTTCCATTTTTTATAATCATTTGAAATTTCGGACCCTAAACTTTAATGCCCCCTATCTCCTTGGAAATACGTCTGGGACCCTTAGTCTCCTATTTAATATTATTTGTCTTTTAGTGTACTATAACCCCTTAAAGTTCTGCCCATCTTTTATGAATCACCCTGTATACAATATTTGTTTATATATGGATAACTTCTGGTTCGATATAAAAAAAATAAAGGCTTCTTTAGATTAAATAAACTGTATTACATATTAACAAAAAAATGCCTATGTATACGAAATAGGATATAAATTGCCAGAAAATAAAATCCTACTTTTATTTTATCTAGCCAAAAACTCATACTGGAAAAATACCTTTATTTATTTATAGTATTTTAAATTAGGTGAATGAAAGATATGTATTTTAAATGAAATTTTGGCAATGGAAATACATTTGGGGATTTATCACCTGTCGCCAACGAGCACAAAAGTACCAAAATGATTGTTTAAAAAAAAGTGAAGCGGGTAGCCCGTGATTGTTGATGACGTTCACATGACTTAAGCTTTTTATTAAATAGATAATAATTTTGAATAACACACTTTTTTTTAAATTGTCAATTATTTTTTTTTTCTGTCAAAGCTGCTAATTTTATTTGTAAAAACTAATGTAAAACTTTATTTAGATTACTTCAAGACTTAGATAAACAAGAAAAAAATCATGCGTCAAGCATAGATTATGAAGTACTTTCCAACACATTCAGAATAATGCAACACCAACTGCACTGTTTAAAAAATTAAAATATTACATCTCATTCCACCATATGGAAATGTATAACAATTTCAAAATAGAATTTTAGCTGTTCCCATCTACAATCAGAAAATTCTCTGATTTTTTAGCAGGCCTGTATATGATATAGATATTTATATGTATTAACAAAATGCATTCCAAAATGTAGTTTATTTAAGCGATAATTATACATTATATGGCCAAAAGTGACCAGCCACTTGTGATTTAAGACATTTTGTTAAATATCTAGAAAAATACATGAGGAATTAATTATTCTGAAATTTTAAATGTGTAAACATGTGCAACTATGTGCAGGTCATACATTTCTGTAAAAAAAAAAAAAAAAAAAAAAAAAAAAAAAAAAAAAAAATCCGACACTCCATAGGGAATTGTCAACAAATTGAAAAAGAATGAATATCTTTTGGATAACCCTGTCAAAACTATGTAGAAAAAGCGTTCAAACTGTTGATTATGCTTAAGTAGCTTATTCTAATAAACTGTGTTCATTTTTATAAAATTGAATGTATACTTGTAGAGAAATTAAAGTTTTTATAAAAACAGTCCTAAAATTTTCCAAGTTTTTTGCTTGTAATTTGCAGAGTACTTAATATAAAATAGTGTTCTTTTCCGAAAATATGACAAATAACACTGTACACAATACCCTGTAATCAGAGTTAAAAAATAACAAAAAATGGTATGAAAAATGAGCAGGTAGGTTTACTAAATATTTTTTCGTTGCACATGCGTGAATGCTACCAAAATTTCATTTGCACATTGTGTTAGCTAAATGTATAAAACAACTTTTGTAATAGTCTCAAAAACATAGCTTGAAAATTCTGAAAGTGATATTCGATAGAATAAACTCAAAATCCGTTGTTCCCAAAATGAAGCAAAAAGAAATGAGGGGTTGGATCCAAATATAGTAGTACGTGCCATATTATGTATTCTACATTGACAATAATCAATGGATACAGTTCCTCATCTTTTTGTTTCATAATAAATCTTTGTTTTATTTAATCCAGAAAGTTTACAGTTGTACAAATTGAAAATACAACTTAAAAAAGTAGAACTAAAAATCTACTATATATATAAAAGAAAGTCTGGATTTCGTATTAATCACAGCACAAAAAAAATCTACCGAACCAAAAATCTTGAAAATTGGGGTAAAAATACTTCTTGTAACGACGAATGCCGCTAAGAAGGGATTTTCGAAAATTACACTCCTAAGGGGGGTAAAAAAAAAAGAACGAACTTTAAAAAAATTCCTTAAAAATCGGAATTTACAGATATTTTTCAACTGATAACATTTTTTAGTGTATTTTTTCATG
The DNA here is from genome assembly GCA_964019185.1 of Maratus speculifer. Lineage (NCBI taxonomy): Eukaryota > Metazoa > Arthropoda > Arachnida > Araneae > Salticidae > Maratus > Maratus speculifer. The sequence goes on from OZ025303.1 coordinate 98,449,221, forward strand.
CTGAATCGAATGGTACTAAGCAAATTCTTTTAAATCCAGTAATTCGTGAGATACTTCATATTTTCCTAATTTGGCGATGTCTTTGGCGCAAAAACCTGAAATTTTCAATCTTTATGTCAGGGGTGATTCTGGGTGAAATTTTTTTTTCGGAAATTCGCATCGCATTTTCGGAAATCGGCGGTAGGGGGGGGGGGGTCGTGAGTCCTCCCCTCCAGCAATTTTCGGACAAAATCGGCGTTTTTCCTCTATCTTCAGATGAAATTAGCAATATTTTTGCAAAATCGGCGATTTATTGCGTTCTTTTGCCGAAATCGGCGGTTTTTCCACGATCTTTTGACGAAATCGGCGTTTTCCCATGTTTTTGTAAGTGAGATCATCGTTTTTACGATATTTAGACAAAATTTGCATTTTTACGCGATTTTTTCTCGAAAACGGCGTTTTATTCCCGCGTTCTTTTGACGAAATCGGCGTTTTTTCCGTGATATTTTGATGAAATCAGAGTATTTTTTTTCAAATATTCTTTTGAAAAAATATTTTTAACCGATCTTTTTATCGAAAACGGCGTCTTTTCCCGCGATCTTTTAACGAAATCGGCTTTATATCCTCAATCTTCAGACAAAATCGGCGTTTTCCCGCGGTCTTTAGAAGAAATCAGCGTTTTATCTGCGATATTTGGAGAAGTTGCCGTTTTTTTTCGCGATCCGCACAGGAAATTCGCGTTTTTTATCGATCTTTTGACAAAGTTCGTTTACAAAAACAGACGAAATCGTCGTATTGCCACGAAATATTGATGAAATGTATGCTATTTCGGCGATCCTTTCACGAAATTTGCATTTCTACGCAATTGTTTTTTCCGCGCAAAACCGTAAAAGTTGGCAACTATGCGGAACTGATAACTCAATTTCAAATTTTCGGAAGAGAATCACCCCTGCTTTATGTAGATATTTAAGTCTGGATTTCGTATTAATCAACGCACAAAAAATTAATATGATATAAAAATTTAGTTTATTCAAAGTTTCTTTAGAAAAACTGACCAGCGTAAACCGGCGAAAGCTGCTAATAACTAGAGCCTCTAGAATTATGGGCCGGAGCATCACCGCCATATTTAGGTACACTGTGGGTACATCCCTGTTTCTTGGCTACCACAGAGGCGACTTAAGCGCCTTATTGGCGATCTCAAGAAATTTGTTTATCATATATTACTTGAACTACAAGTAATGCATCATTTTGTAATGCATCATCTATGTGATAAACGGAAAAAAAGTGACTGGAAGAAAGTAACAGAAAAAACAAATGCTGAAAAAATGTGACGCAGCAAAAAAGTGACAAGGAACTGATAGATATTAAACTTAATAAATATGTGCTAAAAATAAAATAGTAATGAAGAATGTATTTTTTCTGTTCTAATAAATTATTAAAAAAATTAAAAATTATTATATATTTTATTAACTGATAGTAAATTAATAAAAATAATTGTAAAAATAAATAAAATTAAATATTAAAAATTAGTTTCAATTACAAGAATTGATGTTAAAAATGATAATATTTTATTAACTAATAGCAAATTAATAAAAATAATTGTTTAAATAAATTAAATTAAATTAAAATTAGTTTCACTAACAAGAATTCATAAAAAAATTATATTTGATAGTGATAATTGATAGCAAATTAATAAACATAGTTGTATAAATAAATAAAATTACATATTAAAAAATTTATTTCACTGGCAAGAATTAATTTAAAAAATGATAATATTTTATTAACTCATAGTAAATCAATAAAAAATTAAATGTATAACTAATTAAAATCAAATATTAAAAAATATATTCATTAACAAATATATATTTAAAAAATGATATTCTATCAACTCATAGTAAATCAAAAAGATAAATATATAATTAAATAATAAATAATAAACAAATAAATAAATAAATAATGTAATAATTAATACATTAATGTAATGCATAATAATTATACATAATACTTTATATATTATTTAAATATATTTTTTACATAATGCATTTATTATAATTATAGTTAATATATTTTATTAATTATTAAATTATAAATTAGTCATTTATTAAACTATTATTATTACTATTGTTATTGTTAAATTACAATTATTAAATTAAATATGAATAATTTATTATATTTATATAGTTTTATATTTTATTATATCTATATATATATATATATATATAGATATATAATCTATTATTTATTATATTGTATAATGCAATATAATTGTACAAAATAAAATAATATGTATATATATTGGGATAATATTTATAATATAATATAATTATATTTACATAATTTATATATTTATATTTTAAAATTATTTATAATTTTAATTATATATAACAATTTATATATTATTATTTTTTTTAATTATAAAGTTATGTATTAATATGTTATTACGTTATATATTATATTTATATCTACAAAAAATTATATAATTATAATATAATACAATACATTATAAAATATAATACATTAATATAATAAAATAATTAATTAAAATATCTAATACTATATAATAATAATAAATAAATAATAATAATAATAATTAATTGTGCAATTTTTCTTATTTGTTATTATCTTTTCTCAATCATATAATAAATCGATAAAAATTACATTATCATTTCTAACATTTTTGTGTTTTAAAACATTACTTATTTAAGACATGCCCTCAGAAAACCCGTAACGTATCCCCAAGAGCATGCATACCCTTGATTTGGAACCGCTATCATACGAGAATTATATAAATACAGATATAAAAAATTAAATCTAAAAGAATCGTAATCATAATTTATTTTTACAAGTTTTGACCGACTTTTAAATTTGGCGCTTTCAAAAACCGCGCCAATCATTTCGACGACAGTTGGTTATTTACTTTGTTTGTTTTGTGTTTTCTTCCAGAAATTGGAACGCCTTGTGTCCTTTTCTAAAATGGTTTGAACAATTCATATCAGAGCAACATCTTACCATAAATTTCGTATTTAATTATAACGTGTATATGATAGAAAATAACTGTCAAAATGCAGCACCGTTGCTCTCTGTTTACATACAAGCGAATGGGCGCTGGGTACATATTGCAAACCCAAAGGCATATCAATGGCGGATGCTTCAGCTCGTAAATCTAGTAGCCCTACTAATAACTATATATATCGTATGGGAAGTAGTGCCATTTTTTACATTTCCATTCTATAAAAGCTGATCATCACACATGTATTTGATTTTACTAAAACTAATCAATTGCAAAAATAATTACCAGTTAACAACACATTAGTATGCAGCTTTGGGGAATGTAATATTCCTCAATGAGAAAAAAAAAAAAAAAAAAAAAACATATCAGCTTGATTATGGAAGATCTCATCTAGTCATGGTAATATCTTTCCATCTTATTTAATCAAGTTGCCATGCATTTCCCTTCAACTATGTGATATTGCAGACTTTGATGCAGCATACGCTTCTATGTCACAACAGCTGGTGACTATTTTCACAATAGATTAGATAAGAGCAATTAAGCAGGATGATTAAGTAAAAAGTGTTGTTGCTTCCTTGACTGATATGGAACTTGTATGTAAAATTTGTCCATTGAAGGTCAAACAGAAATTATTAAAAATCTACCTTCTCTTCATAGAACTCCCTCCCCTTTTTTCTCTTAAATGTTGTTGCCTCCTTAACATAAATGCTGAAATATATGTTATGATTAGAAGAAAATGATTGAGCAGCAATGTTTCTAGCGTTTGTGTACATTTTTATGATATATCATTGTTATAATAAAAAAATTATATAAAAAATTATTTATAGACTAGTTAAATTTTCATATTTCATACTGAAAGGTCATTCCAAAAATAAAGCACCCTTTTGGTATCCGACACTTTGTATTGTTATATTTTCTAAAATTTTGTTTCAAAATTAAATTTAAATATTGAAAAATATATTTTAAAGATATTTTTCTTTAATGCAATTTTTAAATTTGAGATAAATTGCATTTATTGTTATTCAAATAACTTTCTTAATAATTGTGTCCTGTAAAAAGCCATGTCCCAGCAACAATTTTTGATTTTTAAACCCTATTTTTTTACTATATGTATCGTTTAAGTTATCTTTCAGGATGTTTTTGTAGTCTTTATACTATCCCTACCTACTTTAAATATTTTTTGTAACTATTTTTTTCATTTTATAAGAAAAATTCATGTGTCCCCTAATTTTTGTCCCCTGTGTTACTGCCACCTTTTCCTTAATATTAAAATAAGAATTTGCAACCTAAATATCATAGAAATAGTCACACTTGTACTTTTAGAGTTAGCATTCATCCTATGTAGTCATTTTCCTCATTTGTTAAATTTTGAAGGATATTATTTAAGCAAAGGTGATTCTTGAAGGTAGGTGTGTTTTTCATGTTTCCCCTGTGTTACCATTGTTTTATTTTGATTAATTATTATTTTTTTAAGCTTATTGGCATTTAAATTGTAAGTCTTAGTTAAAAGAAAATATTCCATCTAACTTTGCATAGTTTTTATGAAAATAGTAATACATGGATGATAATTTATTTAATTTTGTCTCCTGTGTTACTAGTCCCCGTGTTACCATGATGTTAAGGAAAAAAACCCAAGTTTAAAAATGAAATGCAACAGAATATCCTATTTTTTAATGCATTTGTTGGTCTATATCAGAAATACATTTTTAATTAATAGATAAATACACTTTTAACACTAGAACCGCGGGAAAAATCATTCAAGTTTTATAAAAATATTTTTCACCGGAACTTTCATTTAAAGCAGTTTAAGTTATTTATTGAAAATATTTTCGCTCAGCATATATTTAGCTTATTTAATTAAGAGTTTTCTGGTTCGAATCGACATCTCTCCATAAGATACGGGTCAAAATGACCCGTTGCCGCGGTTCTCGTGTTAAGATTAATTTTTTATGTTAAATTATGATGTCCCCTGTGTTACTGACATTTCTTTTACAGGGTTCATACAAAATTCGGAAGAAAAAATCCAAGGAGTCCAAAAAATTTTAAGGATTTGTCACTTTTATTATTATTTATGTGGTAAGCACTTGCACAGCCCCAATTCCACAGAGATTCCGCGAGTTACCTACAACGAGAAGGGGGGGGGGGGGTATCCGCGATCTTCAGACGAAATCGGCGCTTCCCCGCGATCTTCAGACGAAATCAGCGATTTATCTGTGATATTTTAGCAAAATTGGCGATTTACTGAGATCTTTTGTCCAAATCGACAGTTTTTCTGCGATCTTTTGACGAAATTGGCAGTTTTTCCGTGGTTTTTTTTTAATGAAATCGACATTTTTGACGATTTTTAGACAAAATTTGCAATTTTACACGATCTTTTCTGGAAAACGTCATTTTATACCCATGATCTTTTGACGAAATCGGCGTTTTTTCCGTGATCTTTTAATGAAATCGTTTTTTTTAATGATTTTTTGACTAAATATTTGTAAGCGATTTTTTTATTGAAAACAGCGTTTTTTCCGCGATCTTTTAACGAAATTAGCGCGAAATTAACACGATCTTTTGACAAAGTCGTGGACAAAAACATTGACGAAATCGTTGTTTTTCCACGAAATATTGACGAAATGTGCGCTTTTTCGGCAATGCTTTCACGAAATTTGCATGTCTCCGCGATTGTTTTTTCGCGTGGAAAACCGTAGAAGTTGGCAACTATGCGAAACTGATAACCCAATTTCAAATTTTCGGAAGAGGATACCTTAAATTTTCGGAAATTTCGGACGAGAATCACCCCTGAATCCACCGTTATCAGCAAAATTGAGCATGATAAATCGTATTATGAAGAAGAAATCCAAGTTGTATATCTATCTGTGAAGGAATTAAACAGTGTACATCACTTTTTGAAATTAGAAGCATAGAGGTGAATCTGGATTATTCTTTTCACTTTTCTTTCCCTTATGGCCATGAAAACTAAATCACTTTGGTGGCTATTAGTATGATCCCAACCAGTCACTGCTGTGCTTCTGATGAATGACGTACATACAGGATTTATCGTGCGTTTTACAATCGCAATTTTTTTGGGTTTTTTTGAGCAGTATTGCTTGCGTGCAAAACCGCCGCTTAACTTGAAAAATCCTGCGTCTCCGGAAATTCTAAAATTCTGGGTCCTTTTTTTTTTATCAAAAGCGGGTCCCCCATAATAAGTCATTAATTTAGATGCAAAAATTGAACTTGTTCATTTGCAAATGAAAAATAAAATGCAATAATCATTGTTTTAATAATAAATAAATAATTAAAACTAATAATTTTTGTTTAAACTATTAAGAAAAATTTTCTTTACTTGTTTAAAAATAAATGTGCAAGATACAAATTTAACTATAAAATATTGAACATTTGAATGTAGAAGATAACAAGTATCACTATTGTTTGCATTTCTTTTTTTTTAAAAAAAGGGACAAGACTGATTTATTGAAGAAGACATTTTTTCTGAAAAAAAAAAAGAATACTTTTGTTGAGGAGTACTGATGAAACTTTTTGTTTAATGAATGGGTGTTTTTCTGAGTCACATTTACTCAGAAAGACTTGGAGCAGTCAGAAACAGATTGTGAAGCAGGAAAATCCGTTTTTGGAGCAGCAAAAAAAAAAAAAAAAAAAAAAAAAAAAAAAAATTAAGCAAAAAAATTAGTTTTTGGGACAGAAAAATTCATTCCCAGCATTAAAGTTTTTTTTTTTTTTTTTTTTTTTTTTTATGCCTGTTTGACAAAACTTGAGTTTTTTCACGATCTTCTCACGTAATTTGCCGTTTTCCGTGATTTTTAGACGAAGTTTGTTGTTTTTTCGCTATTTTTTGAGGAAATCTACCATTTTTCGAGATTTTGTGAAGAAATTAGCCATTTTTTCGCGAATCTTTTGAATAAATCTATCTTTTTTTTTGAGATTTTTTGACGAAATCTATCGTTTAATCGCGATTTTTTGACAAAATCTGTCGTTTTATCGCGATTTTTTTGACCAAAATCTGTCGTTTTTTCGCAACTTTTTGAGAAAATTTGCCATTTTTTCGCGATTTGTGACAAAATTAGCCATTTTTTTTTACTAAATTTGTCATTTTTTCGAAAATTTTGACGGAACCTGTCGTTTTAGCGAATTTTTTTGACAAAATTTGCCGTTTTATCGCGATTTTTACACGAAATTTGTCGTTTTTTCGCGATTTTTTGAGGAAATCTGCCGTTTTTTCGAAATTTTATGGGGAAATTAGACATTTTTTTGCGAATTCTTTGACGAAATTTATCGAAAAATAGTCGTTTTTCGCAATCTTTTTTAACGAAATTCGCCATATTTTGCAATTTTTTAACGAAATTACGCGTTTTACGGGACGCGTAAGAGCTATTTTTCTGCGTCCCGTCGCCGATTTTTTGCGTATTTTAGGTACTATAGCGCGTCCGCGGCATCCCCGACCGCAATACAATTTAAGGAGTTTCTAAGGAGAATTTTGTTTATCTAAGTAGTTCTAAGTACTACTTGGGAACGTTTTCATTTCTAAGTAGTTTCTAAGGAGTCCAAGGAGTCTGTACGAACCCTGTTTTATTAGAACAAAAGAGAAAAAACATTCTTATGAATCAGTTTTATAATATGCACTGGCTAATATGCATAAATAAGTTTTATTATAATTTTATTATATTAGAGTAATTTTTACAGTTATATAAAGTTTTATACACGGAGAATACAAAAAAGGGTAACACAGGGGACATAATGTCTCTATCATGAATATATATATATAAACAAAAAACTATATGGCAGTGAAAAAGAACATTTATGTCAAAGTGTTAATATTGTAAAAGCAATTCTTTACTTTAATAAGAAAAAAATGAGAAGATTATTTAAAATATGGTAACACAGATATCTTTCAGCCAATGTGTCTGTGTTTCTAAGTGTAGTGATCAGGGTTGTTTGGATTAAACCACGCTGGTTTAAACCGTGGTTAAAACCATGGTTTAAACCAAGTGGTTTTTTAAAAATGTTTTCATTTATTTTTAGCGATGGGACGAATATTCGGCCACTATTCGGTATTCGGCCCTTTTGCCGAATATTCGGTTGGCCGAATATTGAAGGCTTGTTGACCGAATATTTCAGCCGAATACTTGTAGTCGAATATTTAGAGATATCTTGCCGAATATTGCTAAAATCTCGGTGAATAGTGAAAAATATCTCGCCAAATAAATTTAGGATTTGAAGAATTTCATTCCACAGATTTTTTTTCTCTATTCCAAATTTGCTACTTCATTTGTGAAGTCCTTCTCATTCTTACTAACAAAATATACAGTTATTCAGATACTAAAAAATATACAGCCTTTCTGTTTTCCTATAAAAGTTAGTGTATTTTAGAAATTGCTGCCCAAGTCGGGGATTTAATTGTACGGAAAATGTCTTATTAGTGAATGATATATTACAATTCAAGATATAAAAACACTTATAGAAAAAGTAAAAGAAAAACATTGGCTTATTCTAAAACACTCGAATATTTATTAATGTCTGCAAATTCCATGCACGTATAAAGTCTTATGATATTTATAACTTATTTTCTATAAAGTAAGAAATGAAAAAATTCATTCACTAGGTGTATTAACGAAGATTCATTTTCAAAATTAAATATCAAATATCACTATTCCAAATACAATGGTACATCTAAAAACAGTACTGGTGTCAAACTAGATACGCATTAGATGACACAACTTGCTTTATGAAGATAGTTTTACAAATATTTAAACATAAATTCTAAATACTGAATAAAATAATTTTTTTATTCTATAGTTTTCGCTTTTAAATAGTTATTTGCATAATTACTGACTTAAATATGCAACATTATTATGTATATATTTTTAATTTACATCTTCCTTCATTCATGTTGTTATCAATTTCTGTTTATTCGTTTAATGCTTGATGAGTAAGTGGAATATTGAAGTTGAATATTGTAATGCGCCAATTCAAATGTCAAAGATTTTGTTAACATATGCATTCTACTTTAAGCATAACCTTTTGCTTTAACATAATTTGTAATTTACAGTTTTTCAACTGATTTTAGAACAGTCTCGTTCTTACGAATTTGCTTATCATTAGGGATACAAACTCTAAATGATCAAATTTACTTTATTAAAGGTTATTTCATAAAATATCTTCTTGTGAGCTCTGAGAGAGAGAGATTAAGAATATTATTGATTTTGGATGCAAGAAATTGTAAAAGAATCATTTGATAGTAAAAGTGAAGTACATTCTTCATAATTTAATGGAAATATCTTCCCATCTTGGCTTACTGAAAATCAATTTGATGTACATTAGGATAACAGAATATAATGCAATTTCATAATATTTTGTGTTAAAATAAGTTTTTCAAATTTAAAAATACATTTAAAAGCACATTTAAGAGTAATAATTATTAATGAGCTCCTATTTTTTAAATTATGTATAATCAAAATTAATTTTCTTAATTGAAAAAAAAAAAGTTGCTATTCGGCCGCCAAATATTCGGTATTCGGCTATTCGGCCAAATCACTATTCGTCCCATCACTAATTACACATTATTAAAATATGCAAAATCCAAGTTATGCGGAAGTTACAAGCGCAGCATTTTTTTTTTTTTTTTTTTTGCTTTTTTAAAAAGACATTAATAAATTTTTAAAGTGACAAACACTTTTAATCCGCCCAACTTTTCTTACTAGCTATGAATCTACAAGGCAAACTAATTTTTTTAATGTGAGCTATGGAGGAAAAAAAAGTTGTTTGTTTTGTTTCTTCTTTAAGTATTTTATTTTAAAAAAAATAGCCGAAAATGCAATTTTACCATTTAAATTGCATCATATATCAAAGCATTAATAATGACATAACATAAGTCATTCTCCCCATTGATTACTCTTTGTTCTCTATGCTAATGAACGAATAATTGTAAATTTTCTCTGTTCTGTAGCTATTTGTTTTAAAAACCTTTTGCTTTTCTTGCATTGGAGTTTTACTTTATGATTTTATTCTGTTTGTACTATATTTTATTTTAAGAAAGTTACTTATATATATTGAAGTAAAAGGATGTCTAAAACTAGAAAAAAGAAAGATATAATCTAGTTTTCATTTGAGGAAAATAAAAATACATCAAGAACAGGCCAAATGTATAAATTGCATGCAATGCAAATGCTGTCAAATTAGTTCTCCCTTATATGATGGAATTGTTTTTCAAGATGCCTTAGATGTTTGCCTTAAAAATTACCCCACTTAAAATTTGTGATGAAAATAGGAATGTTAATGATAAAAATATTCAAAAGTTTCTATCTATGTCTAATTTTAATCTAAAAAGAAATGTTGAAGATATGCTTGAATTGTTAAAGCCTGTTGCAGTTGCCCTGGATAATATCAAATTAATAATTGCTCCAATGTTGACGTAGTTTACATTCGGAAAAATCCTAAAAAAATATTAAGAGAAAAAAGATAAGTAAAGAAGTCCTGCATTGTTTTGAGTCCAGGTATAAAATGGCTCTAACACACATGCATGCTTAATATCGTGGTACTGTCAAAGTGAACTATCTGACCAAGGAAAAAAGGATGCATTAAATTTTGCAAAACTAGAATATCCATATAACTCTAGCTTGCACTGTTAGTAAATTTTATGCCAATCTTCACCTTTCGAAAAACATTTTTTTGAGCAGAATGCAGTAAAGGAAGTTACCCCATATAAAATGAGGAAGAGTCAGCAAATTCAAATCAAGAAATTTAATAGCTATGTCTTTATGAAGTTGTACAACTTATAACAGCAAAAGCCTATTCAGCGAGTGTAGAACGAATATTTTCAACATTTGGACTGGTAGAGACAAAAATACGAAATAAATTGGGATTAGAAAAGGCCTCAGAACTTGTCTTTTTTATTTAAAGCTTTTAATTAAAATTAAATAAATAGAATTGTTTTTATAAAGAAATTGTTTACCTAAATATATTTAACTAGAAAAAATAAAGTTTGTATTAAAAAAAAAAAAAAAAAAAAAAAAAATTGTAATTTTTCAAAGCATATGTCTCAATATGTATAAATATTACACTCACTGATAAATCAAGTATGTCGATACACATGTGATTTATTTTAGCATTAAAAAAATGCATATATTTTTTTTTAAAATAAATACACTATATTGCCATTGATTATGGGACACTTGCGATTTTAGACATTTTACTAAATATCTAGAAAAATACATGAGGAATCATCTCGAAACTCTTAGTGTATAAATATAATAGTATAAGTCATACATCTCCGTGAAGATTTTTTTCCCGAAACTCCAAAGGGGACCGTCAACAAATTAAAAAAGAATGAATATCTTTTGAATAACCCTGTCAAAACTAATGTAGTAAAAGCGCTCAAACTCTAGATTGTGATTGAATGCCTTATTGTAATAAGCCTTGTTCATTTTTATGCAAATAGCATGCATACTCGCAGAGTAATTAAGGTTTTTATAAAAATGATCCCAAATTTTTCCAAGTTTTTTCCTTATAATTTTCAGAGCTCTTAATATAAAATATTATTTTTTTCAGAAAATATGACAAACAACATTGCACACAGTACCCTGTAATCAGAATTAAAAAATAATGAAAATTGTATAAAAAATGAGTTGGTTTACTAAATAATTTTTTACTGCGCATGCGTCAACGATATCAAAATTTCATTTGCATATTATGTTAGCTAAATGTATAGAGCAACTTTTGTGAAAGTCACAAAATCATAACTTGAAAATTCTGACAATAATCGTCAATTGAATAAGTCGAAAATCCGTTATTCTCAAAATGAAGCAAAAACAAGAGGGGTTGTATCCATATATTCATTGATTAGTGTCATTATAGAATACACAATATGGGATGCACTACTGCATTTGGATAAAATCCCTCATTTTTTTGCTTCATTTTGGAAACAACGGATTTTGTCCTTTTTCTATAGACGATTACTTTCAGAATTTTCAAACTATGATTTTGAGACTTTTACAAAAGTTGCTCTATACATTTAACTAACATAATATGCAAATGAAATTTTGATATCTTTGACGCATGCGCAGTAAAAAATTATATAGTAAACCTACTCATTTTTCATACAAATTTTATTATTTTTTAATTCTGATTACAGGGTACTGTGTGCAATGTTGTTTGTCATATTTTCTGAAAAAAATATTTTATATTAAGAACTCTGAAAATTATAATGAAAAAACTTGGAAAATTTGGGACCATTTTTGTAAAAACCTTAATTACTCTGCGAGTGTGCATGCTATTTGCATAAAAATGAACACAGTGTATTACAATAAGGCATTGAATCATAATCTAGAGTTTGAGCGCTTTTGCTACATTAGTTTTGACAGGGTTATTCAAAAGATATTCATTCTTTTTTAATTTGTTGACGGTCCCCTATGGCGTTTCGGTAAAAAATCTTCACGGAGATGTATGACGTATACTATTATATTTATACACTAAGAGTTTCGAGATGATTCCTCATGTATTTTTCTAGATATTTAGTAAAATGTCTAAAACCGCAAGTGTCCCATAATCAATGGCAATATAGTGTATATATATAGTAAAAGATTAATAATCTTTTGTTGATGTTGATTATTGATACAGTAAATGATTTCTAAACTAAGCACAGGAAAATGTTTTCTATTTCTGCTTATATTTTGTTGATTTAGTGAAATATGTTTGTTTATCATCCTTCATTGTTCTACATTATCAACCTGTATAGTAATTATTTCTTTAATTATTATCTAAAGGCTTATATGAGTATACTAATAAATTAGTAGTTCGACATTTTTCAAGCAATAAATATTTCCTTAAAGAAAGCTAAACTTATAGGTAATTTAATTATAGTTTTTATATGCTTTAATTATTTAATTATATGAAAAAATTAAGTACCAATGTGAATGTTTAACATTAATTACAAAATAAAATTATGACTTTCTAAAACTCAATTTTTTTTTCTTGCAAATGCTTTTTAAGTAATGATGGGGGGGAAAAAAACCCGGTTTAAACCAAAAAAACCTGGTTTAAACCAAAAAATCCGGTTTTTTAATTTTTTCAAAAAAAAAAAAAAAAAAAAAAAAAAAAAAAAACCGGTTTTTATACCAACCCTGGTAGTGATAAATATTTTAAAAAAAAGTGTGCTACTGATATTCAATTTCTACTCTTGAATATGTTTACAGTCCTCTCAAAGATATTTTTATTTCATTTTAAATGGAAATTTTTTTGGAAAAAAAAAAAAAATCTCAAAAGGGACTTTTATTTTTAGAATGACCTTGAAACGAAAATATATGGATGGGAGGGGAGGCTCAGATTTCTATGATTATGCAGCAGACAGATTCTCCAAGCTAAGCATGATGTGCAATTCCGCATATTTTCATTGTGCTATAGGTAGCATATATTTCTATAAATTTGCTTTTAAATTTTACAAATCAACAGAAAAGCATATATACATTTTGAAAATATTGCTACAAATTCTATTATATTTTGTAGAATGGGTGAATTAATGAAAAGTATTTGTCAAGTGTTTTTTCTTTTGAAAAACAAGGTGCAATAAAGCATGAGTAATAAAAGTTTGCATGAAAATTTCTGTAATATGTATTTTGTAAATATTCCTCCCACCTGTGTGTGGTATAATATAAATCATTCCTTTTTTTTTTTTTAATAATGTGGTTTGTAGCTTTATATGACATTTGATTTGTATGATGGTGGAAATATGATACATCTGTTTAATCATACAATGCTGCTTTATATTTTAAATGGTGGTAAATGTATGACATATCTGTTCTACAACTATATAATGCTGATTTACATTTTAAATTGAAAATTGCGCAGCATTAAGGAACTGATTTTTTCTGCCATTTTAGTATGAGCATATATTTAGGAAGAAACTTATGTTGTTTTTTAATTCTAAGAGTTTTTAAAGATTCTTCTTCTTAGAACAGAAATTTAAAGTTTTTATAATTAAGGATGCTAGTTGCATGGAAACCTATTGATAATTATTGCTCATGTTTAAATTTGAAACTGGTAAATATAAAATTCTGAAAATTCTCTCTCTGAAAATATCAATATGAATGCTGCAAACAAAACTGAACATTATGCTTTTAACTTGATTTAATTATGTCACTTTTAATAAATTTAGAATTAGATATATGTATACACTATACGGCCAAAGGTGACCAGCCACTTGCAATTTTAGGCATTTTGTTAAATATTTAGAAAAATACATGAGGAATTATCCTGAAACTCCAAAGTGTGTTAACATAATAGTACAGGTCATACATTTCCATGAAGATTGTTTCCTTAAATTGCACGGGGCACTTCCAACAAATTGAAAAACAACAAATATCTTTTGGATAACCCTGTCAAAACTAATGTAGCAAAACTGTGAAACTGCAGATTAAGATTAAATAGCTTACTGAAATAAACTGTGTTCATTTTTAAGCAGATAGCAAGTATATTTGTAGAGAAATTATGGTTTAAAAAAACAGTCCCAAATTTTTTTTGCTTATAAATTTGCACAGTTCTTAATATAAAATAATGTTCTTTTCTGAAAATATAATAAACATTATACCTGTAATCAAAATTAAAAATTGTATGAAAAATGAGCAGGTTTACTGAATAATTTTTCATTGCTCATGCATGAATGCTATCAAAATTTCATTTGCATATTCTATTGTATTAGCTAAATATAGAGCAACTTTTGTGAAACTCTCAAAAACATAGCTTAAAACTTCTAAAAATGATCGTCGATAGAAAAAGATCAAAATCTATTATTCCAAAATGTAGCAAAAATATGTATCTATTTATTCGTTGATTATTGTCAATATAGAATACCAATATGGAATGTACTACAATATTTGGATACAACCCTTTATTTTGGGAACAACAGATTTTGAGCTAATTCTATTGACAATTACTTTCAGAATTTTCAAGATATGTTTTTGAGACTTTCACAAAAGTTTCTCTAAACATTTAGCTAATGCAATATGCAAAATGAAATTTTGACAATGGTCATGCATGCACAATAAAAATTAATTTAGTAAACCTGCTCTTTTTTCGTACAATTTTTATTAGTTTTTAATTCCGATTACAGGGTTTTATGTACAATGCTGTTTGTCATATTTTCAGAAAAAAAATTTTTATATTAAGAACTCTGCAAATTATAAACAAAAAACTTGAACTGTTTTTATATAAATCTTACATGTGCGAGTATATATGCTATCTGTATAAAAATGAACACAATTTATTACAATAAGCCACTTAATGCTACTCTACAGTTTGAACACTTTTGCTACATTAGTTTTGACAGGGTTATTCAAAAGATATTTGTTCCTTTTCAATTTGTTGATGGTCTCCTATGGAGTTCTAGGAGAAAAATCTTCACAGAAAACTTTAATCTGTACAATTATGTTTACACACTTAGTTTCAGGAAAATTTCTCGTGTATTTTTCTAGATATTTAACAAAATGTCTAAAATCTCAAGTGCAGGGATGCCACTCAGAAAATAGCAAAAAAGAGGAAATTATGCGTAAAGTTTACGACATTTTTCACAACTTTATATGTGCATTTTGAAAATTATATTGTTTATAATAAACTAAATAAAGAATTGCAGCTTATCTTTTGTTGTAAACTTTTAATTTATAAGAGTAAGTTAAAATGATTTTTCTTTAGTTCACAGTATTTTACATCAATTAAGGTAACCCAGCAACAGGTTCAGTGAAGAATTTTATGTATCGCATCATTTTAAACCAATTCAAGTAACCCAGCAATAGATTCAATGATTATTCCACAAGTGAAAAGCAAAATTTTGCAGGTTTTTTTTTTTTATTTGACAAAAATAACTGTTTTATTTCATGATCGTTTGACGAAAATCGCCGTTTTATTTAGCGATCGTTTGATGAAAATCGCCGTTTCACATCATGATCGTTTGATGAAAATCACTGTTCCACATCGTGATCTTTTGACATAAATAGTCGTTTCACATTGCGATCGTTTCAGAAAAATCACCGCTTCGTTTCGCGATCGTTTGACGAAAATAGTCGTTTCACATCATAATCGCTTGACGAAAATCATCGTTCCACATCGCGATCGTTTGACGAAAATCGCTGTTTCACATTATGATCGTTTGACAAAAATCATCGTTTCACATCGCGATCCTTTGACAAAAATCACCGTTCCGTTTCGCGATAGTTTGACGAAAATCGCCGTTTTTTATCGCGATCGTTTGACGAAAATCGCCGTTTTACTTAACGATTGTTTGACAAAAATCGCCGTTTCACATTGCGATCGTTTCAAGAAAATTAGTTTCGTTTCGCGATCGTTTGATGAAAATTGCTGCTTTATATCGCGACCGTTTGATGAAAATTGCTGCTTTATATCACGACCGTTTGATGAAAATTGCTGCTTTATATCGCGACTGTTCGATGAAAATAGCCATTTTTTCCGATCTTTTAACGGAAATCAATGTTATATTTCGCGATCGCTAGACGAAAAAGGCTGTTGTATTTCGCGATCGTTTGATCGCGAAAGGCTGTTTTATTTCGCAATCGTTCGACGAAAATCGTTATTATCTCGTGATCGCTTAACAAAATTCGTGAATTCTTAAAAATTAAAAAAAGCGGAAATCCGCCAAAAGGCGGAAAAGTGGCATCCCTGCAAGTGGTTGACGACCTTCGGCAATATAGTTTATAATTACATTTCCTGAATGACTGACATTTCATACCTGTTCTTTCAAAGCTGTTTTTGAAAATTTTAAAGACACAGAACAGTTTTTGTGTATAGTTAATGAGTACCATAATTTCGGGTAGATAAGCCACAGCTCAAACAATTCAGTAATTAAAGATAGATATATACCATGATACAAAATGTAATTTTATTTTTGAAAATTTCTGTATCAAAATAGAATTGTTTGAGCTGCGGCTTATTTACCCTGAATTACAGTAAGCAGTACTGGTTACTAAACTTTTCAAGGAATGTTGTGCCAAAGGATTAGACCAGTGCTTCCCAATGTCTCTTTAACTTATGAGAGATATGAATAGAATAATAGACCAAAAATAATTAATGGATGAACTTGATTTTGCTGAAAATGTTTTGAAAATAAATTATGCACTTAAAATATGCATTTTAAGCACATTTAAAACATCATATTCAAAACATATTTACTAATTTTTTTTATACTACAGGTGACTGGGGTGAAAAAGCTTGTATTGGATGGTGACAATCTTATTTTATGAGAACAGCAACTTGTTTTAGAGATTTGTGAAAATAATAATGAAAAAATTTACCAAGATAGTGCAAAAGAAAAGTCAATTTTCAGTCAAAAGGAGCATATTTTTAGAATCAATATAATTAGTTTCATGTAATAAGGCTTAGAAAGAGAATTATACAATTAGTAAATTAGCTGAAATATGGAATGAAGTAAAAAAAAAAAAAAAATTAAGACTGGCAAATGCTGCCAGCAACTGAAAAATGGCATTAAAAAGGATGTGGAGAGTGAAACAAAGCTATAATATGAGCATATCGCCTACATATTTCTTGTCTAAAATTATTGATTCATGTTTTACAAAAATTATAACCGATTGATGAAACAATGATCCATGTTTAGATAAAGCTTGCAAATAACTTAATTAAAAAATGCAATTCAGAGTAGACTCTCAATATTACATTTCTGTTTAAAACGTATCTCTGGTTAATGCAGACAATTTCATTTCCCACATCATTTTCCAATTAATATTAATAATATTGTTTAATGCATATTAAAAATTGCTAACTTTTGAAATCTGTATTCATGGAAGTTCACAACGTTTTATTTGCACACAATGGTATGCTCAGTTAAAGGATTAGAAGGAATATTCTCCAGATCAGATCTGTCCAACATTTTAATTATTAGGGATGCACCTCATAGTCCAAGAGTCGACTGCACAAAACCCTGAGTCATTGAGCACAAGAGGGGAAAAAAAAAAAAAAAATCCTTTATTTTAACAGAAGAGTAGTAAATAAAGGAATCTAATGATCTATGTCTACCGGAAGTGAAGTGGTGTATAATCCAAAAATTGATACCATTAGTGGTTCACTCGTAGGTTTAGCATTGTGTTTGCCGTACAATCAAAAATACCAAAACATGGAAAACTGGGTGCAGGAAAACACAATGCTAATCCTACAAGTCAATCACTAGTGGTATTCATTTTTGGCTTATGCACCACATTGCTTCCGGCAGACATGGATCACTAGATTCCCCTATTACTTCTTTTTCATAAAATTGAGGAATTTTTCTTGTGCTCGATGACTTAGGGTTTTGTGCAGTCTGCTATTGGACTAAGCACTGGTAAACAATGAAGGGTGCCATTATTCAAATGACTGAAAACATACAATGTTATCTTGCTTCAGTATTGTTTGCGATATATACAGCAATTCATTTTCACATCTCGTAGAAATAATGCTTATACAAAAACTAACAACAGTGGAAATATAAATAGTAAATTTTTAATTATATTTGCTTGAGAAGAGCTTATTTGAAAACTTGTGTAGGATAAATCCGAAAACCGTAATGATGCCTACAATAGAAAAGTATGTAAATGGCAATTGTTTAAAAATAAAAACATTTAAAATAGATTTTTAGCTTAAGAAAACAAGTACTAACATGAAACATTTGAAAGGTGTACACATGTTTTATACGATGCAGATACATCTTAATGGAATATCCATGCCCATGTGAAAACAAATTGCAGAGGAAAGAGAGAGAAAGAGAATAGTAATAATAATAATAAAAATTAGATTTATATATTTTTAAAAAAAGCTCCTTACATATATGTATATATATATATCCTTGCATATATATATATATCGATTCAGACTACAATATAAAAACCATGCAAACATTAACAGAGATTTTTTAAAAATGAATTTTATACATATTAAAAAAGGGAAAAAAAGTAACAGGTAACATTCGAAAGGGAACAGTTGAACAACCCTGCTCTAGATAAGGATTTGTGCAAAGCAAAACCAGAAATTATGTAGGTGTCAATAATGTTACTAAACTCATAACTATCATTAGATCAGAGGTTCCTACAACTTTTTAACCATCACAATTATGATTTTCCCCTTTGTTACGTATAATTCTTATTTTAAAAGTAAAGTCTTATACACAACTGAGAAACCTGAAACTGCGTTAACAAAGACAAATTACTTGGCTGTTTTAATACTTATCAAGCAAGTACAGTTTTTGTCAAATATGTTTTTAATATTGCCCAATAAATAAAATAAAGTCATACATCTTCACTTGCATGCACAGTAATGAAGTTGCTTGCTTTTTTTTTTTTTTTTTTTTTTTTTTTCTTTTTATCAGAAACAAAATGTGTTATATGCTGTTTGCATTTAACACTCTACATTCCCCACTGCATTTGACAGCATGGTCATAACTTAGAACTTTATTAATAAGATCTCATAAACTGACAAAATAAATTTAAGACTTTTTCCAGTTTTTCTTCTGAATTCCTTACATTTAATATTTTCTGGAAGATATTTATAAAATTTTAAACATATACTGAAGATGAACTCTACAGAAGATATTCTTGTTACACATTTCTGCGAATAGTAATTATTGCAAGACTTTGCTGTGAAATAATTAGGGGGGAGGGGGGAAGAAAAAGAAATGTAGTATTTGAAAGTTTAAAATATTTGAGTCTGTGCAAAAACCTATATAATTCTAAGTTGTTTGTAATTTATTACTTATTTTTAAAGGCGAAAAAACTACTTTAAACCTTAAGTGAAAACTTCAAGATACCGTGCAGAAATAGAAACAAGTTGTTTGTGAGACTGCTAATTTTTAAAAACTGTTATTAAAAATTAAAAAAGAAAATAACACTTAATAATTTACCATTTACCAAATAGTGAACATAAACATTTAATCTTTAATAGTAATGCATTAACAGGACCATTTTTTTAAAAAATATAATAGCATCAAAATAATTTTTAAATGTCAGACAGAATTTTTTTAAAAATTGCACATTATGTATTTATTGCAACCTATAGGTTTAGCATTAGATCTTGCATTGCCTGACATGATAGAAGCCTTAACGAGTCTTTTTCCTTGCCTATTATTGTCTGTTCATCCTCTTATGCAGGCCAATTTTAAATTGCATATGTAATAATATATTTTTATATATTTTGTATGAAAAACTGTATCAGAGACAAAAGACATTTATTACTAATGGATTATTTCAGTCCACTAATGCTAATTCTATGGAAGAAATTTATAATGATATCTCGTTTGTATTTTTAATTTTGAGATTTTGACTGCTTGTTTTTTTAAGAGAATGTTTTCATTTTCGAAACCGGTTCAGAAAATGAAAGTGACACCACTAAAAATACCTGTAAACAAAATTTTTAAAAAGTAAAAAATGGCCTTTGTACAGATTGATTTCAGCTTTGCAATACAATAATAAACAAATCAAAATGAGATAAAATTCTTCAGCAGATATAAATGACATCAGTTAATATAAAATAAAAGCATATTTTTTAAGTCTTAAAACTGAAATATGTTTTGTACTATCTATATTCATATGTGTGTGTGTGTATATATATATATCCTCAGAGGCAACACTAAATTCAGAAAAACAAAGTCAATAACAAAGCAATACTTGTTCAACTGTTGGAGTTGTTCTTTATTTGTGACTTTGAATCTTTTTGCTTACATTTGATACTATTAGAATTTATAATTCAGACATTTTTTTTATTGACACCCTGTATATATGATTTTTAGAACATTAATTTCTTCTGTATAATAGTAAATTAATATATAACTGGTATTTGACAATTTTTGCTTCAAATTTGCTCTGTACTTTTCCTCCTTTTATTCTTGGCCCAGGTCAAATAAGGTTACATTGTACAAAGAAGAAAGTATGTTCAAACACGTTCTATTTAAAAACAAACACTTAATTACAAAGATGGGCAATTTTTGCAATATTTACCCTTGAAAGTTTATTGAATTTTTGATGTTAATTTGCTAAGTTGCAATCAGAAATCATTTTGAACATGTAGTCATAGTGTACTGTTTCATTTTGATCAATTAAGAAGCTGAAAAAAAAAAAAAAAAAACAGTCTATGACATATTTAGTACAGCTGCACCATCCTGTATGTTTTTCAAAAATAAAAAAATTTAAAAAGAATAACTGTTCCCCCTAATAACAATTCCTTTTTAAAAATAATTTCTAAATGATTGGGATACACTTTATCAACTTAGATTTGTTTCTGAAATAGCACAAGTTTTTTTTTTTTTTTTTTTTCTTTTCTTAATAAATTTTTTAAAGCTAGAGTCTGCACGTAGCAATCTACATACTTATATCTTTTTTTATAGATGTCATAACAACTTTACAAGGCATAGCGCATCCTGAGCAGATAAGATGACAAAAGTGTAAGACTGAAAACAAATTCTAGTATCCTTTATTTATTTATTTATTTATTTTTTTTTTTTTTTTTGGGGGGGGGGGGTGTAACAGGGTAAACAATCTCTTCACTTTTGCTCTTTTGTTGCTTTTCTGCTCATGTGCAATCTGTCTAAATTCTGATAATCTTTCAAGCTTAGATTTCTCATAACACTTTAAACTAACAGTTATGTGAACACAACATGCAGATGTATCAAAAACACTAAATTAGCACTACATTTAATGCAAATGTAAGAAATAATTTTTGTTAATCTTTATTCCAGGTCACAAGAAAACTACACTACTGATTTAGTAATGAGCAAAAATGGTTACAGAGACAGCCTAAAGATGCAATGAATGGGAAGAGAACAGATTATACAAGCAATTAAGGAAGTATACTAGAATATCTAGTATGACAATCCTCAGAAATAATATATCGAACTTTTCTAGATAAAAAATTCACACTGTATCTTAAAAAAAAAGATGAAAAGAAAAACAATGTAGTAGCAAAAAATCAATGCAAAGTTTTCCAAAAAATGTACTCGACCACGTAATTTGGTTCAAGAAAACATGGAATGAAAGTTGCATCTTGTAAAAAAAGGCCGATGGGATTTACAGCTGGCCACAATTAGCAACAGTGATTGTCTTGCTGGTTTTGCCACTTTGACTACCATAGCTTTCTATCTTTTTAACAACATCCATGCCTTCCACAATACTGCCAAACACTACATGTTTTCCATCAAGCCTAAAAGAGAAAAAAAATAGCTATCAGGAAACTATTTTAACACGATGCAAATAACTTAGATATTTATAAAATACTTCAAATCAGTGATTCTCGATTGATGTGCCACAATAATCTTAATAAGAAAATCAGAGAAATGCAATGAAATGAATTAAAAAACATATTATAGTCTATTGGTGCTTCCTGAATTGCAAATTTACAATAATTTATATATATTAATGGTACCTTTATGAGAATTGAGAATAAATCTTTTCTGTAACACAAACTGTACAAAACAATTTTGGCTAGACTTTTAGAAGAATTTTTAGTAACAGGCTTATCTGAAAATTCTATTTTATAAAGGTATATACATTAAAAAAAAAAAACTATTATAAATTATAACAAATTATTTTGCTTTGATTAAGCAGAGTTTCCCCCAGGTTAAGGGGCAGGGCGCTACTGTTCTGAAAAGGGCACTTTTGATTTTTAAGGGCACTTTTTATACAGTCTAATCTAGAATTTATCGGTTCAAAAAATCGTGAAAAAACAGAAATTTCGTCAAAAAATCGAAAAACAACAAAAATTTCGCCAAAAAATTGAGCAAAAAGAAAAGAAAAACATAAATTTTGTTAAAAGATTGCGAAAAACAGCAGATTTTGCTAAAAAATCACGAAAAAAATGACAAATTTTATTTAAAGATCGCGAAAAAATGGCCGATTTTGTTAAAAGATTAAGGGGCAAGCCTGATTTATTGAATAATACCTTTTTTTTTTTTTTGAGAAAAAAGAATACTTTTGTTCAATAAAGGGTTCTTTTTGTTTCATAAATGAGTGCTTTCAGGATTCACATTTAGAAAGTTTTGTACAGTCAAGAGAGGATTGTAGAGATGAGACGGGCTCAGCCCGAGCCCGAAAGCCCGGGCCCGACACGGGCTCTATTTTTATTTTAGACTTCGGGCTCGGGCGGGCCCGGGCTCATTTTTTCTAAAGCCGGAAAATTTTATTTACTCATGTTTAGAAAAGATTGAAATAACTTTTTCCACTTAAAATTGCTTAGTTATTCCTTTTCAAGTCATTTTATTCTTTTTTATCAAAATGACGGGAGAACTGAATGCTTGTTTATTTATTTTAGCATTTCATTGCAGTTTCAAATGAAAATTTGTGATAATTACAGATTTATGTCTGCGGAACTTCCTCCAATAATCTATTTATATGGTGCCAATCATAACAAACACAACAATAAATTTAATCTTTGTTGGCTTTTCGTTTGCACAACATAATTTTTAATGGGATCGTTTATTTATTTATTATTTAGTTACATAACACGAAGATAATAGTTTCTTCTGTTTTTGGTAGACAAGAATTAGCTGGAGGTTTTCAAATTTATTTAATACTCGATTGTGCATGAAACATAGTCGTTTTTCTTATGAAAAAAACTTTAGTGATTATTATATGCATTTGTCATCATGAATATGAATTCTGCAAATGCGGACCTTCTCGAAGTCACTTTTCTCCGTAAATAAATTTTATTACCATGTTATTCCAACAGAAAGCAATCGATCAGTGTTTCCTCTTTTTCTATAAAGACATAGGACCTTTAAAATAACTATGTCATTTTTTAAAATTTACGTTGATTTTCAGGTATCTGTCAATCATGGAAGATTATTATGAGAAAATAATCCATTATAATGAAATATGTACACTTTTTACAGAAATTCGAAAAACGTTGTTCGATTCGCTAGCTTACAAATAGTAATTTCTGCAAATTTCATGCATTTATTCATTAAACAAAAGCGTTTCCATCAAATTTGCTTGTTAAAGGAGGAAAGATTATGAGAATACTTTTACATATGAAGAATATTTTTATTTTATACGAATTTTGGTAAGAATGGATTTAAATTTTCATTTAAAAATCATATCTATGTAAGAAGTTTTTAAAAATGAGATGTCACTTTTGAAACAATTTTTAAATACAGTTTTGTTTTGTATATTTTTGGTATCGGGCTCGGGCGGGCTCGGACTTAAAATCGTCGGTCTCGGGCGGGCCCGGGCCCCAAAAAACGAGCCCGAACTCATCTCTAGAGGATTGTGAACAGACAGGAGGGGGGGGGGGGGGGGGGGAGGTCGCCTTGGGCTCTGAAATTTAGGGGGTGCCAAATTTATGCTACAAACGTCATTTTTGGGCCGTCACAAGAAAAAGTTGGGGAGGGAGGGGGGGGGGGGGGGGGAGCCTTAAATTCTAATTATGCCCCAGGAGTAATTTTCCCTTCACACGCCTAGATTGTGAAGTAGGAAAATCCGCTTTTTGAGCATTAAAAACACAATTTTGAAGCAGGAAAATTAGTTTGTAGAACAGAAAAAATCACTTCTGGCATCAACTTTTTTTGTGTGTGTGTCTCTATGAGGAAATTTGCATTTCTTTTTTTCTTTGCAATCTTTTGACAAAATTTGCCATCTTTTCGGGATGTTTTGCGTTTTTTCGCGAATTTTTGGTAAAAGTAGCTGTTTTTCGGAAATTTTTTGACAGAGTTTTCCATTTTATTGCGATTTTTTGACGAAAATATGGCGTTTTTTGCAAATCTTTTCACGACATCTGCCGTTTTATCGCAATTGTTTGACGAAAATTGCCGTTTTTTGTGAATTGTTTGACAAATTTTTCCCGTTTTATCACGCTTTTTGCATGAAAATTGTTTTAACGATCTTTTAAGGAATCTGCCGTTTTTATGGGATTTTGTGACGAAATTAGCCATTTTGTCGTGAATTTTGCCGGAAATGAGTCTTTATTTCATGGATTTTTTAAAGTGAAATTTGACGTTTTTTTCGCAATTTTTTGTCGAAATTACACGTCCTGAGGGATGCGTAAGAGCTATTTTTTGCGTTCCGTCGCCGATTTTTTATGTAATTTATGCATTATAGCGCGTCTGCATCATCGCTGAAGGGCTGTGTTTTCTCAAATGTGGGGCAAGAAACGCGCTATTTGTTTTTTTCAATGAGCGACAACAGGGGCGCTAGGTTTTGGATGAAGGGCAAGAGGGGCGGAGCGCCCCCCTGAAACCCTCTGGGGGAAAACTCTGTTATTAGGTGTTCATTGAATAAGTATAAATAGGGGGAACAGGGGTTCTAATCCCCCCCCCCCCCCGTTAGTTGATATAAATGGGATTTTCATGCAGAATTAAGTTTTCGTTCAAAATTTAGATTAGGATCATTCTGATGAGGCGATTCCGTGGCTGTTATTAAGTGTTCATTGAATAAGTATAAATAGGGGGAACAGGGGTTCTAATGCCCCCCCCCCCCCGTTAGTTGATATAAATGGGATTTTCATGCAGAATTAAGTTTTCGTTCAAAATTTAGATTAGGATCATTCTGATGAGGCGATTCCGTGACTGCTATTAGGTGTTCATTGAATAAGTATAAATAGGGGCAACAGGGGTTCTAATGCCTCCCCCCCCTCTTAATTTATATAAATAGGTTTTTCAAGCAGAATTTTCAGATTTCGTTCAAATCTCTGAATTGTTTTGGAAGTTTAATGGTTAAGTATAAAAGAAGGGGATAACTCCTTTTAAATTATATAAATGCTAAATGGGTTTTTATTAAGAATTATCTAATTTGCTCTGAATTTTGGATATAGATTTTTTATATGATAAAGCATGTCTTTGATAGTATAGGAGGTTCAATGATTAAGTATAAAAAAAGAGGAAAGGGGAGAGCTGTTTCCCCTTCTTAATTTTTTTTTCGAACGGAATTAACCCTTGAAAATATAAGGCTTTAATGTACAATTAGTATTTGTAGCCTGTGAGCTCAATGCCATCAGTTTAACTGGGCAGTATTCTTTATAAATTCTGCTTTCAACTCAAAACAAGTATATAAACAAATATGAAAATATGAATCGGTGCAGAAAAAGATAGTACAGTTGCAGCCTTCTATGTCTCCCTTTCCCTCTCACTTTAAAATCAAAGAAAAAGAGTTTTGAATCAAAACCTTTTCTTAATAAATGAAATCAAATACCAGAGAAACAAGTAACATTAAAGAAATTTATTAAAATTTTTGGTACCATGTGTGTTGTTTGAAAACCCAAAAGTTAGCTATGATATGTTATAGAAAAAGCCAAGTAAAATAATAATAATAATAAAGCTAGAGTATCAATTTAAAATCCAATATAATTTGCTTTAATATATTATATCAATCCTATTTCACATTTTGAACTTAAATTAGTAAAACTATTGAACAAACATTTAAGTGAACACTATTGTATTCAAATATAGACATTTTATTGTGATCTGAACTAACTTGTATATCTCCAGAAGAGTAAGAATATGATATGTATGGTTGTATTATCAATATGATTGGAGTCTGGCTGATGTTGCCAAAGTTGTTGCTCTTGAATTATCTATGATTTTGAGACTGGCAAGGCTATATTTCAGTGGGAAATACTAGCCTTGTAGTAGATCGTCCACATATGACACAGTCATGAGATACTAATTTATGACATTAACAGTCCAGTGTAATGGAACAATGTTAGCAAGAACAATAACAGCAGAGCTAAATGCTGCCAGCTTTGTGATATATTGTATACGGATAACTCAGTCAATACTGTCTTTATGCCAGACATCCAACAGCATCTGCCCTATTATCTTTCATCATAGGCATGATCAGCTTATCTAGAGGTAAATGCAGGTTTTTATTCCTGGGGTCCATTTTGAAAAAAGTAAAAGTTATTTTTGTGAAAAATAACATTTTGTAATGAAAGTTGAAATCTATTTCTCAAATTGGACGGAACTAAGAATTTGACCTGGTTTTATTACAAATAACTCAGTTTAAAACAATTTTTATGAAAAAGAATGTTACGAAGGAGGCCTATTTTATTAAAAAGAATTTTGTGAAGGGGCTTGTTTTAATTAGTTTATTACTTACCCATCATACGTAGTATAGGGTAAGTCTTGCAATCGTTTTGAAAATCGAAAAAAATTTTTTGACGGATTTACACATTTTAGATAGTGGAGATTCCGAAAAACATTTTTAGAAAAAAAATTTTGCCGTCTGTCCGTCTGTCAGTAAACGCTCTATCTCCCGAACAAATTGAGATAGAGACTTGAAATTGTGTATGTAGTTAGTATGTAAGAATGGGACGAACCCTATTTAATATCAGCAACCTCGATTATCCGGAACTATTTTTTTCGGACTCTCGAAAAATTCGTTCTGATGAAAGGTATATAAAAATTTTCGAATTTTTTTGTTCTAAGGAATGGAAGTAAAAGGCAATAAAATAACACACATTTTGCATATAAAACGAAGTTGATCGATTATTAGTTGCCGAGATATTTGTAATCTTGTTTTCTACATTCTTCGATTTTTCATGACCCTGTATTTCATTCAAATTTCAATTCAGGAGTATATTTTAATTGGAAATGAGACGCCTAATCCGACGCAGTTAATTGTTAGTTAATAGAATTATTATTTTTGGAGTTATAAGGATGTTTCTTTTACGCAGTTCGGTACTACTTGAGTAGTTTGGCGTTTTATATAATTTGCCGAAATTGGTACATCAGCAGTTCTTTAATATAGCATTACTATGTATATTAACAATATTTAAATTTTGTTTATGAATTGCAATGCATTGTATAAATAGTTTCACATGTTTTATTTCCATATACATATCCATGATGGGTAAGTATTACGGTGGCCCCCAACGACTAGTTTTTATGAAGAGGCCTGTTTTATAAAATTTATTTTTCGTGAAGAGATCTTAAATAGGCCCTAAATTTTGCCTGGATCGACCTCTGGCATCAACAGTGCAGGGACTTATTCTGTTAATTACTAATGGGCACTTAACTATGCTGGCATCCTTCCAGTATATTGGTTCATTTATTAGCAGAAATCGGACATCGTGGAATTGTTATATGTGTATGAGCTTCAACACCACTTCTAATAGCATTTACCATTGAAATATAGCACTGAGACATTCTTGAAAACATAGATTTTTCTATACCAACAGATTCGGTTACAATGGCATGATAATATCAAATGGATAACATGACCACATAAATTTCATATTATTAAACATAAATTCCTTATAAATTATTGGAAAAACTACTTTTCCAATGCTTTTGTCAACCAATTCTCTGAAATAGCTGATTTCACTGGATGTTTATTTTAAAGCGAAATAGACCCTAGTTTATATATAGTTTTCTAACAAAAATTTTGAGAAAACATTTATTGAAATATGCAATAGAATAATATTTTAATAAATTTTTTTATTTGAATAAAAAATATTAATTAAAAATATTGTAAAAGATATATCTATGATAAAAAATATCATTACGTAGAATAATTGAATTAATTTATAATATTTTTAAAATAAATTTCTCACAGATTTTATAATTAAAAAAAAAAAAAAAAAAAAAAAAAAAATCTCAACTCTACATATTCTTATGGTGAACATCAAGATAAATATGCACTTGAACAGTTATACACACAATAGATAAACATCCATTTGAAAAAAAAATATATATATAGCACAATAGGTAACATAAAAAGTTATTTAAGGAATAATAAAATAGAACAGATGGATACAGAGATAGAACTTTTTTTTAACGTACTGTACAAAAAAAAATGCATAATGATTTGATTAATTAAAAATGCTGATTCTATTAACTGATGATTCAAATGATGACAAACACCTTTATTAGAAACTCAAAACCCCCTTAGAACCAAATTCTAGCTGAGCCATTGAATTCATTCACTGTGGGTTTTTTTTTTAATCATTATTATTAATATATTTACCTGTACAATAGTTATCATTTATTATAAATTGTATGAAACATTTTCATTCAGATCTGCAGTACCTTTACTTTATTAGTTTAAGCTTTATGTGAGGAAAATTTCATTAAATTTCAATTAATCTCTATAAATAAAAGGAATTCCGAGGATAATTAATTAATTAATTGAGGCACAGGGGAAAGCAAATCTTGGCAATGCGCCAACTCGGTCCAGAGGAAGCAAATCTTGGCAATGCGCCAACTCGGTCCAGAGGTATAAAAGCAAGATAGAAAAAAACGCGCAGGTCTGTGCATTCAAGTACAACCACCCATATGTATATGCTGAAAGTTTGTTCTGACGCTCACCCGACGCACGTGGAGTGCCGATGGTCCGGGAAGCGTACCATACACATAAATTATTAAATAAACCTTCAAATTAAGCCCGGCGAAGCGGGCTGGGTATGCTAGTTGTTATAACTGTAGATTAATAAGAACTTTCATAATGTATCAAAATTGATTTTGAGATATTTCATGATATCATCACAGATATGTGAATATCAAACATTTATGTTAATTATAATTATTAATGTTTTTTTATGGAACTGTTTTTCATTTATATCCCATTGTTTAAATGAATCCCATACAAGTATTATGATGAAACTTTATTTTACAGCTTTCTTTAAGGGGGGATTTATCCCCCCCTCTCTGAGGGGGGATAAATCCTCTTAAATTATATAAATGGGTTTTTATTAGGAATTTTCCGATTTGCTCTGAATTTTAGATATAGATTTTTTATATGATAAAGCATGTCCCTGATTAGTTTAGGGAGTTCAATGGTTAAGTATAAAAGGGGAAATGAGGGGGAATTGTTTCTTCTCCTTAATTTGTTTTTTGAACGGAATTAACTCTTAAAAATATAAGGCTGTAATGTATAATTAGTATGCGTAGCCTGTGAGCTCAATGCCATCAGTTTAACTGGACAATATATTTAATTATTTTGTGACAATTTTCTAAATTTGAAATTTGAACTCTTGGATAATCAGGAGTTCATTGTAACAGTATTGATAAGAAAAACACAATCTAAAGAACAGTTAACAGTAGCAGTAACTTACCAACTCGTTTTTACTGTTGTGATAAAGAACTGTGAACCATTGGTGTCAGGGCCAGCGTTAGCCATGGATAAGACACCTGTAATAAAATAAGTATGTACAAATTGAGACAAGACAAAGACATGCATTGCATGAATTTTAATCATAATTTTATAAAGGTACATAAAAATTCTACAAATTAAAATAGATATATAGTTAATATTTTAGAGTAAAATAAGAATTTTTGTCTTCTTTTTAACCCAAATTTGAATTAGTTTAACAGAAAGATATGAAATCAAAGATCATTTTCATAAATTACGGCAGAATATTTAATAGATAATCTGTGAATATTACACAGCTCCAATTATATGAGTGCACAGTAAAAACTAGCATGCTTTTTCTATAACAAAACCTTCTCCTATATCAGCGGTGGCTAAACTATGACACATGTGCTTCATGGCATTTATTAAAATTTTTGTAATACACAAAAATAAATGCAAGTGGATATTCATTATGTTGTTTTTTTGTTTAATAAGATTTTGTTTAACATGTGCAGATTATCACAATTAATGCAATTATTATGCTTGCATGAATTAAACATATGAGAAATTTTTCTGTATTAACCACTGCAGTATTTTTGATATATTAGGTATTTTTTTTTTGTCTGACAATTTAAATTTTAAGGGATGCATTGAATAATGCATTTGGCTGAATGTTGAATATTCGGCATACAAGTAAACCAAATACCAGAGTTTCCCCCAGAGGGTTTCTGGAGGGCGCTCCGCCCTTCGTGCCCTTTAGTTTAAAAAATAGCACCCCTCTTGCCCCTCATCCAAAAAACTAGCGGCCCTCTTGTCATTCATTCAAAAAAAAAAAAAAAATAGCGCCCTTCTTGCCCCACATTTGAAAAAACGCAGCCCCCCCAGCGATAATCCGAACGCACTATAGTGCGTAAATTATGCAAAAAATAGCCTCATATGCGTCCCGTGGAACGTGTAATTTCGTCAAAAAATCTCTAAAAAAAACCCGCAAGTTTCATTAAAAATAGCGACTAATTTCTGGCAAGATTTGAAAAAAAAAAAAAAAAAAAAAAAAAAAAATGGCTTATTTCGTCACAAAGTTTCACAAAACGGCACATTTCTTCCAAAAATTGCAATAAAACAGAAAATTTTGTCAAATGAGTCACAAAAAACGGCAACTTTCGTCAAAAAATAGCGATAAAACGGCAGATTTTGTCAAAAGACTTTCGAAAAAAAGGCAAATTTTGTCCAACAATCGCAATAAAACGGAAAGGTTTGTGAAAAGTTCTGTTTTTTCGCGATATTTTCACGAGATTTGTTGTTTTTTCACAATTTTTTAGCAAAATTTGTCATTTTTTGAGATTTTTTAGCAAAAATTGCTGTTTTGCAATCTTTTAATAAAATTTGCCGTTTTTCCGTGATTTTTTACACGAAATGTAACGTTTTTTCGCAATTTTTTAACAAAATATGCTGTTATTTGCGATCTTTTAACATCTGCTGTTTTTTGCGATCTTTTAACAAAATTGGTCGTTTTTTCACGATTTTATAACAAAATTTACCTTTTTTTTTTCTTTTTTTCAATTTTTTGATGAAATTTCTGTTTTTTCACGACTGTTTGAACCGCTAGATTCTAGATTCAACTCTATAAAAGTGCCCTGGAAAATATAAAAAGTGCCCTTTTCAGAAATGTAGCGCCCTGCCCTTTTTTAAATCTGGGGGAAACTCTGCAAATACTAATTATTAGGTCAACTGAATAGTAACCATTTGGTAAAAATCAAAGTTATAAGACATTGAAAAGTGAAAATTTTAAAACAATTTTACATAATATTAAACACAGATAAATAAATGTTGATAAACAAGACTTTACTGTAACAAAATTTCAACACATATAATTTCCAGCACTTCTAGTCCTATCACATTTCACAAAAATCAAAATAACTCTTAAAAATATAGTGTTGATATATGATATCTTCAATCTTGTTAACATGTTCGCTGCCGCTTACGTGAAGATGTGATGACAGTTAATGCTGCACTGTAAAAGTAGGTTTTTCCCAGAAGCCAATTAACATTTTATAACAAAGTATCAGTGAAAGATTTTCCCATGCCGGCATGTGACTGGTTATTGGACATCACCCCACATCATGCACTGGCGAGTGAGTGTCCCCTTAACGTTGGCGCCATATCACGCGCTGGCGCATGATCGGCAGTGAATGTGTTAAAGTAACAAATGAAAGTCTAAGTTTGATCTAAGTGAGATAAGATGTACTATATTTTTGACTGAATAAGTTGATTGTAAGGCTGGTTTCTTACTGAACAAAAATTGTCTTACTTGATATCTTATACTAGAAAGTTATAAAAAAAAACTGAAATTTACAGCAAATTTTCTGAAAGGTTACAACATAGCAGGAGAAGGGAAAGGAGATTCCACTCCTGGCATTAACTATGTGTTTTTTAGAACTGCAAAGTTTTGAAGATGAGAAATCGTAGCAAATAAAATTCAAATTAATATCAAGATTGGTTGGTTGCAGGAGCATGCAAAGAGCAAACCGCGTCCAGGGCACAGTTTCAATTTGGCAAACTCTCCCCCAAATTTTTCTTGTGACATACCAAAAAATGACGTTGGTAATATAAATTGGGTGCCTGCTAGATTTTCGTGCCTGGAACATCTGCCACCATCACCCCTCTTTTCCCACAGCACTGGTTAGTTGGATGATTTAATGCTTCTCAGCCATTTTTTAACATTCATAAAAGGAATAAGGTTTGTCTTTACACTCAATATAGTAATTTATTTTCCTCTCAAAAATTTTAAACTATTTTTAGAATTTCTTTTATTTTGTAAGTGGTTCTAATTTTTCAGCACAATGCAGTAAATTTTGATTAAATTTGCAATTTTTCAAGAATTATTTCGTAAAAATTCATAATTTTTTTTTTTTCCAAAATTGTAATTCACATTTTTCTGTCACGTTTCTTTCAAGAAATATGCACTTTTTGCTGCATACTTTTGAGGAAATTTGCATTTAACCATGATTTTTTGATGAAATTGGTGTTTTCTTTTTGTGATCTTTCAATGAAATCTGCATTTTCTTACTGATCTTTCAATGAAGGTTTTGTTTTTTCCTGCGATCGTTTGACGAAATTCTCATTTTCTTTCTGCAGTATTTTGATGAATTTCACGTTTTTACCACGATCCTTTCATGAAAATTTTCTTCTGCATCCAGAAGACAAATTTTTTTTATTTTCATTTACTTATTTATTTTATACAGTCATCTGTTAAAATTCAAGAAGATTTAATGCAATATCTTTTTGTGTCTAGTTAACAAAATTTACCACTCTTTTCTAAGATTTTTTAGAAGGTTTGGAAAATTGAAAATTAGCAGAGCTGTATAACAGAAGTGTTTATAGCTGATTTCATAAACCCCAAAAAGTTAAATGTCAAATCTTATCTTTTTAAAAGTGAAAAAAAAAATATATATATATAAAACAGAGGTAAACTTATACCGAATGAAAGAATGACATACAACAAATTAAAAGCAACAATTAACATTAGTCAGGGATGAAAGTGCGCTAAAGCCATTTTGTACCAGCTTTGGAGCAGCAAAAATCGAATTTTGTAGTAGTAAAACCTAGTTTTGTAGCAGCAAAAATCAGATTTTGTAGCAGCAAAAATCAGATTTTGTAGCAATAAAAGCTGTTTTAGGAGCACATTGAAATATTCTAATGCGAATAAACTCTTAACAATTACAATAATTGCTATCTTGAAAAATATTTTTACATTTGAAAGAATAAATACTCAGTTTAAATTTCTCCACACGTTTCAGACCTTTCGATGAAATTTGCAGTTTTTCGCGATCTTTTAACATAATTCACGCCTTTTTCACAATCTTTTGACTATGTTTTTTCGTTTTTTAACTAGATTTGTGGGGTTTTTTTTATGATCTTTTGATGAAATTTGTATGTGGTCTGAGATCTTTTGATGAAAACTACGTTTTTTACAATCTTTTTGATGCAATTTTCATTTTTTTTTTTCCACACGATCTTTTAAAGATATTAACCTTTTTTTTTTTTTTTTTTTTTTTTTCATGATCTTTTGACCGTATTTTGTTCTTTTTATGACGAAGTTAGATATCCTTTGACAAAATTTCATGTTTTTTGTGATTTTTTGACGAAATACGCTTGTTTTTCGGAATCCTTTAGAGAAATTTGCGTTTTTTTTTTTCGCCATCTTTTACAGAAATGAATTTTTTTTTATGATCTTTTGACTGTGTTTTATTCTCTTTTTTATGATATTAATGATTCTTTGGCAAAACTCATGTTTTTCTTGCGATCTTTTCATGAAATTAGAGTGTTTTTCGTGATTTTTCGATAAAAGTTACGTGTTTTTCGCGATCTACAGTCGAAATTTGCATTATCTATTGTCAAAATTTGCGTCTTTTTCGCGATCTCTTATTGAAATTCGAGCGTTTTTCACGACCTATTGGTGAAATTCGAGTGTTTTATGCGATATATTGACGAAATTCAAGTACTATTCGTGATCTTTCGATAAAAATTTGCCTGTTTATCACGCGCTTTGACAAAATTTGCGTGTTTTTTGTGATTTTTTGACAAAATATGCTTGTTTTTCGGGATCCTTTTCAAGAAACTTGCATTTTTTTGCCATCTTTTCGCTGTGTTTTGTTCACTTTTTTGATAATAACGATCCTTTAGCAAAACTCATATTTATCTCGCGATCCTTTGTTGAAATTAGAATGTTTTTCGATAAAATGTGCACGCTTTTTGTGATCTATAGACAAATTTTTCATGATCTATTAATGAAATTAGAGTGTTTTTCACGATCTATTGGTGAAATTCGAGTGACGAAATTAGCACTCCTTTGATAAAATTCACGTTTTATTTTTTCGAGATCCTTTGACAAAATTTGCGTATTTTGCGTATGTTTTTTGACATGCTTTGACAAAATTCCTGTGTTTTCCGCGATTTTTTGACGAAATTCGAGCATTTTTCCCGATTTTTTGCCGAGAATAACGGTTTTTTCTACAGTGTTGAATTCAAGAGGTGGCCCGGGGAGACGTCCCCCCCCCCCAAATTGAGATTTTGGGTTTTCAATGGTCAAAAAGTGCAATCCTCCCTACCCGGAACTATCATGTCCCCCGCGGAGTTACAGAAGTCCCTCCCGGAGAAAAGTGTCTGAATTCAACATTGTTTTCCTTTGACTGTGTTTTGTTCATTTTTTGACGAAATAGCAATTTTTTTGACAAAAATCTATATTATATATTTTGTAATTGTTTGACACATATGTAGGGGATTTTCATAAGCGCTTTCATTCTGCTTTCAATTTTGCTGTCTATTGGCAGGATTCGCCGATGAGCGAAATAATTCACCACCGACACGGGAAAGGTGTAGAACAGGAAGATACTTAATTTACAGAAAATATGTACAATACATAAAACAAGGGCAATTTTTTTTTTTTGGGGGGGGGGGGGGGATTTACATCGCATTTTCGGAAATCGGTGGCAGGGGAAGGGGGATATCCGCAAACTTCAGACGAAATCAGCGATTTATCTGCGATATTTTAGCAAAATCGGCGATTTATTTCGGTTTTTTGTCGAAATCGGCGGTTTTTCCGTGACCTTTTGACGAAATCGACTATCTCCAGTGTTTTTTAAAAATAAAATCGGCGATTTTTAGACAAAATTTGTATTTTTATGCGATTTTTTCTCGAAAACAGCGTTTTATCCCCGAGATCTTTTGCTGAAATCCGCGTTTTTTTTTTTTTTTTTTTTTTTTTTGTAATGATTTTTTTGGCAAAATATTTTAAAGCGATCTTTTATCGAAAACGGCGTTTTTTTCAGCGATATTTAACGAAATCGGCATTATATTTGCAATCTTTAGAAGAAATCGACGTTTTCCCGAAATCTTCAGACGAAATCAGCGCTTTTTCTACGATATTTGGTGAAATTGCCGTTTTTTGCGATCCGCAGAGAAAATTCGCGTTTTTCAGCGATCTTTCGACAAAGTTCGTTGACAAAAACATTGACGAAATCGTCGTTTTTCCGCAAAATATTGACGAAATGTGTGCTTTTTCGGCGATCCTTTCACGAAATTTGCATTTCTCCACGATTGTTTTTTCCGCGCGCAAAACCGTACAAGTTGGCAGCTATGTGGAACTGATAGCCCAATTTCAAATTTTCGGACTAGAATTACCCCCTGACATAAGAAGCGAACTCTCATTAATCGGGAATAAACATATTGAAGCAGCTCTCATTCGTCTCCCTAACGCGCGCGCTATAAGTCACATGACGTCTCACCCCGAACTCTGCGATCGGCGGCAATGAAAATGAACGTACGATGACTCGAGAGAAAAACAGCTTACGGTCGTTTGCGGAGCCGCGATTAAACTCCACAAAACATCGTGTGCTTTTCGTGACCGAATGCGCATGTTTTTCGCCATTTTTCGGCGAAATTTGCGCGTTTTTCGAGATCTTTTGCAATGTTTTGTCAGCATACTCACTACCCTTAACACTCTATAATATATACATATTGTAATAGTACAATGTAGCATGACTTACTGGTTTTTATTTTATTCCAATACTATTCTATCATTATCTTACTTCCAATCTCTTTATTTTTGTTTTTCCTGGTTCCATGGCATATTCCATTTTTAAATCGGTTACTTATTTGTTTACTTTTGATTTGAACATCTTACATGTGCGTTCATGGTCGCTTTCTTCCGTCTGATCGCGATTTGCGATTTTCGCAAATCGCAACTTACGAGTAGCCGTATCTCCCTTTCGCAAAGCTGGAACGCATCCGCCCAACTCGGCAGACGCAAAGGGGGCGTTGTCCTCTGGCGATGTATAGAACGGCGAGGGGTATTTAAATCAGTTGGATTGTTTTGACTGCGGATGGTCTGACGATGTTTTGGTCTAGTAAAGGCCGTTTGTTATCATAAATATTAGTTATGTAAGTTCAGTTGTAGTTTATCTTAAGTAGTGAAAGATGGTGTTGTCTTATGGAATATTCCTGTTAGTCGATAGCGGGAAGGTGATGATAAATATGTTGCTGTCATGAACTGTGTTAACATCCAAGGGTTTTTTTACTTTCTTTGAACTATTCCTGGACTTTATTTTTTCGTCATCGTCCGATTTGAAAATTTCTTCTGCCAGTTATGCCATGGTGAGTTGTTCGTTTTGCAACCTGTACCGGTCATTTGAGCTTTACTTTATGTCATGCTATTTGTTTAATTAAGTATTTTTATTGTGTCAAATATGACTTTAATTTTATAGATAACATAATTTAAGAAATTATTTTTTTTGGTTGAATCTTACCAGATATGATTTCTCTTTGTTTATTATTTCATATATACATATATTTTTATTTTGAATATGTTTTTTTTCTTGAAAAATAAACGTTAGTTTATATTTTAATTAAATGCTTCTTTACTGACTTTATAACGCAACCACATATTGCCAATATTTATTTTCAGGTCACCAATTTTAATTTCTTTATCTCTGCTTGAGTTTTATTTAATTTTAGAACGGTTCTGGCCTCAGAACCGATCACGGGTTATGGGCCAGAGCTACTACGCTTTTTAACCTGTTATGGTGGCCATAACCTTCGTTGGCAATATCGTAAACTAGTGGTAGCATGCGGCCATTAGACCTCCAAGTGTTTTCTAGTGGGGGGGGGGGCCGCAATAGCATTTTTCTTTTAATTTATAATCATATCTAATTATTCTGGTATAAAATAGAAAGGTTCTTTTGTAAAAAAAAAAAAAAAAAAAAAAAAAAAAAAAAAAATTTTTTTGTCGTACTATTTGACTGTTTTAAAGTACGTTTTTTTTGAAAAAAAATTTCTTTTCCTTTCTGGTTAAATTTCATAAAGTCTAGTTAAGAGCATGGCAATGACCAACGTACAGGTTAGCATAAACAAACTGAACTCTCACAACTATGCAACCTGGGCAGCGGACGTAAAATACCTGCTGCTCGACAAAAATGCTTGGGGCATCGTGAATGGTACTGAAGAGGCTCCGAATACCAGTGATGCAGTGGCAACAAAAGAATATCAGGCACGGCTCAGGTCAGCACTGTCCATAGTATACTTAAACGTCGAAACTGAGTTCCGGAGAATAATAGAAAACATCGACGACCCTCATGAAGCATGGACAAAGCTGAAGACTCACTTTCAACCTGATAACCGTGCACGCCACATGCAGTTGTTTGGCGAGATCCTGTCCTGCAGAATACAGCCTGATGAGCCAGTCGACATGTTTGCTGCTCGCCTACAGAGACTTGCTGATCAGCTGGCTGCCATGAATGAGCCGATAAAAGAAATTTATCTAACATTCCAGTTGCTGAGATGGCTTCCTAAGAAGTTTGATAATCTCGTCCAGGGAATTTTGCGATGGCCCGAACAGCAGTTCAAGTTTAAAGATGTCCTGACCGAGTTAGTAGCAGAGGAATCCCGCATTAAATTACGAGAAGAAGACAGAGGTAGCCTGGTCCAATCCCATTTTTCCCGAGCTCGAACACCCAAGAGGTCCGCATATAAGCCTAAGTTCAAGGGAAGATGCCACAGGTGTGGTCAAGCCGGCCATGTGCTTCGTCAGTGTAAATTGCCTCAACAAGCTTCCAGTCCCGAATCCTGCCTCCATACTACTTTGAGAGACTCCTCAGACTCCTCATTCCAGAACTCCTCGGTATCCAGAGGATCATCGGTGTCCAGTCCAGTTCGAGTCCAACCCTGTAATTCCAGA
Source organism: Maratus speculifer (assembly GCA_964019185.1). Lineage (NCBI taxonomy): Eukaryota > Metazoa > Arthropoda > Arachnida > Araneae > Salticidae > Maratus > Maratus speculifer. Next base: position 98,487,982 of record OZ025303.1, read on the forward strand.
CCTAGCAGAGATGTGCCTCGCAATAGAGCTAGAAACCAACGTCAACGTAAGCCAACAAGCCAGGTAAATTACCTCATTCAATCTAATCTTAGTAATATTAAATGTGGTGGAGACGCCTGGGTCTTTGACACAGGTGCCTCCCACCACTTTTGCAAAGATAAAAACCTATATGTAAAATTCAAACCTTTGCAAAATGAGGAGTTGGCTGTTGCCGTTGACGGAGCAACTTTTCCTATTGAAGGAACTGGTCTAGTGGACTTAAAAATAAATGGGGAAATGGTTCGCTTCGGCGATGTTATGTATTGCCCAAGTTTAAGGCACAATTTGATATCTGGCCCTAGGCTTGATAAAACTGGTGCCAAGTTCAGAGGAGGTGAGGGCAGGGTTAGAGCATATCGTGACAGTGGTACCCTATTTCGTGCTTTTCTTAAAGATGGCATTTACTGCCTGTACCCAGATCCTAGCCCTAAAAATAAAACTAAAACTCAAAATAGTCAAAGTCCTAAAAAGGTGCGTTTTCAAGCCTCTACTGTCCAGAAAGACGACTTTAAGTTATGGCATAGACGTTTCGGACACATTAGCTCCCCTTTAATTGAACACACTGTAAAATGTAATGGTGTAAGGGGCTTACCACCCATTAAAAGTAAAGACTTTGAATGTGAGACATGTAAAATTAACAAACACAGGCGAACTTCCTTCCGTCCTATAAATCAAATAAGATCAAAACGACCCCTTGAATTACTTCATACTGACTTGTGGGGACCGACACAAATAACAGGTAGAAACGGCGAGAAGTACTTTTTAACTATAACTGACGACTTCTCACGAAAAGTATCAGTCTATCCCTTATGTAACAAATCACAAGTATTCAAGGTGTTCACTAATCATGTAAAAAGAGCTGAAAGATTTTTAGGTACTAAGGTAAAAGAGGTCCGTAGTGACAATGGGCGGGAGTTTGACAATGAAGCCTTTACAAGGTATTTTGAGGAAAACGGGATACACCATGAGTTTACCAACGTGTATTCTCCGGAACAAAATGGGGTCTCGGAACGTTTAAATCAGACTATAATGGACGGGGCACGCTCAATACTTAACGAAAGCAAACTCAGTTTAAAATTCTGGCCAGAAGCAGTTCTATACATCGCGTACACACTAAACAGGATATGTCATAAAACACAGAAAAAGACACCCTTTGAGTATTACTGTGGCAACAAACCCTCAATAAGACATTTACGACCTTTTGGTACTGTGGCATACGTAGGGGTGCCCAAACAATTAAGAAACTCAAAGTTTGATCCTAAAGCCAAAAAGGGGGTTTTAGTGGGTTACGCGATGTCAACTAAAGGCTACAGGGTATGGATCCCCGATACAAATAAAATAATAGAAACCATAAATGTTAGATTTGGGGATGAATCTGTACCAAGAAATGTTCATAGACATAGCGAGCAAGGCCCAAGTTATTCAATAGGCACAAACCCTTTTACAACTTCAGAGAAGAACAACGGAAGCGACCTGGGACCCACATACATTTTAAGTTCAGAACAACCAGAAATTGACCCTTTAACCGACCTTCAACCTGACAGATTTCCTTTGGCAAGATCTCCATCACCTAAGCCAGGCACCTCAAAAACTGTTGAACCCGCCTCCGTTCACTCATCTGAAGATGAAAGTGACGAGGAGGGCGAGGAACTCTCGAGAACACTGAGGGATGCTGTATGGTTCCGTAAGGCCATAACTCGGCCTGATAAGTCGAGAACCGACATCTATTATTATGAGATGGGTGAAACGCAACGTTTAAGATCACTCAGAGAAGTGCGGGAATACTGTCAGTCTAATGGTATAAAATTTGATCCAACCATGTTCAGTTTCAAAGGGGAAAATAAATACCAGGGTATTGTAAAATCTACTTCCAGTGCTAGTTCAAGTCCTAGTTACACACCTCCACACACATCTTTATCAGAAACACGTAAAAACAATATATGACTAGAAGACTCCATACCAAACACATATAAGCAAGCCTTAAAATCCCCTCAGTGGGAACTCTGGAGACAGGCAATGCAGGAGGAAATAGACTTAATAAATAAAAGACATGTATGGAAATTAACATTACTACCACCCAACACTGAACCTCTAGGCTGCAGATGGGTCTTCACCATCAAACGAGACGATAAAGGGCATGTGGCAAGATACAAAGCAAGACTAGTAGCCCAAGGCTACAAACAGGTCAGGGGTGAAACTTATGACGAGACTTTTTCACCAGTCGTAAATTTTAGTCTAATCCGCTTTTTCTTTGCCGCCCTTGTCTCATGTCTCGGATGGATTCACACGCAATGCGATGTGAAAGGAGCCTATCTGTACGCCCCTCTCTCAGATAACATATACATGAAACAGCCTCCAGGTTTTGAAATAAAAGGGAAAGAGCACTTGGTCTGTAAACTCCAGAGGGCACTGTATGGCCTCCATCAGAGTGGCCGGGTGTGGTTTTATGAATTACATAAAGTTTTAATTTCTCTTGGTTTTAAAAAACTGGATTGGTGTAATTGCATCTATACATTTTCTAACTACGCTGTTTTATTATTATATGTTGATGACTTTGTTGTTTTAAGTAACCATCAGAAACACATAAATGAAATTTTAAAATTATTAGCTGAACATTTTGACATCAAAATCCTGGGGAAAACACGTAAACTCCTTGGAGTTGAGTTTGAGGAGGATAGGGAAGGTGTAGTGTCAATCCATCAAATGCAATATATTGATGATATCTGCACACGTTTTAAGGAATATAACTTTCCCATCACATCACTTCCCATAAGTAAAGGAGTAGTGTACTCCAAAGCACAGTGCCCTCAAACAGATACTGAAATCCAGGAGATGTCAAAATATCCGTACCGAAGTGTTTTGGGTTGCTTATCTTTTCTTACAAGCAGGACTCGCCCCGACATATCCTATGCAGTAAATATCTTCAGTCAATTCCAGAGTAATCCAGGAATAATCCACTGGAATGGTCTTTTAAAATTACTAGGATATGTACAAAGCACCAAACACTACAAATTGAAGCTACCTTGTCATAACATAAATCTTATAACATATACTGATGCCGATTTCGCCGCCAATCGTGATGACAGGACGTCAATGGGGGGACAACTTTTAATGTTAGACAAATCTCCTATCATGTGGAGGGCTTTTAAGCAAAAATCTGTCTGCTTGTCTACCATGGAATCAGAGTTTGTGGCTTTAACAGAAGCAACTAAAGAGCTTCTTTGGTTCAGTAGAATCATAACTGAGTGTTATGATAAACACATTTTTACAGGAACACAAACTAAACCAACCTTGTTAGTAGACAATATGGCCTCCATTGATTTCCTTAAGTCTCCCATAGAAAACTACAGAACAAAACACATTGACGTTAAATTATTTTTTGTTAGAGACCTTTTAAACCAAGAGATATTTAATGTAAAACACGTAACTAGTAAAGCTAATCTCTCAGACATCTTTACAAAATCCTTAACGAAGTTTGATCTTAAAAGATTCATTGAAGTGATCTTTAGTTATAAGTAATATATAATGTTTTTAAATATGTTTTATTTAAAAGTAAAAAGTAAAATGTATAAAGATGTTAAAGGTATAAGGTGGAATAAAAAAAAAAAAAAAAAAAAAAAACTCTCCCTCCTTTGGATTTGGGTCAAGTATTAAGATGCTTGTTTAGTTTTTTTTAAGTTAAACCCTGAAGTTTAACAAGTTTCATTTTTCAAATCTGAGATTTTGTATATTTCAGTGTTTTCTTTTTATAATGTTTGAATATGTAATTATACACTTGTTTTTCTTGTTATTTCATATTTTTGTCTCATATGCATACGTTCTATTTTTATACATAAGCTTTTCAATACCCTCATTTCCAACATCGCGGACAATTTAACTCCCGCTGGAATGTGATCAGACCTCAGGATGGTTCATCCTCCGGGACCCGAGCAGCCCCAGGAAGCGGCTCGCAGGGGTGCAATTGTAAATAGCCAGAGTGGTCTGCAGGGGGTAGTGGCTTTCTTGAGTGTTCTGATCACAGGAAGGCCTGTCGCGGGCATCGTTTCTTTTAAGTTTGTAAGTCCCTATTTTTTTGAAATGGAAATGTCACATAGGTCCTGTCCGTGGTGTTGAAAATTGAGCTGTATTTTTTTGCATATATAAATATGAAAGGGGTTGTTTTACGTTAAGAAATTGCATAACAAGTGTCTTTCACATTTTAAATCTTTGTTAAAACATTTGCAAATGTGTATTATTTCGAAAGTTTAAGCATGCATGTTGTTGTTGTTGTTGTTTGTTTTTATGTGAGCGCTCACCGTCCTTATCATTATCATATTCACAGTCATTATCATGATCATGATCGTTAGTGTAATTATCATTAAATGTGTCTATTTTGCATATCATGAATTTCCCATACATTATCAAAGTGTTTTTGCATAGTAATTCATGTTTTGCTATTCTTCATATTTGTAATGTTGATGAATCTGTCGTATGATAATCATTTACTCTAGTGTAATTATGCAAATGTTTGTAAATGTAATCGTGTATTGTCAAGGCAAGGATCAAGAATCGACATACTAAAGAATGTTACGGTATGTACTGGTAATCGTAGTCACTTGCATGTGACGAGGTAAAACGGTAACAAATTTTCATGAACTCTTTTGAAATGTTTGTGTACCTGAAAGACTTTGAAATTTTTAAGTTACTATGGTAACTAAAGACTCTTGTGCTATGAAAGAAAGTCGTTATTCTTGTTGTTGTATAGTTATCAAATTGTTATTCATATTGTGTGGTTATTAACATTGTTAAAAAGTTGTTCATTTTTGGAAATTAACCTTGTTATTGTGAATTGTTACATTTACGCACGAAAAATGTTGATTTATTCTTCACTAGTAACTGTCAAAGTATGATAGTAGATATACTTATATCTTATGTTGTTCGATATGACCTTTGATGTTATTTATATTATTTGGTAATACTTGGTAATTAGTTTTTTTTGTAGTACGAGTGTTAAGGGGGGGGGGGGGGCGATTGTCAGCATACTCACTACCCTTAACACTCTATAATATATACATATTGTAATAGTACAATGTAGCATGACTTACTGGTTTTTATTTTATTCCAATACTATTCTATCATTATCTTACTTCCAATCTCTTTATTTTTGTTTTTCCTGGTTCCATGGCATATTCCATTTTTAAATCGGTTACTTATTTGTTTACTTTCGATTTGAACATCTTACATGTGCGTTCATGGTCGCTTTCTTCCGTCTGATCGCGATTTGCGATTTTCGCAAATCGCAACTTACGAGTAGCCGTATCTCCCTTTCGCAAAGCTGGAACGCATCCGCCCAACTCGGCAGACGCAAAGGGGGCGTTGTCCTCTGGCGATGTATAGAACGGCGAGGGGTATTTAAATCAGTTGGATTGTTTTGACTGCGGATGGTCTGACGATGTTTTGGTCTAGTAAAGGCCGTTTGTTATCATAAATATTAGTTATGTAAGTTCAGTTGTAGTTTATCTTAAGTAGTGAAAGATGGTGTTGTCTTATGGAATATTCCTGTTAGTCGATAGCGGGAAGGTGATGATAAATATGTTGCTGTCATGAACTGTGTTAACATCCAAGGGTTTTTTTACTTTCTTTGAACTATTCCTGGACTTTATTTTTTCGTCATCGTCCGATTTGAAAATTTCTTCTGCCAGTTATGCCATGGTGAGTTGTTCGTTTTGCAACCTGTACCGGTCATTTGAGCTTTACTTTATGTCATGCTATTTGTTTAATTAAGTATTTTTATTGTGTCAAATATGACTTTAATTTTATAGATAACATAATTTAAGAAATTATTTTTTTTGGTTGAATCTTACCAGATATGATTTCTCTTTGTTTATTATTTCATATATACATATATTTTTATTTTGAATATGTTTTTTTTCTTGAAAAATAAACGTTAGTTTATATTTTAATTAAATGCTTCTTTACTGACTTTATAACGCAACCACATATTGCCAATATTTATTTTCAGGTCACCAATTTTAATTTCTTTATCTCTGCTTGAGTTTTATTTAATTTTAGAACGGTTCTGGCCTCAGAACCGATCACGGGTTATGGGCCAGAGCTACTACGCTTTTTAACCTGTTATGGTGGCCATAACCTTCGTTGGCAATATCGTAAACTAGTGGTAGCATGCGGCCATTAGACCTCCAAGTGTTTTCTAGTGGGGGGGGGGGCCGCAATAGCATTTTTCTTTTAATTTATAATCATATCTAATTATTCTGGTATAAAATAGAAAGGTTCTTTTGTAAAAAAAAAAAAAAAAAAAAAAAAAAAAAAAAAAATTTTTTTGTCGTACTATTTGACTGTTTTAAAGTACGTTTTTTTTGAAAAAAAATTTCTTTTCCTTTCTGGTTAAATTTCATAAAGTCTAGTTAAGAGCATGGCAATGACCAACGTACAGGTTAGCATAAACAAACTGAACTCTCACAACTATGCAACCTGGGCAGCGGACGTAAAATACCTGCTGCTCGACAAAAATGCTTGGGGCATCGTGAATGGTACTGAAGAGGCTCCGAATACCAGTGATGCAGTGGCAACAAAAGAATATCAGGCACGGCTCAGGTCAGCACTGTCCATAGTATACTTAAACGTCGAAACTGAGTTCCGGAGAATAATAGAAAACATCGACGACCCTCATGAAGCATGGACAAAGCTGAAGACTCACTTTCAACCTGATAACCGTGCACGCCACATGCAGTTGTTTGGCGAGATCCTGTCCTGCAGAATACAGCCTGATGAGCCAGTCGACATGTTTGCTGCTCGCCTACAGAGACTTGCTGATCAGCTGGCTGCCATGAATGAGCCGATAAAAGAAATTTATCTAACATTCCAGTTGCTGAGATGGCTTCCTAAGAAGTTTGATAATCTCGTCCAGGGAATTTTGCGATGGCCCGAACAGCAGTTCAAGTTTAAAGATGTCCTGACCGAGTTAGTAGCAGAGGAATCCCGCATTAAATTACGAGAAGAAGACAGAGGTAGCCTGGTCCAATCCCATTTTTCCCGAGCTCGAACACCCAAGAGGTCCGCATATAAGCCTAAGTTCAAGGGAAGATGCCACAGGTGTGGTCAAGCCGGCCATGTGCTTCGTCAGTGTAAATTGCCTCAACAAGCTTCCAGTCCCGAATCCTGCCTCCATACTACTTTGAGAGACTCCTCAGACTCCTCATTCCAGAACTCCTCGGTATCCAGAGGATCATCGGTGTCCAGTCCAGTTCGAGTCCAACCCTGTAATTCCAGACCTAGCAGAGATGTGCCTCGCAATAGAGCTAGAAACCAACGTCAACGTAAGCCAACAAGCCAGGTAAATTACCTCATTCAATCTAATCTTAGTAATATTAAATGTGGTGGAGACGCCTGGGTCTTTGACACAGGTGCCTCCCACCACTTTTGCAAAGATAAAAACCTATATGTAAAATTCAAACCTTTGCAAAATGAGGAGTTGGCTGTTGCCGTTGACGGAGCAACTTTTCCTATTGAAGGAACTGGTCTAGTGGACTTAAAAATAAATGGGGAAATGGTTCGCTTCGGCGATGTTATGTATTGCCCAAGTTTAAGGCACAATTTGATATCTGGCCCTAGGCTTGATAAAACTGGTGCCAAGTTCAGAGGAGGTGAGGGCAGGGTTAGAGCATATCGTGACAGTGGTACCCTATTTCGTGCTTTTCTTAAAGATGGCATTTACTGCCTGTACCCAGATCCTAGCCCTAAAAATAAAACTAAAACTCAAAATAGTCAAAGTCCTAAAAAGGTGCGTTTTCAAGCCTCTACTGTCCAGAAAGACGACTTTAAGTTATGGCATAGACGTTTCGGACACATTAGCTCCCCTTTAATTGAACACACTGTAAAATGTAATGGTGTAAGGGGCTTACCACCCATTAAAAGTAAAGACTTTGAATGTGAGACATGTAAAATTAACAAACACAGGCGAACTTCCTTCCGTCCTATAAATCAAATAAGATCAAAACGACCCCTTGAATTACTTCATACTGACTTGTGGGGACCGACACAAATAACAGGTAGAAACGGCGAGAAGTACTTTTTAACTATAACTGACGACTTCTCACGAAAAGTATCAGTCTATCCCTTATGTAACAAATCACAAGTATTCAAGGTGTTCACTAATCATGTAAAAAGAGCTGAAAGATTTTTAGGTACTAAGGTAAAAGAGGTCCGTAGTGACAATGGGCGGGAGTTTGACAATGAAGCCTTTACAAGGTATTTTGAGGAAAACGGGATACACCATGAGTTTACCAACGTGTATTCTCCGGAACAAAATGGGGTCTCGGAACGTTTAAATCAGACTATAATGGACGGGGCACGCTCAATACTTAACGAAAGCAAACTCAGTTTAAAATTCTGGCCAGAAGCAGTTCTATACATCGCGTACACACTAAACAGGATATGTCATAAAACACAGAAAAAGACACCCTTTGAGTATTACTGTGGCAACAAACCCTCAATAAGACATTTACGACCTTTTGGTACTGTGGCATACGTAGGGGTGCCCAAACAATTAAGAAACTCAAAGTTTGATCCTAAAGCCAAAAAGGGGGTTTTAGTGGGTTACGCGATGTCAACTAAAGGCTACAGGGTATGGATCCCCGATACAAATAAAATAATAGAAACCATAAATGTTAGATTTGGGGATGAATCTGTACCAAGAAATGTTCATAGACATAGCGAGCAAGGCCCAAGTTATTCAATAGGCACAAACCCTTTTACAACTTCAGAGAAGAACAACGGAAGCGACCTGGGACCCACATACATTTTAAGTTCAGAACAACCAGAAATTGACCCTTTAACCGACCTTCAACCTGACAGATTTCCTTTGGCAAGATCTCCATCACCTAAGCCAGGCACCTCAAAAACTGTTGAACCCGCCTCCGTTCACTCATCTGAAGATGAAAGTGACGAGGAGGGCGAGGAACTCTCGAGAACACTGAGGGATGCTGTATGGTTCCGTAAGGCCATAACTCGGCCTGATAAGTCGAGAACCGACATCTATTATTATGAGATGGGTGAAACGCAACGTTTAAGATCACTCAGAGAAGTGCGGGAATACTGTCAGTCTAATGGTATAAAATTTGATCCAACCATGTTCAGTTTCAAAGGGGAAAATAAATACCAGGGTATTGTAAAATCTACTTCCAGTGCTAGTTCAAGTCCTAGTTACACACCTCCACACACATCTTTATCAGAAACACGTAAAAACAATATATGACTAGAAGACTCCATACCAAACACATATAAGCAAGCCTTAAAATCCCCTCAGTGGGAACTCTGGAGACAGGCAATGCAGGAGGAAATAGACTTAATAAATAAAAGACATGTATGGAAATTAACATTACTACCACCCAACACTGAACCTCTAGGCTGCAGATGGGTCTTCACCATCAAACGAGACGATAAAGGGCATGTGGCAAGATACAAAGCAAGACTAGTAGCCCAAGGCTACAAACAGGTCAGGGGTGAAACTTATGACGAGACTTTTTCACCAGTCGTAAATTTTAGTCTAATCCGCTTTTTCTTTGCCGCCCTTGTCTCATGTCTCGGATGGATTCACACGCAATGCGATGTGAAAGGAGCCTATCTGTACGCCCCTCTCTCAGATAACATATACATGAAACAGCCTCCAGGTTTTGAAATAAAAGGGAAAGAGCACTTGGTCTGTAAACTCCAGAGGGCACTGTATGGCCTCCATCAGAGTGGCCGGGTGTGGTTTTATGAATTACATAAAGTTTTAATTTCTCTTGGTTTTAAAAAACTGGATTGGTGTAATTGCATCTATACATTTTCTAACTACGCTGTTTTATTATTATATGTTGATGACTTTGTTGTTTTAAGTAACCATCAGAAACACATAAATGAAATTTTAAAATTATTAGCTGAACATTTTGACATCAAAATCCTGGGGAAAACACGTAAACTCCTTGGAGTTGAGTTTGAGGAGGATAGGGAAGGTGTAGTGTCAATCCATCAAATGCAATATATTGATGATATCTGCACACGTTTTAAGGAATATAACTTTCCCATCACATCACTTCCCATAAGTAAAGGAGTAGTGTACTCCAAAGCACAGTGCCCTCAAACAGATACTGAAATCCAGGAGATGTCAAAATATCCGTACCGAAGTGTTTTGGGTTGCTTATCTTTTCTTACAAGCAGGACTCGCCCCGACATATCCTATGCAGTAAATATCTTCAGTCAATTCCAGAGTAATCCAGGAATAATCCACTGGAATGGTCTTTTAAAATTACTAGGATATGTACAAAGCACCAAACACTACAAATTGAAGCTACCTTGTCATAACATAAATCTTATAACATATACTGATGCCGATTTCGCCGCCAATCGTGATGACAGGACGTCAATGGGGGGACAACTTTTAATGTTAGACAAATCTCCTATCATGTGGAGGGCTTTTAAGCAAAAATCTGTCTGCTTGTCTACCATGGAATCAGAGTTTGTGGCTTTAACAGAAGCAACTAAAGAGCTTCTTTGGTTCAGTAGAATCATAACTGAGTGTTATGATAAACACATTTTTACAGGAACACAAACTAAACCAACCTTGTTAGTAGACAATATGGCCTCCATTGATTTCCTTAAGTCTCCCATAGAAAACTACAGAACAAAACACATTGACGTTAAATTATTTTTTGTTAGAGACCTTTTAAACCAAGAGATATTTAATGTAAAACACGTAACTAGTAAAGCTAATCTCTCAGACATCTTTACAAAATCCTTAACGAAGTTTGATCTTAAAAGATTCATTGAAGTGATCTTTAGTTATAAGTAATATATAATGTTTTTAAATATGTTTTATTTAAAAGTAAAAAGTAAAATGTATAAAGATGTTAAAGGTATAAGGTGGAATAAAAAAAAAAAAAAAAAAAAAAAACTCTCCCTCCTTTGGATTTGGGTCAAGTATTAAGATGCTTGTTTAGTTTTTTTTAAGTTAAACCCTGAAGTTTAACAAGTTTCATTTTTCAAATCTGAGATTTTGTATATTTCAGTGTTTTCTTTTTATAATGTTTGAATATGTAATTATACACTTGTTTTTCTTGTTATTTCATATTTTTGTCTCATATGCATACGTTCTATTTTTATACATAAGCTTTTCAATACCCTCATTTCCAACATCGCGGACAATTTAACTCCCGCTGGAATGTGATCAGACCTCAGGATGGTTCATCCTCCGGGACCCGAGCAGCCCCAGGAAGCGGCTCGCAGGGGTGCAATTGTAAATAGCCAGAGTGGTCTGCAGGGGGTAGTGGCTTTCTTGAGTGTTCTGATCACAGGAAGGCCTGTCGCGGGCATCGTTTCTTTTAAGTTTGTAAGTCCCTATTTTTTTGAAATGGAAATGTCACATAGGTCCTGTCCGTGGTGTTGAAAATTGAGCTGTATTTTTTTGCATATATAAATATGAAAGGGGTTGTTTTACGTTAAGAAATTGCATAACAAGTGTCTTTCACATTTTAAATCTTTGTTAAAACATTTGCAAATGTGTATTATTTCGAAAGTTTAAGCATGCATGTTGTTGTTGTTGTTGTTTGTTTTTATGTGAGCGCTCACCGTCCTTATCATTATCATATTCACAGTCATTATCATGATCATGATCGTTAGTGTAATTATCATTAAATGTGTCTATTTTGCATATCATGAATTTCCCATACATTATCAAAGTGTTTTTGCATAGTAATTCATGTTTTGCTATTCTTCATATTTGTAATGTTGATGAATCTGTCGTATGATAATCATTTACTCTAGTGTAATTATGCAAATGTTTGTAAATGTAATCGTGTATTGTCAAGGCAAGGATCAAGAATCGACATACTAAAGAATGTTACGGTATGTACTGGTAATCGTAGTCACTTGCATGTGACGAGGTAAAACGGTAACAAATTTTCATGAACTCTTTTGAAATGTTTGTGTACCTGAAAGACTTTGAAATTTTTAAGTTACTATGGTAACTAAAGACTCTTGTGCTATGAAAGAAAGTCGTTATTCTTGTTGTTGTATAGTTATCAAATTGTTATTCATATTGTGTGGTTATTAACATTGTTAAAAAGTTGTTCATTTTTGGAAATTAACCTTGTTATTGTGAATTGTTACATTTACGCACGAAAAATGTTGATTTATTCTTCACTAGTAACTGTCAAAGTATGATAGTAGATATACTTATATCTTATGTTGTTCGATATGACCTTTGATGTTATTTATATTATTTGGTAATACTTGGTAATTAGTTTTTTTTGTAGTACGAGTGTTAAGGGGGGGGGGGGGGGCGATTGTCAGCATACTCACTACCCTTAACACTCTATAATATATACATATTGTAATAGTACAATGTAGCATGACTTACTGGTTTTTATTTTATTCCAATACTATTCTATCATTATCTTACTTCCAATCTCTTTATTTTTGTTTTTCCTGGTTCCATGGCATATTCCATTTTTAAATCGGTTACTTATTTGTTTACTTTCGATTTGAACATCTTACATGTGCGTTCATGGTCGCTTTCTTCCGTCTGATCGCGATTTGCGATTTTCGCAAATCGCAACTTACGAGTAGCCGTATCTCCCTTTTGCAAAGCTGGAACGCATCCGCCCAACTCGGCAGACGCAAAGGGGGCGTTGTCCTCTGGCGATGTATAGAACGGCGAGGGGTATTTAAATCAGTTGGATTGTTTTGACTGCGGATGGTCTGACGATGTTTTGGTCTAGTAAAGGCCGTTTGTTATCATAAATATTAGTTATGTAAGTTCAGTTGTAGTTTATCTTAAGTAGTGAAAGATGGTGTTGTCTTATGGAATATTCCTGTTAGTCGATAGCGGGAAGGTGATGATAAATATGTTGCTGTCATGAACTGTGTTAACATCCAAGGGTTTTTTTACTTTCTTTGAACTATTCCTGGACTTTATTTTTTCGTCATCGTCCGATTTGAAAATTTCTTCTGCCAGTTATGCCATGGTGAGTTGTTCGTTTTGCAACCTGTACCGGTCATTTGAGCTTTACTTTATGTCATGCTATTTGTTTAATTAAGTATTTTTATTGTGTCAAATATGACTTTAATTTTATAGATAACATAATTTAAGAAATTATTTTTTTTGGTTGAATCTTACCAGATATGATTTCTCTTTGTTTATTATTTCATATATACATATATTTTTATTTTGAATATGTTTTTTTCTTGAAAAATAAACGTTAGTTTATATTTTAATTAAATGCTTCTTTACTGACTTTATAACGCAACCACATATTGCCAATATTTATTTTCAGGTCACCAATTTTAATTTCTTTATCTCTGCTTGAGTTTTATTTAATTTTAGAACGGTTCTGGCCTCAGAACCGATCATGTTTCTTTGTTTTTTGACGAAATTAACAGTCTAAAAAAAGTTATTTGTTGTTTTCCTAAATCGACGAAATCGCGCTAAATTTCGTTTTGGCACTAAGTGCCTTTTGGCGCAGGTTTGGCGCAAAATTGAAAAAAAAGCTGTTTTGTAGCAGTTTGGCGCAGTAAAGCGGTTTCGGCACAGGTCTTACATCCCTGCATTAGTTCAGGAGACAAAATAAAATAATAAAAACACAAAGAAATAAGATTTCCTTTTTAACAAAAAGTATAATTTTTCATTAAATAAACCGATTAACTAAGTTATATATATATTATTGTAAATTAAAAAAAAAAGATAAACAGAAATAAACTTATCTGTTTAACATAAATTCATAAATTAAATTAATTAATAAAATAAAGTCCTGATTTTGTAGAGATACATAAAAATATCACAGTCACATATTAAAATTCACAAGAGCTTGTTGGGAAAAAGTTTCTTTATTAAGTATTCAAAACAAGCATATCCACAAAAGTCTGTAGACGACACGTTACAACAAACTAGGGATGGGACGAATAGTGATTTGGCCGAATAGCCGAATATTCGGCCAAATTTTAGGCCGAATACCGAATATTCGGCCGGCCGAATAGTAAAATTTTTTTTCCAATAAAGAAAATAAATTTTGATTATATATAATTTAAAAAATAGAAGCTCATTAATAATTATTACTCTTAAATGTGCTTTTAAATGTATTTTTAAATTTGAAAAACTTATTTTAACACAAAAAAATTATGAAATTGCATTATATCTTTTATTCTAATGTACATCAAATTGATTTTCAGTAAGTCAAGATGGGAAAATATTTCCATTAAAATATGAACAATGTACTTCACTTTTACTATCAATTGATACTTCTTGTATCCAAAACCAGTAATATTCTTAATCTTTCTCTCTCACAGAACTCACAAGGGCATATTTTCTGAAATAACCTTTAATGAAGTAAATTTGATCATTTAGAGTTTGTGTCCCTAGTGATAAGGAAATTTCTAAGAATGGGACTGTTCTGAAATCAGATGCCAAGCTTTAAATTACAAATTACATTAAAGCAAAAAGTTATGCTTAAAGTAGAATGCATATGTTAACAAAATCTTTGACATTTGAAGCGGCACATACAATATTCAACTTCAATATTCTACTTATTAGACAAGCATTAAAAGGATAAACAGAAATTGATAACAACATGAGGGAAGGAAGATTAAATTAAAAATATATACATAATAATGTTACATATTTAAGTCAATAATTATGCAAATCATTACTTAAAAGTGAAAACTATAAAATGAAAAAGTTATTTTGTTGAGTATTTAGAATTTATATTAAAATATTTATAAAACCATCTTCATAAAGCAAGTTGTGTCATCTAATGTGTATCGAGTTTGACACCAGTTCTGCTTTCAGATGTACCGTTGTATTTGGAATGGTGATATATTATATTTAATTTTGAAAATGAATCTTCATTAACACAGATAGTGACCAATTTTTTTCATTTCTTACTTTATAGAAAATAAGTTATGGATTTCATAAGAGCCTTTTTTATATGTGCATGGAATTTGCAGACATTAATAAATATTGGAGCGTTTTAGAATAAGGCAGTATTTTTATATTTTGAATTGTAATATATCATTCTCTAATGATGGCATTTCCCGTACAATTGAATCTCCAACTTGGGCAGCATTTTCTAGAATATCACTAACTTTTATAGGAAATACACAAAGGCTGTATATTTTTTAGTATCTGAATAACTCTATATTTTGTAAGTAAGAGTGAGAATGGCTTCATAAATGAAGTAGCCAATTTGGATTAGAGAAAAAAAAAAATTGCAAGAATGAAATTCTTTAAATCCGAAATTTATTTGGCAAGATATCTTTCACTATTCGGTGATATTTTAGCAGTATTCGGCAAGATATCTCTAAATATTCGGCTACAGGTATTCGGCCAAAGTATTCGGTCAACAAGCCTTCAATATTCGGCCAACCGAATATTCGGCAAAATAGCCGAATACCGAATAGTGGCCGAATATTCGTCCCATCCCTACAACAAACCAGAAATATTTGATGGTCACAATGTCCAAAATGGGACAGAACACAGAACAATGTCCATCTTTCAAAAGTACTAATAAACGCTTGACATCTCCAGGCACACCAAAGATTTAAAAAAAAAAAAAAACTACAGACAATCTACCAACATGACGAGATCAATAACGCTGCCAAACAAAAGAAGCTTTTTTTTTTTTTTTTCAAGTGCTGACAATGGCATCCTTATACAAATGGATGAAGCAGAACTACTTATGTCCACATTCCAACACTAATGGATGACATTAGCTTTAAAGGGGAAAATAAACAGCACTACGTGAACCCTTCTGCAATTAAAGATTATCCAATGATTGTTATTGACATAAGCAAGCTGAAGAACAGGAAAAAGAATTCTCAGTAATACTATTCACAATATCTATGAGCAGGAGTACATCAGATTGGCTTAATTTCATTTAATAGACTGACTTCCAAAAAGATAAATTAATTACAATCGGTAATTCAAACTAAAAAGACTAAAAGAAACTAGATGAGACAAAACAAAAATAAAGCTAATTTCAACCAGAAAGATTCATGCATAAATATGATTCAGTGGAATTGAAAACCAAGTTTCTATATATCATGAGACACATCCACCGTTTGCAGAAGAATGAATGGTTAATGAAGGTGTTAATTTGTCTAAGGTGAAATATATTCTATGCTATAGAAATTCTTTTCATTTCCGATAAACTCCGACTTATACAAATAGTTTAAAAATATAAATTATAATTACCAGGTCCAGTGTGGGTAAGTTGGAAGTTTTCATCTTCAAACCTTTCGCCATAGATTGATCTGCCTCCAGTGCCATTGTGATTGGTGAAGTCGCCAGCTTGACACATGAAGTTAGGAATTACCCTGTGGAAAGTGCTGCCTTTGTAACCGAATCCTTTCTCACCAGTGCACAATGCTCTGAAGTTTTCTAAGGAATAACATTACAACTTAGTTAAAAGAATAAACAAAATTTTAAAAAACAAAAAAAATTCATTATATCTACATTATTTTTAGGGATGCACCGAATAGTGATTTTGGCCGAATACCGAATGCCGAATATTCGGCCGACAGGTGAACCGAATACCGAATATTCGGCTAGCCGAATAGTAATTGTTGGGCCGAATACCGAATATTCGGCCAGCCGAATTGTTAACTATTCGGCCGAATACCGAATATTCGGCTTTCCAAATACTTTTTATATTTCAAAATTTAAAGGTATTAAAATGTTACTTTTTAAAACAGTTTTACATAATATTTAATAAAAGAAACTTACATTTTGATAAACAAGAGCATATAGTATTGAAAAAAATCTGCCTTGAGTTATTTAAGAAGCACAATTATGAAACTTTAATTAAAAAAAATTTCTATGAATCAAAACAAATATTTTAAAATCAAATAATGAAAAAATGGCCGAAGAAAAATTTTACAGTCTGATAATTGTCCTTTTTAAATACCTCAAGGCAGATTTTTTTCAATATAAAGTACAAATACTTTCAACTTAATTCTGAATAAAGGTATGTTTGGCTCATAGTTCTTTTCTTATGAATAGTGGTATTTTCCACCCTTCCCATCATATCATATTTTACAGAAATCAAAGCATGTGAGTTGAAAATATGTTATCTTATTTATTGTTAATGTAATAAACGAACACACAAGTTTTGACCTAGAATGAGATGAAATACAATGTACTTATGACTCAATAAGTTGATTATGATTATGGTTTCATGAACAAAAATTGTCTTCCTTGATAGCTATTATTAATCTCAAAAGTTTTTTTTTTCTTTTAAAGGACTTTTATCTGGGGAAAAGCAAGAAACAGAATATTTACTAAACAAAATTTAGAAACTTGTATCAGTACATAATTTATTCCTAAGGAGAATCCTAATAAATAACCATTTTAATCCTTTTCATGGTTAATTTTCTTAAGTTATACTTTACAAACAGCAAATAAATAATGTAAAAACATTCTATTTTATTTTAAAATGATTTTGTTTCTAATTATTTTAAATATAAATTAAAAAATTGACAGTTAAAAGTAGAAATAGTGAAAAGTTTTTAAAAGGTTTTATTAAGTATTGGGTTCGGCCGAATACTTTGTTATTCGGCCATACCGAATATTCGGCAGGCCGAATAGTTTCATATTCGGCCAAACCGAATAGTTTAATATTCGGCCTAACCGAATATTCGGTAACATGGCCGAATAGGCCGAATACCGAATAGATACCGAATATTCGGTGCATCCCTAATTATTTTACAAAATTTAATAACCTGCAGAAAAATTTCTATATTTGAAACATTCCACATTCAAAAGACCTTTCTAAAATGAAAATAAACAATTCTGTAAAGTCCCTTTCCTTGATTATGCAAAAGGCAAACATTTAAATTAAATTAAAATTTAATTTAAAATATTTAAGTTTGATTAAGTTTTACACAAAACAAAAAGCAAGCATTCTTATATAAATAATAGAGTCACTATCAATTTTTACATTCTACATATCTAATTATATTATCAGAACTGAGATGAGGTATAATCTGTTAGAATCAGCTAATATGTAATTTAATACATAACATAACCAAAAAAAAAATAATAATAATTAGCAACCTTTTTTTTCTTTTTAAACAGCCATAGTAGAGGTCTGCACGGGGTGAAATTTTTTAGGCCCGAGCCCGGCCCGTAAGTCTAAATTTTGGCCCAGGCCCAGCCCGGCCCGTAAGTCTAAATTTTGGCCCAGGCCCAGCCCGGCCCGAACCAAAAAAATATTGGGCCGACCCGGCCCTGGTGAATTTCTACAGAACATTGATCTGTACTCTAACGGAAGAGTTCAGGCCAAAAAAACTTATCTTAGTCCTTTTTTTTTCTTTCATGTTTATAATCTCTATTTATGCAGAAGTGCCATAGGCTGCGATATTTACGCTTTTAACCCTATGGGGGGCAAAGCACTTCTATTCTTAATTTGCTGAAATGACTGATTGACACCAGAATTTAAAAATGAATTTATTTCAAAATAGATAAAAACTTTTCTGTACATTCTTGATAAAATTAAAATTTTCTTTTCAAACTTCTGGTGTCAATGTGGCGTTTCGCAATTAAACTTAAGTGGTATATATTTTATACCACAACCCTTCAAGGGGTTAATGAACCTTTGTTTGTTGTATGTAAATGTTTTAGTTATCATTAGTATTAATACATAAAAAAAAAATCTAAAAAATGGCATATGGTAAAAGTAAAATCTTCTAAGACATTGGGGGGAAAAATAAGATTCCTTCTTAGCAGATGTAAATGTTTAATATATATATATTTTTTCACGTATTATTGTATTCATTTTGCATGAATGAACAGTTTAAAAGAAATTTGCAGTTTTCAGCTTATACAAAAATTCCGTCATAATCATTTATTTATTTATTAGTGTGTTTAATTCTATTTTAAGACGCCTAGTGATCTACGATTCTTTAAAAAGAATAAATTCTAATGTTCAATTGTAGAATAATGATGACTTAAAAGTATGTCTATTTTGCAAAAATTTTTGGATCAAGCAAAACTTTACTGATTTATGAACAAACTTTTCCACATCGAGAAAAGGATTTTCATACGGGAAGATTCAACAGGAACTGATTATTTAGGTCCGTGAAGACTAGGAAGAACGAAATTAGTCTCGGCTTCGTACGGAAAAAATAAGTTAGACTCGGCCCGGCCCGATACTCCAGGAAAAAAAATTAAGGTCTGAGCCCGGCCCGAAAAGATTAGTGACTAGGCCCATCCGGAGTCTTCAGAAGCAAGGCCCGAGCCCGGCCCGAATGCCGTTAATGAAAATCGGCCCGAACCCGGCCCATGCAGACCCCTAAGCCATAGCTATATTTTATATAAAATGAATTGCCATACATTTCTGTGTATAAGTTGAGATTTTTTGTTGTTACAAGTTGATTATAAAATCTGATTTTATGGACTTTTAAGGCAAGTTTTATAACATATCATGACCAAATTTTAATGATTTTCTCTTATAGAAAAATGGTAATACCAAGTATAAAAATATTTTCTGAAATTTGTTATGTTTTGAAAAAAGAGAAAGAGAAAATGTTGGAGTCATGGCAACCTCTATAAAAACAGTCTATTTCGATGCATATATAAGGATGAAAATTAATTTTGCAATTGCATCATAGAACAACTTTAAGAATAAGGAAAAGGATGCTAGTCACTCAGCGGCCGGATTCTCCTTGGTAATGTCAAGTCTATGGGCTTTCAATGCATTCTCAATATCAAAATATCTTCTCATGGAATTAATACTTTCTAAGTTCTTTTCATAAGGGTGTCAGTATTTTGTTCTTAGCTGTCAAAATATTGCTAAAATCTATGCTTAATTTATATTTTATGTTTTAAAAGTTGAGAAACTATAAGTAAAATTTTAACATTTCTTATAAAATTATGCAAAAATTTTAGAAATATTTTGAAAACTAAAAGGAGCCATCCTTTAAGAAGCGAATGCTGAAAAAAGAAATTAAAGGAGAGATTGGAGATATTTTGAATAAAAGAACCAAACACCCATAGACTTAACATTACAGAGGGAAATTCAGCCACTGAGTGACTAGTTAAAATGATATTCTGAGGGGGAATAATTGTGTTTAATAAATGTTTAACAGCATAATAAAAAAAAAAAAAAAAGAATATCCCTTATTTATTTTTATAATTTTTTCATGAGCGATTTCAGTACATGTTGATTTTTTTTCTATGCAAATGTTAATATATAGTTACAAATTACCTTTTGTAGCAAATAAATGTAGCAATTTTCCCCCAAATTAAATTTGTTTAAATTACTTATTAAAATTAGTCATATTTATTTATCTTTGTATGAAAAAGAAACAAAACATGCTTTAGAAAATTAAATTTCAGGTGTGTGCATGGTATATGAGACATTTTCTCTAAAATGCATTATTAATACTAGATTTGGTACTTTTATGTTAGCTGATTGTAAATCTAGCCAATATTAACATTAGAGAATCCAAATGAACTTCTGATATAACCTGAACAATCTGACTAAAACAAGGCCATGTGGGACAGCTATCCCGGGCACCCTTTTTATCAAGATTTTCATTTAAAAGACAGCATATTAATTTTTGTTTTAATGTATCTGTTGCAGACACTTGGAGGATTTTCTGCCTCTCAGATTACGGTGAAAAATAGAGAAATTCATCCATTAATCTCATAAAAATCACAGCAAATTTTGCTCAACTGGTTGCACAAAAAAAAATTTCAAAATTTTCCATCTGTAAAAGAAAATCAGAAAACAATACATCAATTGGTTACAAAATCCTATCCCAGAGAACTTTGCCAATCAGTTGCAAGAAAAAGCTACATTGCAAAACCTGACAGTCGATAATGAAAACTAGTCGTTGGAGGCCACCGTAATACTTACCCATCATAGATATGCATACATAATATATGAAAACATAACATATGTAAACAATTTATAAAATTCATTACAATTCCAAAACAAAATATAAACGTATATTTAAGTATTTTCAACAAATCATCATGTTCTATTAATGAATTTCTGATGAACCAATTTCGATAAATTGTATGAAACGCCAAACTATTCAAGTAGCACTGAACTGCATAAAAGAAAACATCCTTATAACTCTAAAAATAATTATCATATTCACTAACGGTTTCTTGCATCGAATTAAGTGTTTCATTTGCAATTAAAAGATATCTTTGAATTGAAATTTGAATGAAATACAGGGTCATGAAAAATCAAAGAATGTGAAAAACAGGATTAGAAATATCTCGACAACTAATCAACCGATCGACTTTGTTTTTTATGCAGAATTTGTGTTAATTTATTGCCTTTTACGTCCACTCCTTAAAATAAAAAAATTCCAAAATTTTTATATACCTTTCATCAGAGCGAATTTTTCAAGAGTCCGGAAAAAATAGTTCCGGATAATCGAGGTTACTGATATTAAATAGGCTTCGTCCCATTCTTACATACTAAGCACATACAAAATTTCAAGTTTCTATCTTAATTTGTTCAAGAGATAGAGCGGTTACAGACAGACAGACAGACACACAGACGGCAAAATTTTTTTTCTAAAAATATGTTTTTCGGAATCTCCAGTGTCTGAAACGTGTAAATCTGTCAAAATTTTTTTTTCAATTTTCAAAACGATTGCAAGACTTACCCTATACTACGTATGATGGGTAAGTAATAATTATGAAATGCAGTCTGTTGAAAAAAGTGTTCATAAATATTGTGATATTTTCAAAATAATCATCACACTGCTGACATTAGATATTTTCAAGCATAATATAAATTAAAAACTAAAGCATATAGCACTTAACATAAAAACTTAATATTCTAAAAATGCATTTCATCTCCCTCCCTCTTTTTTTTTTATTACTAGGGGGGCTCCGCCCCCCTGCTCGCTATGCTTGCCAACCCCCCCGCGTAATTACTTCACGATTCTAAGTTGTAGACTACCCCTGCTTGCTGCGCTTGCCAATACCCCATGGTATGAATAAGCAGCAGACCTTTCAAATGATGTGTCACACGACTGGTGTTGTAAAAAATTAAAAAATGTGCTCCCCCTGGGGGGCAGAGGGGGGGGGGGACACAAGACATCCATAATATGAATAAGCAGTTGCAGACCTTTCAAATGATGTACACACGACTGGTGTTGTAAAGAAATTAAAAATGTGCCCTTCCCCCTGGGGAGAGCAGAGTGTGGGAGTGACACAGAAGACATCCATGATATGAATAAGCAGTTACAGACCTTTCAAATCATGTGTCACACGACTGGTGTTGTAAAGGAATTAAAAATTTGGCGAAATATTACAGTTATCAGCAAGTTGGCATCACTTTTGGAGACTAATTTTGGTCGCCAAATTTGGCGATATATCGCCAAGTTGGCGACAAACTTGGTGACTGTTGGTGATGGTTACCTTTCCCTCTTTATGGTAACCCATACGGCGATGCATAGATGGAGCCCTTTCCTGATTGGTCTATTCGACTCATGGAAGGAGTGGTCTGCCCGGATTCGTTATTTCTGGAAATCTTACACATCAGCATCATTCTAGGAGTCATTCCTTTTAAGGCTAGTTTTTTTTTTTACTATAGAAGGATTACAGTAGAGTGCCACAAATCTGCCGATCTAAAATCTGTCAGGGTCCGAAATCTGCACAGACTTGCAAATGTAAACATCTTTCTTCCATGGTGCTAAAGAATGAAGTTAAAAAAAATTAAGATGTCATTCCAAAGTGAATGATCGATTCAGAACATTTTGATCGATGACGGAATCCATGCAGATTTTCCGCTGATCAGTGAAACAAGTTTGACAAATCAGAAACCTGCATTTTTGGGCAATTTTCGCTGTTTGTGAAAATGCAGGCTTGTGATTAGCCATCTTCTTTCGCTAATGAGCGAAAAGTCTACCTGGATCCCAGTGTATTTTTGCAAAGAACACAGCAAAAGTTGGGGATGAAGAGAATAGAAGAAGATTAGGATGTGCACATGGCATTTCTGTTGCTGTTTTTATCACGTGCAAGATCTTTTATTTTATTCATTATTTAATCTATTTTACGATAATTTTTTATCTTATGAAGTATCTAAAATATGGAAAAGTGAAAGCCATTTTTTAAAATAACAAAATTGTGTTACTGAACAGGGATTAATGACTATTTATAACTTCAGGGCTCCCAACACATTTTAGTCCTCAAAAAGGGGGAAAGGGGACCATTTTTATTTAAAAAGGGGACTTTGGGGGACCATTTTTGTTTAAAAAGGGTACTTTAGGGGACCATTTTTATTTAAAAGGGGGACTTTGGGGGACCCTTTTTTAAAAAAAGGGTACTTTGGGGGACCATTTTTATCAAAAATGGAAACAAAAAAAAAGAATCATATGTGTGTAAAAATATAGCACAAATTTTCCTAAATAAGAAAGTAAATTTTTAAAATAACCCCAGAAAATATGTCATATGTTTATCTTTATAAGTTTTCAATAAACAATGTACACAATTTTATTTAAGCACATTTAAATATCCTAGCGAAAAATATACTTAAATAATAAAAAAAAAAAAACTTTAATATATTTAAACATTCACCTTGATAATTCTCGTTACAGGTAAAAAATAATAGTGATCAGTTAATAAAAACAAATAAGTGGGTAAATATGATCACAGATCACTCAGGGGGTTTTATTTAATATTCCTTTCAAAACATTCTAACCTTTAATTAATAAACCAAAATTGTTAATAACTAAATTTGTTAAAAGTTAATAATTGTTTATAATGATTAAATCCTTACATAGACGGGGATGATATAAGGCAGTGAGAATCAGGGTTGTTAAATACCCGGGTTTTTTCAGAAAAAACCCAACCCACTGGGTTTTTTCAGGGTTTTTGGGGTTTTTTCAGGGTTTTTCGAGGTTTTTTGGGGGTTATGGGAGGTGGTTCAGAATGCTTGAAAAAAAAAATGTACTTATTACTAAATTTAAAGCAGCTAATTGGTTACAAATATATATAAATCAATGACAGTAATCAAAATTATGCTTTGCTTTTAGATAAATTAACTATTAGTAATAATTTATAAATTATTTTTTTTTGTTATTACTAAATAATAGAATAAGCCAACTAATTCTACATGTCTACATAATTCAATTAGGATTCTAAGCATATATGGTATTTTGTTATGAGTTTCTATTGTATAACATAGAACACGATACACATCAAAATATTTTTTTAATGGGAAAAAATTTGTGTTTTTTACACATGCTACAGAGATTAACTAACAATTATTTCTTTTAAAAATCGTGATGGTATAATTAGGACATTTCTTTTCTTTGGGCTGGGGGGGGGGGGGTGATGGTTATAAATTTTATGAGTTGTGTACTGATATTAAGAAATATATTACAATACATTATATATGTAATATAAATACATTATATATGTAATTTAAAGTTGAAATTTTGAAAAAACCCACTTGGGTTTTTTCCTGGGTTTTTTCAAGTGGGTTTTTTCAGAAAAAACCCATTCGGGTTTTTTGGGTTGGGTAAAATCATAACAACCCTGGTGAGAATGGAGGTAGAGAGAGAGAATGAAGAATAACATTATTCATAACCTGGCCTTTCATTTAAGGTATCACAGGACATATTGTAGATTAAATTTTTTGAGAATTTTTTTCAATAGCATCCCCTGGCAACAGAAAGGAATGAAAAGATGCTAATTGTTAAGATATGTTGAGCGGATTTTTTTTCTTAATTTTTTAGAAAATTTATGGAGTGGTAATGAATGCAAATGAACATTAAAATATCTGCTAGTGATGAAAAAATGAGTTAAGACGGTGGGAAATGGGTGCTTAGGTTGAGAGTTTTAAAAGGATATGTGGTAAAATTTTCTGATTCGCCACCCCTGACAAACATGTACATGAAGAAATGCCCCTAATTGTCTGGGTCAAAATAGACCCTAGCAAGATGTGGGGCTCGATGAGATACCTCCTTTGGTCAACCCTTCAAATGAGATTGAATCTCGCAGTAGTTTAATTAGGGGTTGAGTTAGAAAATTGCTTAAAATACTTAAGTTAGACCCTGGCGATTTAAAAAAGCAAGTTAGAAATTTAATCCCATTGCCCCCCACACACTTCTTAAAATTTTTTTGTGTGTTATAAAAAATATCTGAGATTTTAAAATCGATGACTTGATTACTTTTCTTAATTATTCTTTTTTTTTTTTTTTTTGCTAAAATTAATATTCTGATTAGTGCTAACTACTATTACTCATAAATAAAAGGGGGCAATAAGTTCATTTTATATAGCCTATAATAACAAATCAGACATAAAATAATGATAATTAGTGGAGAAAAGCTTAGATTTAAATAACATGTCATACAAAAGCATTTCTTTTTAAAAAGCGATATTTGAATAAAATAAAATCTTAATTATTTAGAAAATTACACATTCAGAATTAGTGTAAAAAAATAGGCATATATGCACAAGTTTAAAGTTTATAAATGCAGTACATGTAAATATTCTGTACCCCTGGGAACAATCCTTGTTAAACTAATTGGATGTGGCAATCCCAAAACTTTCTTCTACCTCATGCATGTTAATACTTTAAAATTTACTATCACAATCCCAAAATTAAATTGCAATCTATGCCCATCATGAGAATTCTAAAGATATGAAATTTTGTGCATTAGTTCTTCAAATATGAATATCACTAAACTTGTGCAAATTCCACAAAATGCAGCTTAGGAGCACCATCTATTGAAAGATTAACACCAAAACTTAATGAGTAACAACTTTTGTCAATGTCTAACTGAATCCTAAGTTAGACAAAAATTTGTGCATTAAATTAGATAGATTTACTGCAAAAATCCTGAAAAAAAAAAAAAAAAAAAAAAAAAAAAATTGCATCATAGCAGCACTACTTGTAAATGAATTTACATCAAAATGTAAAAAAGATAAATTCATCTTAAGGATTAATTGAATCTAAAGTTTGATGGAATTCGGTGCATTAATTCTGGATATAGAACTATTGTGGAAATTGCAACAAATGCAGATTAACAGTGCCACTTGTTGAGCAATTTATACCAAAATATAAAAAATGTCAATTCATGTTAAGGACTAACCGAATCTGAAGTTCGGTAAAATTCTGTGCATTGGTTTTGGTGATTGAGCAATTGCAGAAATCATGAAAAAAGCTGCATAGAAGCACCACATGTAGAGCGATTTATACCAAAAACTAATCAACAACAATTTATAGTGGCGGTCAAAAGTTTTCGGCCGGCATAAAATTTTTCGTTATTTTGAAAATATATCCATATAAAGAGGAATCTCAAAGTGATACTCATGCATTTTATTAGAATAATAGTTAGGAATTTATTTATGGAATAAATAACAAATGAATATCAATAAATACAACTGATAAAATTAATTGGGGAGAAAAGAAAAAAAAAACGCATGCTTTCAAAAATTATTGGCCACCTTAGGAAAGTTTGGAAAAAAAATTGTGTTATAACAGAAAATCATTGTGATCAACTAGATTTATATTTAGTATGTTGTTGTCATACCTTTAGCAAAATGTACCGAGGTGCAGCGACTTGGCATCGATTCAATAAACAGTTGAAAATCATCTGTGGTACGTTTTTCCAATCATCTTGAAATTTTTGGGAAAATTCCGTCCATGCTGAATTGGAGTTTTAATAATAATTTCAAACATGTTTCTAAAGTTCATTCCAAGGATTTTCTATAGTATTCAGATTGGGTGCTTGGGCTGGCCATTTCAAAAGCGAAGTATTTTTGTGCAAAAGCCACTGCCTTTTTTTTTTTTTTTTTTTAAGGGGGAGAGGGGGGGAAGCGTGCCAAGGCCTGTTATTGAAGACCGGTCAAGCAGTAGCTTAATATAGAAACTTCCGTGCTCTGCAATTTTTAAATTTTTAATGAAATTCTTAAGGCCCCTGTCCTCGCTCGAGGAAACGCTCGCGAGCTAATGCTATTCCTATAGGGAAGCATTTTTCTAAAAACTCTTTCACATTTTGACATTTTTGAATAATTTTTTTTGCATTGGATAGCTGAGGTGTATGCCGATTGTGCACCTTTTTTACTTTTTCGATTTTGGTTGCAGATATATTTTTTAAAAAGCACTTTCAGTTTCGAAACCGGTTTTAAAAATGAAACTAACTTTGTAAAAAATATCTGCAACCAAAATCGAAAAAGTAAAAAAGGTGCGCTGTCAGCATGCACCTCAGCTATCCTATGCAAAAAAAAATTTATTCAAAATTGTAAAAATGAGAAAGAGTTATTAGAAAAATGCTTCCCCATAGGAATAGCATTAGCTCGCGAGTGTTTCCTCGAGCCAGGATAGGGGCCTTAAAATTTACCTGTATTCTGTGGTGATTTTTTAATATTTAGATTCATGAAAGAATTTCAGTTACCACGCTTTTTTTTATACCCATTATAATGTTTTTACGCCCACTTTAATAAATTTTGTCTTGAATTTTTAAGCTTTTAGTGATTTTCAGAGATTTTTTTATTTCGCGGCGATTTTTTTCAGACACAGAAAAGGGGACTTGGGGGACTAAAATACAGAAAAGGGGACTAAAGGGGACCTTTTTCTAAAAAGGGGACTTTTGTGGGAAAAAGGGGACCATTTGGGAGCCCTGTAACTTGCAAAAAACTTAAATTGGAATATTCTAATTTCTGAAACAGACAACTATTGATCAAATATTTTCAAAGTTCAAAAAACAAATTGTTTTCAATTTTTTTTTCATTCATAATAAAATAACTTAAAAATCTAATATTTTATTGGTATTAATGTTTTTATTTATCTTTAATCTTTATTATTATTTCAATGGCCTAAAATCCGTACAACCTCCTCTCCCAAACAGTGCAGATTTCTGGCCCTCTACTGTATTTAGAATAAAATTGAAGGTAAGCTAATATAAAATAGACACAATTTGCTTTATATATTTAAACTATAGGATTCTGCATCAAGTATCAAGAAATCAGAAATTTATAAAACAAAATAGATTTAATTGAAGATTCTAACTTAAATGCGAGTTTATCTAATTTATCATTCTGAACAACAGTTTAGACAACTATACCAAATTCAGAAAAGATTCTTTTCTAATAAAGCTACATACAACTGATTACCTAAATTAGTTTATCTTTCAATGACTATTCTGAATTAATCGTCTTGCAAATTAATAGTTTTACATTTAAAATTAAAAGCTTCAAACATAAAGCTTGAAAAAGATATTTGTTTTCTTTGGTTAAAGAAGTCATTCCAAGAGATAGTCCAAGAGCCGACAGCACAAAAACATATGCTGTCGAGCAGAAGAAAAAAAATCCTTTATTTTATGAAAGAGTAGTAATAAGGGAATCTAATGATCCATGTCTGCCGGAAGTGAAAGGATGCATAAGCCAAAAATTATTATCACTAGTGGTTTGCTCGTAGGTTTTACAATGTGCTTGCCTTACAATCAAAGGTATGAAAACATAGAAAACACAATGATAAGCCTACGACTGAGCCACTAGTTGTATTAATTTTTGGCTTATGCACCACTTCACTTCCAATTTTACGAATTTATAGTTATTGCTTTGTTTACATTTTTAAACATTAATTCGAATTTTGAATGTAATTAATAATGCACCCAAAACTATAATAGATTCTTACAATATAATAAAATATTAAAATAAATAAGAAATTAAAATAATAAAAATTTAGATAATTTTTTAAATGATTAAAATATTAAAGCAAAGATCAATAATGTATGATTAAATATTTATTATAAAGATGAGATATTGTTCTATGAAACTTGCTTCATAAAAATACATAATTAATTCATATCAAAATCATAAAATAAGGAAGTTTTATTTCAGAGTTAGCCAGACTTAACTGAAAAAGCTTCATTAATACATAAATATATTTGGTAAGAAGACTGATTACCAATGATATCAGCAATAACTTGAGTTTTTTCAAAAATAAATTTATTCTTCCTTCATGAAAAACATGAATTCAGTAATATTAACAAAAATTACAAATTAAAATATACATGGAAATGATAAAAAAAAAAAAAAAAAAAAAAAAAAAAAAAAAAAAAAGAGTCAAATTTTGTCCTTATATCTGGCTTGAATTTTTCATTGTTTACATCTGCAACAATGAAACAATGCTTACGTCTCCATCTGTAACAACATCTCTGCGGATTTTAGAGAGTTGCAGATTTGAGGAAGTCTATTGTACCATGATTAGTGCCTTTTTTAGGTGCGTTCGTAATTATGTAAATACGTAGCACCTATTGTTGTCGCTCAGTCCGTCCGTCTGTCTGTCTGACCGCATATAACAACGCAAAAACTACCCAACCGAATCGTTTGAAATTTAAAATACATAATTATAACATAATTTTGTTGAGTCATTTCAAATTTTATGGAAATTGGATGGATAGATCAATTACAGGGGCAATCAAAAGGATTCCGTTACATTACGGTCAATGGGGAAAAAAAGTTTCAAATGTATTTTAATCGTTTGAAATTTAAAACATATAATTATTGCGTAATTTTGTTGAATCATTTCAAATGTTATGAAAATCAGATGCATAGATCAATTACAGGGACAATCAAAAGGATTCTGTTACATTACGGTCAATGGGGAAAAAAGTTTCAAATGCATTTTAATCGTTTGAAATTTAAAACATATAATTATTATGTAATTTTGTCGAGTCATTTCAAATGTTATGAAAGTCGGATGCATAGATCATTTACAGGGACAATCAAAAGTATTTCATTACATTACGGTCAATGGGAAAAAGCTTCAAATGCATTTTAATGATGTTACACTCATTCGAACGTAATAGAATTGGCATGAATCTATGAAATATATACTAAAATATGCATTCTGTACAATCTGTGATGCAAAGAATTTTTATTATTAAATTACAGGGTCACACAAAAGTATTCCACTACATAATGCTATATGAAGAAACATTGTTTGGGGCGTGTTTTAATTATATTCAACTTTTTCACATTTTATTAATAAGATATATGTTGCTGAGGTGTAATAAAAATTACTTCCTACATATTTACAGAAACACAATGATTTCGACTACTATACTGTTATCCGAAGTACGCTCTACTATATCAGCAAGATATGAATATTTTTAAAACTTCGTTATCGTACGAATGCACCTCATTTGATACATTCACGTGCATTTTCCAACTTGTTATTTTTAATTTTTCTATACAATCATCACAATGAATCAAAATTATATTCCACTTTAGTTAGAAAACTATAACTTGGTCTTGATGTGATTAGTGTGACAATATGCTTTTTTTCTTTCCTTTATTAAAATGTCAGTTTGAAAATTTGGCTAACAATTGTTAAGTCATATGGCACAGCTAATATAATAAAATAGTTAATCATCTCTATTATTCAGACCTTTAATCAAATATATTAAACAAATATTAAAACTGTTTAACTTTATTAATGCTGCAAAAATGCAAGTCTCATCACAAAAAAAATAGTATTTTTACAGCGTAAGGATACTGTATTATTATGAATGAGACTTACCTGCTGTTTTGGGAACTACATCAGAACGCAGCTAAAAAGGAAAATAAAAGGATATAAAAATGTCAATAATGAGATAAAAAGACATGAAATAATCACAGAATTACTTAATAACCAATAGAAAAACTTATATGCATATAACAGTTGACTTTAAAACAAAGAAAACATGCTATACTGAAAAATTGAAGAAAAGAATATTGAGAAGAGAAACTATGAAAAATTAATTTTATTCTAAATGAATCTATTGACACTGATATTTAACCCCTTCAAAACGAGCGACTGGTATACGTGCCGGCACCGTTGGCACTCACATCATGCGCGACCAGAATACGACTGTGCTGTTGGCACTCAGATCACGAGCGACTAGTATTCGTGCCGTCAATCTGGAACGTTTTATTGAAAAGAATATAACATATAAAAAATTTACCTTAATCGTGTTTGACTTTATATTAGGAAAGAATACATTTCTTTCTTTCTAAGAAACCAAATAGAATCAATGAATTTTTTTTTTTTTTTTTTTTTTTTTTAATAAAAATTAATTTAACTATTCACAAAAATTACTGCAGTGAAAAGAAAATATGATTTTATGATATGATGCATTTATTTTTCTTACGAAAGTCTTTAAAACGCAATCCGTTTTCGATCATCAATATTTGGAAAGGGAAAAAGAGTGAATGAGCTAAGGAATAGGTGATGCTTCATACATTTTCGCCTCTGAGTAAGCTTCTAATTAATATGCGTTTTATTAATTTTTTCCCCCTGCTTTTATCTGGATTGAAAATAGCTTAGATGTTTCGTAATGTCCCCCCTTTTTTGTAAATTAACTTTAACTTTATTTGTAAATAAGAAAACGCTATATTTCATGCATTCAATAAACCATAATTTTTTTAAACAAAATTCCAGTGCCAATGTGACGTTTGGGAATTAAAATTATGTGGTAGGGATGGGACGAATAGTGATTTGGCCGAATACCGAATATTCGGCCGAATACCAACTTTTTTTCCAATAAAGAAAACAAATTTTAATTATACATAACTTAAAAAATAAGAGCTAATTAATAATTATTACTCTTAAATGTGCTTTTAAATGTATTTTTAAATTTGAAAAACTTATGAAATTGCATTATATTCTTTTATCCTAGTGTACATCAAATTGATTTTCAGTAAGTTAGGATGGGAAGATATTTCCATTTAAATATGAAGAATATACTTCACTATAGAAGAATATACTTCTTGCATCCAAAATCGATAATATTCTTAATCTCTCTCTCTCAGAACTCACGAGAAGATATTTTCTGAAATAATCTTTATAAAGTAAATTTGATCCTTTATAATTTGTGTCCCTAATGATAAGCCAATTCGTAAGAACCAGACTGTTCTGAAATCAGTTGCCAAACTTCAAATTACAAATTATATTAAAGCAAAAGGTTATGCTTAAAGTAAAATTCATGTGTTAACAAAATCTTTCACATTTGAATCGGCACATACAATATTCAACAAGCATTAAAAGGATAAACAGAAACTGATAACAACATAAAGAAAGATGTAAATTTAAAATATATACATAATAATGTTGCATATTTAAGTCAGTAATTATGCAAATAATTATTTAAAAGTGAAAACTATAGAATAAAAAAAAAAAAAAAAAAAAAAAAAAAAAAAAAAATTGTTCAGTATTTAGTATTTATGTTTAAATATTTATAAAACCATCTTCATAAAGCAAATTGTGTTATCTAATGTGCATCTAGTTTGACACCAGTTCTGGTTTCAGATGTACCATTGTATTTGGAATAGTGATATTTGATATTTAATTTTGAAAATGAATCTTCGTTAATACACCTAGTGAATGAATTTTTTCATTTCTTACTTTATGGAAAATAAGAACTGAGTTGTGTACTGATATTAAGAAATATATTACAATACATTATATATGTAATATAAATACATTATATATGTAATTTAAAGTTGAAATTTTGAAAAAACCCACTTGGGTTTTTTCCTGGTTTTTTTCAGAAAAAACCCACCCGGGTTTTTTGGGCTGGGCTGTAATATATAGATGTGAGCCATATCGAGTACCAAAATTTATACCTGCATACAATAAGTTTTATTATATAGCACTCTTGAAAGAAAAAAAAAACAGGTTGCAGTTTTAGAGGTATCGACAAACCAAAAATATGTGCTTAAAAGCTAAAAGCTTCTTCTAATTAATAATGTAATTTGTTTTAAAAAGCCAGAATTTTACACCTTTTTAATGTACCAGTAATCACAGAGACAATACATTTTCTCCACTAAAAGAAACTAAGCGTCCGTGTTTTAATACAATCTTTTTAGAGCATCCTAATAGATCAGATCTAATCACCTACAAAAATTTTTAAAACTTCTGACAGTAGAAATATTTTTTACAAAATTAAATTAGTGAAAATTTCGACAAAATCTGTAATAGATTGAATGTTTTGCCGTGCTTTCGCCCTTCTATAGCGCACTTTTAAAGTTTCCAAGTAGCCAAAAGTATGTTCTTACAGATGAATCTTCTAATCTATAGCTTAACTAGTTGTAAAGTGTATGAATTTTACGATAATTCTTTTAAAATACACTGGCGAATGCAAGTCATTTCGCACCGAACAGAAACAACATATCCTGCGTTGAAAGTAACTAAAGTCCGCAGTCTAACAAAATAAAACATTAAGATATGTATTTTTTACAAAATGAAATATGGAATATTTTGACAAAATCGGTAAAAATCTGAGTGTTTTTTCGCGGTTTTATTCATTTTTGGTATGCAAGGACTCTTACAATCAAATTAAGCAGAAAATAAAATGCAAAATAGCAGACACTTTCAATTTAATACTTTTTTCACTTAAAAATATAAATTTAGATAGAATGGAGACTTAAGACATAAAATTCTATAAATTTTAGGTCAATTTAAAGCAGGGTTGTTAAATACCCGGGTTTTTTCAGAAAAAACCCAACCCACTAGGTTTTTTCAGAGTTTTTGGGGTTTTATCAGGGTTTTTGGGGAGTTATGGGAGGTGGTTCAGAATGCTTGAAAAAAAAAATGTACTTATTACTAAATTTAAAGTAGCTAATTGATTACAAATATATATAAATCAATGACAGTAATCAAAATTATGCTTTGCTTTTCGATAAATTGATTATTAGTAATAATTTATAAAGTATTTTTTTGTTATTACTAAATAATAGAATAAGCCAAGTAATGCTACATGTCTGCATAATTCAATTAGGATTCTAAGCATATATGGTATTTTGTTATGAATTTCTATTGAATAACATAGAACACATTACACATCAAAGTATTTTTTTAATGGGAAAAAATTTGTGTTTCTTACACATGCTACAGAGATTAACTAAAAATTATTTCTTTTAAAAATTGTGATGGTATAATTAGGACATTTCTTTTCTTTGGGGTGAGGGGTGATGGTTATAAATTTTATGAGTTGTGTACTGATATTAAGAAATATATTACAATACATTATATATGTACTATAAATACATTATATATGTACTATAAATACATTATATATGTACTATAAATACATTATACATGTAATTTAAAGTTGAAATTTTGAAAAAACCCACTTGGGTTTTTTTCCTGGGTTTTTTCAGAAAAAACCCACCCGGGTTTTTTGGGCTGGGCAAAATCATAACAACCCTGATTTAAAGGTTATTCATAACGCGCTCTTCTTAATAACTGGGGAAATGTAAAAACATCATCAAATTTTTTGCGGCCCCAAATTTTCGCAGCTCTGGGCAAATGTCCGGCTCCCCCCCCTAAGCACGGCCCTGTTCAGAACTTTTTTCTATACAATAGCATAAGAAAATGACCATCTAGCACATTCCAAAGTAGAAAATTTCCCTCTCTAAGATCTTTGCACATTCTTATCTCTCTTGAACGGGATCCAGCTGACGTCACACGGGGCTTTCTGCTTTGAAGGGGTCAGTTCAGAGCGGCGAGGGAAGTCTCCCCCTCGATTGGGAAGCATAAAGGGGGGCATCTCTATTCCTCTCTTGCAAAAAGTGCAATTATGGGGTTGCTGGAATAAACAACCTTTTCCTTCATTTCTTTCATGGTCTGTCCAAATAAAAAAGCTTTTTTTTGAAAAACAAAAGGACTTTTTGAACAAAATTTTATGTAATAAGGTATAGAATCTATCCCTTATTGAATTTATTAGAAAAGTAATGATAACATATAAAAAATGAAACATAAAAACGATAAAAACTATCCTCTTTTAATCCATACGGACAAGGAGTAGAACCTGTATCTCCACCTGTTGGTGTCTATTGAAAACAAGGGGAAAATTTTTTAATTAAAATTAAAAAAAAAAAAAAAAAAAAAAAAAACGATGATATATTTCATCCAAAAAATTATACCACTTTTAAGATACGCGTCTTATCTTTCACCAAAAAAATTTGGAACAGATGTAGTATTCGCCCGGAATCCGTTATTTTGTTTCTTTGTTGATCACTTGTGAGCACTTTGTACTTAATTTTTGAACAATTCGGAAATTAAATGTAAACAACAACAAATTTTTAAACTGAAAATCAGCACTCCAAACATTTGTAAAAAGAGAAAAAAAAATAGCAGAAGGCAGAGAAGGAATTTATAATTAGCAAATAGTAAATACATAAATTTTAAAACAGTTAAATAAGCCAAATATTCATTTTTAAATATATATATATTCCGAAATTACAGTAAAAAATATTTTAGAATTTATATATTAAAAAAAATAAGAAGAAGAACAAAAATAAATAAATAGAAATAAAGAAATTCAAAATCGGCATAAGAAACAAAATGGCAGATTCCGGGTGAATACTACATGATAGCCAAAAATTTTTAAATCAATCACTGCAATAGCAAATGAGTTATAGTGGTTTTTAGAATGTATCATAAGCAGTATATGAGAAGATAATACTGACGGTTACCCTTAAGAGAACTAGCTGCATACAAAAATATGAAAACTGATGATATAGAGAAATGCTTGATAAATACACTCATGCAGACAGTTTTTAAATCAAATAATTATTTTAAGAGATGTATGATGCTACAGTTGGTCAAAATCATACAATTAAAAAATTTTTACAGAAACAAAACCTATACATGGGAATTTAATCATTTTTAGAGAACTTTACACATTAGAAGTTCCCAGTGTGCAGACTGCACTCTTTTAAAAATTTGATTCATTTTATGAGGCTTTATTTCAATTTTAAATTCAAATTTTCAACATTTCAAGAGATGTTTTTTACATATATTAGAAAAGAAAATTATTTAAAATTGTTGCCAACAATTAAAACAACACTAAGAATAAAATTTTCTTCAAATTAAAAATTTATTGAAACGTGACTATTATAAATAGAAAAGACTTTCAAATTAAAAGAGTATTATGCATTTTAAAAGCAGCAAAATATTGAAAATTATGGCATAAAAATTATATTTACATGTGAATTAAGAGAGCAATCATTATTTTATTTTTTAAAATCATAATTCAACCTTAATTTTTTTAAAGTCAGTTAAATTAACTGATTTTTAGAGGCATAACGGGACATTAACCTCATAGCTCATAGAGGGGAGAGCCATATACTGTGAGTACTTATAAATAAGGGTACTACTCTGTTATCCCGTCAACCAATTTCGCCAAATTATACAAATCACCAAACTAATAGCCAAATTATACATATTGATATAATTTTTATTTTAAATAACGAAAAAAACAAATAATTAGTAGAATATTAATAAAAATATAAAGTCTAAATAAAAATCACTTAATGACATTTTAAACACATGAATCTTATTTAATGTCATTGAACGTGACATCCACAATCATCCATTATTGGCATTTAATCTTATAGTTTGGCGATAATTTTTTGGTTGACAGGATAACCTAGCAGTACCTAAATAAGTTTTAAAAATAGGGTAGATTCCAGTTATAGACACCCCACCTTGATTCTTTTGGTTCATAAAAAAAATAAATATTTGCTAGTGGGCTACTTACCAAATATGAGGAAACGTATCTTATCTTAAAACTAATGTATTAAACATGTTCAAGTGTTAACTTCATAATTTTGTCATTATTAATAAAATATATATACATTGCTAGGTTTTAGTTCACATGAAAATGCCACAAAAATTAAAAGAAAACTTTAAAGAACTAAACATATATTATAACACTGAACTTATCTAACATTAAAAAATTACTCCAAAATTAAAAACTTATGTGTTAACAGCTTTCAAAATCCTTGGTGGTCCGCTGGTCCGAGACCACCGATAATGCAATCGGACCACTAATTTGAAAAATTTAGTGGTCCGCAGGACCAGTACCTTTTTTCAGGCCCTGAGAAAACTGCAACTGATCGCACATAAGATTTTTTTTAATTATTATTATCAGTGATGCCGCAGATGCGCTATAGCGCGGAAATTACTCAAAAAATCGGCAATGGGATGCAAAAAATAGCTCTTACGTGTCCCACAATTTCGTTAAAGGATCGTGAAAAAACAGCAAATTTTGTTAAAAAATCGCAAAATAACGACTAATTTACAGCAAATTTGTCAAACAATTCTTGAAAAAATGGCTAATTTCATTCCAAAACCTGAAACAAAAGGCAGATTTCTTCTAAAGATCGCGAAAAAACGGCAAATTTTGCCCAAAAAATCACGAAAAACGGCAGATTTTTTCAAAAATTGTGGAAAAATTTCAGATTTCTTCAAAAAATTGCAAAAAAAGGCAGATTTCTTCAAAAAATTGCGAAAAAAGACAAATTTTATCCAAAAATCCAGATAAAACGCGAAATTTGTCAAAAAAATCTCGAAAAACGACAAATTTTTTCAAAAGATCGCAAAAAAACCCACAAATTTTGTTAAGAAAGTGCTAAATAACGATTAATTTCCGGCAAATATCGTCAAAAAATTTGCGAAAAAATGGCTAATTTTATCCTAAAATGCGAAAAAACGGCAGATTTCTTCAAAAGATCGCGAAAAAACGGCAATTTTCTCCAAAAATCGCTACAGAACAGCAAATTTTGTCAAAAAATATCGTGAAAATCGGTATATTTTGTCAACAAAAATAAAAGATTTCGTCAAAATAATGCGAAAAAACGGAAATTTCGACAAAAAAGCACGAAAAAAAAAAATAAAATAAAATAAATAAAAATAAAGTGAATGCCGGGAGAGAATTTTTCTGTTTTAAAAACTAATTTTCCTGCTTCAAAATTGCTGTTGCTGCTCCAAAAACTGATTTTCCTGCTTCCGAATCGGTTTTTTATTGCTCCAAATCTTTCTGAGTGAATGTGACTCCTGAAAGCACCATTTCATTAAGCAAAGTACCCATTTACTCAACAAAAATATTCCTTTTTTCAGCAAAAATGTCTTTTTCAATAAACCTGTCTTGCCCCATTTTAAATGAAATGCAAACAATAGTGATACTTGTTATCTTCTACACTTAAATAAGCATTATTTTATAATTAAATTTGTATCTTGCACATTTATTCTTTAAAAAGCACAAAAAATTTACTCTAAGTGTTAAAATTATTTAATAGAATTTTATGTAGCAGACCAGTGACTTTTTTTAGGAATTCTAACGCTGTGTTAAGCTCATCAAAGATTAATTATAAACACAATAAATTTATTCTAAAAATTTTTAGACTATTAAAGGTTAAAAGAGATGATTAGATAACTTTTTGATATTTTGATTGTTTTAATATTTAAATTTAATAATTCCGATTTTGTTTCAAGACTGAACAAGTTTGTTTATTAAAAGTTTAGTGCTTTTAATTACATCGAATACATAATATTATCGTAAATTCTACTTTATTCTTCACATATAAACAACTATTACACACTGAATTGATGTAAACAATTAAATTATTATTAATAATACATTAAAATTAATTAAATGAATTAGTCAATAAATCCGATTTTTGTATAACACATTTCAATAATCTTTAAATAAAAACCCACCAGATAGGCAGATAATACAGATCTTAAATTATATTAAAACATCTTAAAAGGAAAAAAAAAAAAAAATCTACCTTTCTGGGAACGAAATTCCAATCAGTATCTATTCAAATCCTTCCGAAATTTTTATAATTCATGAATTAGTTTAGTTTTCTTGTTGAATTTAAGTATAAGTTGATTATTTTAGCTTAGATAAAAAGAGCGCGAAATGACGCCATATTACATGTTCTTACAATAAAGTTGTATAAATATTGTATAATATATTTTTAAAGATCTGCTAAAAAGGGAAAACGTGTAATTCATGCATCGTTAAAAAAGTAAAAGAAAGAAAAAAGAAAAAAAAAAAGATGAAACCCCCCTGAAAAATGATGCGGGTTTCTCCACTAGACTCGTAGTTCTTTAAATTTTGATGAACAAAATAATCCAATACCGGGTAAGGAAATTGCCTTTGTAAACAAATATACTTAAGCTATAAATATTTATATAAAGTGCAGAAAGAAAACATGCTCGAAAAACAAAATATTACAATTTAATGACTACGGTAATATTTAATAGATACACAACTAGCGCAGCTATTTAATTGATCGGTTATGAATGCGCAAGAAAAACATTCTTTAACACTTACTTCAAATACAATTCGGCCTAAGGGTTCACCATCAGCAGCCATATCAAAGAAGCACCTTGGTAGAGACATTTCTGTACTATATGATATAAAAATTAACAAAAAATTTATAAGAAAAAGCTTTGCCGCAAAATTTACCGCAACGTCAAACGAGCTATCAACGGGCGGAAAAGCTAGCGCATGCGTTAGCGGGATTTAAAAAAAGTAATAAAACAAGATTTCTAGAACTTTCGGGTGTTGCCAATATCTAAAAGCTTATCTTTATATTTTCGGTTTTAAAAAACAAAACAAAAACAAAATTAAGTTTCGCTCACATAACTTAATCATTTCACATCACTTTACATAAAAGATAAATATAGTCAAAAAGGCAAACTATAATATAAGACAGAAATTTCCAATCTTCCTTGCTTTTTCTTTAAATGGCAAGGGTCTTAATAAGTTTTTCGATATTTTTGCAACAGGATTGACAAATCACAAGCCGCATTTTCAAAAGAGCTCAAAATGACGAAAACTCTATCTAGATTGTTTATAATGTGTATCAGATCTCAGGTTTCCTAAATTGCACAAATTAAATCATAATTAGTATCAGGTTTCTATTTGACTTAATGAATCCTAAATGCAGAGCCGTCCTTAGGGGTGTAGTCAAATGGGGCTGCACAGGCCTCTCACCTAGAGATGCCTCGCACCTGGATACAAAATATTTTTTCTTTAATAAAAAGAAGAAGATATAATAGAAAATATTTAATATAAATTTTAGTTAATAAAAGATAGCCTTAGCCTATGTTGGAAGAGGGACTTTCAACCTCAATTTGCCAACGTTTCTTTTGAAATTGGCTCAGTAGTTCCGAAAATTAGTCCTACAAACACACAAACAAATGCTACTCTTTTATAATAGCTAGGAGATCGAACCCTGGCTTCGCAAGTCACAGTATATAGGTGAAAAACATTCTTTTTTATTGATAGTATAGCAGATCAGATTATGTTAAGAATCTGAAAGGAAACGGTCTCACAAAATCCTTGCACTCGGCCTCACTTTAAGCCGTCCTCCATAAGAACGGTTCTGCCAAAATGTCGTATGTTCAGTGTTGAATTCAGACACTTTTTTCCGGGTGGGACTTATGATGCTCCTGGGGGGGGGGACATTATAGAGTTCCAGGGGGGAAATTTCCCTTTTTGACCATTAAAACCCCCAAATCTTAAATTCTCCGGGAGGGGGACATTGCATTGCTCTGGAAGGAAATGTTCCCCCCGGACCACCCCCTGGATTCAACAATGTGTATGTTGCAATTCGAAATGTGAGACATGAGCCAGTTTACAAGCTCCAATAACGATAAATACTTGATTGGCATTGATAGTAAAGGTAGGCAAACCCATTTGAGTTTAATGTATGAAATCAATCGTCAGAGAACCCTGAAACCCGGCCCAAGTAAATTCTGACAGTCGTACAAACCCTGAACTATGTCCTGACTTAAACCTGACTGTGTAAATGAACTAAAACTCTGACTACATGGACAAGGTATGAATAAGCTTTATTCTATGCTAATTTGGGCAGAGTTTCAGCTATTCTTTTTCGGTGATTTTTGGCTGAATGAACAAGTTGTTGTATATATTACATGTTCGTAGACAGCGATTATAACCTAAAAAATTTCAGCTAATAGTCTGGCAACCGGTTATTCCAGTAATTTTTTACAAAGCATTAAAAGAAATTCCACGAACACAATTTTTTCTTTTAATACACAATTTTTTTCTTAAAATTTAAATAATTTAAAGAAGTGCGAACTTATTTTTTCAAAGTATCAGTTCCTTACCACTATGTTAGCATTGGTTATCACATATTGCTCTATATAGGCGGCCCTTTTATGCTATATTTTTAACGATTTCTATGATATCTATAGCTCGACATTTATTGATTGAAATTTATGAAATTTTATTTTCAAGAAAACCGATATTGATTCAATTTTGCCTTTATAGTTCAGCTGTTGCCCTATGTCTTGTTAACAATGATGCAGTAGATGGTAGAGATCTGCACGGGCTGAGCCTCGGCCCGAAGTACAAGCCCGGTCCGCGGACCGATTTCCATTAATGGCATTTGAGCCGGGCTGGGCCGGCCTCAGGCCTGACTTT
Source organism: Maratus speculifer (assembly GCA_964019185.1). Classification (NCBI taxonomy): domain Eukaryota; kingdom Metazoa; phylum Arthropoda; class Arachnida; order Araneae; family Salticidae; genus Maratus; species Maratus speculifer. The sequence continues at coordinate 98,529,260 of OZ025303.1, forward strand.
TTCCTGGAGTGTCGGGTCGGGTCGAGCCGAACTTATTTTTTACCGAGCCCAACTTATTAGCTACAATTTAATATTTCTTCAAAACTGTGAAAGGGCTTCAAAACTAAATTAGATTTTTGACCAGCATTGTATTTGGATTTTCGGAACATAAATTCATTTAATGACCTTGGAAACTTTCCAGGGGAGGCTCAGAATGTTTTAGGGAGAGAGGACTGAGCCATTCCTTGCACCACCTTAGCTACGGCCCTGACTGGGGACCAATAATGCAGCAAGTAGCCCCGCTGACTACTATCGTACCGGGCTCAAATTAATATATTAGAATAATGTAATGATACTGGAATGATAATCTGAATTATTTTTTCACAGTCAATAACGTTTTTCTGCTTCTATGAGTAATAATTTCAAAGGGATATTTTTTATAATCTAAATACAGAATATAAAACTAGTCGAATGTGGCAATCCCAAAACTTTCTTCTATCTTATACATGTTATTACTTTCTGGAAAATGAGCTCATTCATATAGAGTACTACACCAAATAATTCGTTTATACCTGACAATTAACGAAATTTTGTTTCCAAATGCGTTTTGAGTTTTTCTTAAATTTCAACTTAAGTATCTTATTTCATTTTGCCTTTATTAAACGGATACGATCCGTTACAATATTCTGGAAATGTTGGAAGTGTTTCATAATGTAAGCTTGACACCAGTGTTCTCGCCGTTGCGCCAAATTGCGACTAAATTCTTCATTTGGCGAGTAAACAAGCTATTCGATTCGTTAAATTGCTAGTGCTCAATTTTTGCCTTTTTTTTCTTTTCTTTTTCATTTTTCATACATATGCATATATGCATATTTTTAATATATATGTATCGGATAGTTGAAATTAGATTAATAACAATCGTTGTCGCAGTTATAAAAACGTAGGTTATTTTAGAAATATTGAAAAAAAAAAGTACATTAAAGCATTAATTTTTTTTTTTTTTTTTTTTTTTTTTTTTTTTGTGCTACACGGCGAATGTATTTGGCTAATACATTTTTCATTTGGCGAATGTTTTTCATTTTTAATTAGCCAAATTACTAACGTTGGTCAAATGTCAGCGAGAACACTGCTTGATACATAATATTTCTTTTTTGCTCATTTATTTAATTCGTCTTTATACTCAGTTTTTAATTGATAACAATCACAAAGCAATAAATGAATATTAAAAGGAAAAAAAAAAGCATTATAATCTTCTTGCCAACTTTTATAGTCCATCTTAAAAATTTAAGAAAATTTAAAACCAGGCAAATCTGTTAAAAAAAATTAAAGAAAAAAATATAAAGCCAATTTACAATAAATACTTTACATTTAATCAAAATGGAATAAAATAAACAATTTTTGTTGTTTAAAATAAGAATTACATTAACTTTTATTTAATTTACTTTTTTCAACGAAGAAACACCGTCTCAAACATTTAAACACTAAGTAATTATTATTATTATTATTATTATTATTATTATTATTTTAGCTAAGGGGATCTGCCTTCTACGAGTTCACTCCAGTTGAGACACTACAAACCCTAAAATCACATTAATTTGATCGGTTTTTAAAAGACTACACAACACTGAACTATATACGGGTAGCCCAAAAATGACTGACGGATTTTAAAATTATCACATTAATTTGATCGGTTTTTAAAAGACTACACAACACTGAACTATATACGGGTAGCCCAAAAATGACTGACGGATTTTAAAATTCAATAACTTGCAAACGGTGACAGCTATTAAAATTTTTTTTGCAGGAGAATTATGTATAACGTCAGGAGTTTTTTTACCGTAATTTTTTATTTTAGTTCGCATCTCAAAAAATAGGTGGCGCTGACGGCGATTGAAGGCCAGGTTGACGCTTTACTCAGCACTGATCACCTGGCCTTCAATCGCCGTCAGCGCCACCTATTGTTTGATATGCGAACTAAAAGAAAAAATTACGGTAAAAAAACTCCTGACATTATACATAACCCTCCTGCAAAAAATTTTTAAATAGCTGTCACCGTTTGCAAGTTATTGAATTTTAAAATCCATCAGTCATTTTTGGGACACCCGGTATATATATGTATGTATAACCATTAATTGTAAAACAACAGATAAACCATTACATTTAATACAAAATTACCACATTGAAAGATGGAAAAAATAAATTAAAATGAATATAATCGATATTTGTAGAACTAAAATAGAATCTTCAGGCACACAAATACTTTGGAAATACAAATAAAGTGTGTGGTTTTATCTTCGTATTAGCCATGAAAAAGCAAAATAATACGAATATGGAGCTATCAACGCATATAAAACCAAAATAAAATGGAGAAAAACAGAACCGAATGTTCTATAACCGACTGTTTTTTTTTCGTAAATATCAGGACATTTTCCTTTTTTTTACGGAAAAATTGAAAATTTTCTGGAATTTACGGGAATTTTTCTATTAAAAATCTATGAAATGTTCTGGCGTCCCGATTGCCAGCACAATCTTCGGAAAACCATCCATTTTTTTAGGTGCGTTCGTAATTATGTAAATACGTAGCACCTATAGTGGTCGTTCAGTCCGTCCGTCTGTCCGTCCGTCTGTCCGCATATAACGACGCAAAAACTACCCAACCGAATCGTTTGAAATTTAAAATACATAATTATTACATAATTTTGTTAAGTCATTTCAAATTTCATGAAAATCGGATGCATAGATCAATTACAGGGGCAATCAAAAGTATTCCATTACATTACGGTCAATGGGGAAAAAAGTTTCAAATGCATTTTAATCGTTTGAAATTTAAAATACATAATTATTACATAATTTGGTCGAGTTTTTTCAAATTTTTTGATAATAGGGTGCGTAGATCAATTACAGGGGCAATCAAAAGTATTCAATTACATTATGGTCAATGGGGAAAAAGTTTCAAATGTATTTTATACGTTTGAAATTTAAAATAGATAATTATTACATAATTTTGTCGAGTTATTTAAAATTTTTTTGAAAATCGGATGCATAGATCAATTACAGGGACAATCAAAAGTATTCCGATACATTACGGTCAATGGGGAAAATGTTTCAAATTCATTTTAATGGTGTTACACATTAAAATGCATGTAGTGAGTGTGCGGGGGTGTGAGTATGTAGTGGGGTGTGAGTATGCGGGGCAATTGCCCCGGGCCCCCTGGCTTAAGCCCCCCCCCCAAGAACAGATATACGTTTTTCGTTAAAGGAATGTCAAATGGTAATAAATGGTCAAAAGTGAACTTTTTTCAAGATCTTTCTTCTCCTACCCTCTTTGTTTCCGTATCCAATGCCTCCTTAAAGCTTCTCATTTATCCTCATATTCCTGCAATCGAAAAAAAAGGGAAAAAAAAAACTACTCTATAATTTTTTAAGTTGTCTTTTTTCTGCTATTATATATATAAATGTGACTAGTACTTGGTACGAAATTTATGTACACATACAATAGTTATGAATTTCAGTTTTAGTCACTTCAGTATAATTTACGAAAAATTTTAAGATAGAAGGGGACCCCCCTAATGATATTTGCCCCAGGGCCCCCCACTGTCTGAGTCGGGCCCTGTATAAAGTACATATTATAATATACATTTTACATAATTTGTGGTGCAAAGAACATTTGTTATTGATTTTCAAGGCCACACAAAAGTATTCCATTAAATAATGGTATAGGGAGAACATTGTTTGATGAGCGTTTTAATTGTAATTCACTATTTACAATTTTATGAGATTGATATATGAGAGTAATATTTTTAAAACTTCGTTATCGTACGAACGCACCTCATTTGCTACGCTTCACGTGCAATTTCCAACTTGTTTCTTTTTTTTTTTCTTTTACAGTGTGTAAAAATGTTTCATAATGTAAGCTAGACACATAATATTTCTTTCTTGTTCATTTATTTAATTCGTCTTTATACTCAGTTTTTAATTAATAACAAACAAACGCATTTGATTTGCTACGTTTCACTTGCAATTTCCGAATAGTTATGATAAGGGTGCTTTTATTCAGAAATCTCACGTCTTTTCCCCGCCGATTTAAAAGAACAACAACCTTGTCCCTAAAAATATATGAAAAAAAAAAAAAAAAAAACAGAACAGTGCTTAAACAGGGTTCGTACAACTTTATCAATAAATTTTTACAGTATTTTCAAAGTATTTCACATCACAAAAACATTGCGAAATTCTAGAATAAAGGTGGTGTTTGAAAATTCTGTTTCTAAAAAAATAAATATAAATTTTCTTATCATTAAAAGTGATGCCAGAGTCCATAAGAGCCCACACTACTGGCTGAAAAAGACCCGGATGATAATGTAAAGTCTGTGAGTGCGTTCTTTTCAAGTATCTCGCTCAAATTTTAATATTTTGATTTTTTTTTTTTTTTTTTTTTTTTCTTTTTTTTGCATAGGATAGCTGAGGACGATCTACAACCGGCCTAGTTTTTACTTTTTCGATTTTGGTTATATTCTTTTTATATTAGGATAGTTTCAATTTCATAACCGGTTCAAACCGGTTCTGAAAGTTAAAGTATATATTTTTTTAAATCTAAAACCAAAACCGAAAAAGTAAAAACTAAGCCGGTTGTCGATCGCCCTCAACTATCCTATGCAAAAAAAAAAAAAAAAAAAAATCATGTCAAAATATAAAATTTTGAGCGGGATGTTTGAAAAGAACGCCTCCATAGACTTTACATTATCATCCGGGTTTTTTTCTGTCAGTAGTGTGGCGTCTTAAAAAAATATAAGTAGTGTGCGAACCTAGTTGAATTCAAAGTAAATAAGTAAACTGTTAAGGGTGTATTTCGATTCAAACTGCTTATTTTCTGATTTATTTTTAAATTTATTTTTGCTCTCAAATACATCAAACTGGCAAATTGTCTTATTTAGAAAGTACACAAGGTGCCGTGATTCTCGATTCTTTGATAAATACAGAAAATATTGCAAAAAAAGAAGCAATCAGAAACGGCATTTTGAACCGATATTTCCGAAGCGGAAGATCTGCGAACGAAAAAAAAAGGTCATACTGAGAAGGTAATTGTTTATAAATCATGTTCTAATGATTTGAGCATAAAAAAACATCGCACGGCACCTTATACATCTCTTCATTAATCCCCTCAGCAAGTTTCATGTTTCTACTTTTAAAAATTTGCCTGAAATTGTATCGGAAAACTTCGAGCTGTTGAAGGTGGAAAAGCATTTTTTCGAAAAGACCCTTAAAAAGCTATTCCCAGAGATACAAATCTGTAACATTTTACTTCTACCTCAAAAACAAAAACGAAGGAAGGTTTTCGGAAATAGATTATATGAAAAAGGAAAAAAGTGAAAGCTTTCGTTCCAAGAAAAACAAGTCACCGAACTGAATATACACAAAATAGAACAAAGTACAATGCTCTTTGTTTTAGCGGAGGTAAGTTATTTCAGTTACGTATAATGCTATATAAACACAGTTGCATAACAGAAACTTCGTGATTTACGTATAAAAAGTGTTAGAAGATATTAAAAAAAAAAAAAAAAAATCTTACGTTTACTAAAGAAAGGGTATTAACGAATAAAAGTGATGTATTTTCTTCTCACTTAACTACTTAGGGGCCGTCCATAAATGATGTCAAACGTTTTTTCCATATTTTTGACTCCCCCCCCCCCTCTTGTCCCATGTTATGTTATATCACGTAAGCATATACACTATATTGCCATTGATTATGGGACACTTGCGATTTTAGACATTTTACTAAATATCTAGAAAAATACATGAGGAATCATCTCGAAACTCTTAGTGTATAAATATAATAGTATAAGTCATACATCTCCGTGAAGATTTTTTCCCGAAACTCCAAAGGGGACCGTCAACAAATTAAAAAAGAATTAATATCTTTTGAATAACCCTGTCAAAACTAATGTAGCAAAAGCGCTCAAACTCTAGATTGTGATTGAATGCCTTATTGTAATAAGCCTTGTTCATTTTTATGCAAATAGCATGCATACTCGCAGAGTAATTAAGGTTTTTATAAAAATGATCCCAAATTTTTCCAAGTTTTTTCCTTATAATTTTCAGAGTTCTTAATATAAAATATTATTTTTTTCAGAAAATATGACAAACAACATTGCACACAGTACCCTGTAATCAGAATTAAAAAATAATGAAAATTGTATAAAAAATGAGTTGGTTTACTAAATAATTTTTTACTGCGCATGCGTCAACGATATCAAAATTTCATTTGCATATTATGTTAGCTAAATGTATGGAGCAACTTTTGTAAATGTCACAAAATCATAACTTGAAAATTCTGACAATAATCGTCAATTGAATAAGTCGAAAATCCGTTATTCTCAAAATGAAGCAAAAACAAGAGGGGTTGTATCCATATATTCATTGATTAGTGTCAATATAGAATACACAATACGGGATGTACTACTGCATTTGGATAAAATCCCTCATTTTTAGCACTTTCCAACAAAGTTGAAAAGTGCTTATGCATTCGGTTTGTCTGGCCGTCTGTCCGTCTGTCCGTCTGTCCGCGCTCTAACTCCCGTAAATATACTCGGATTGCTATGAAATTTTTCTACGTTATTGAGGTTTACCCTAGCACGAACCCTATTGAAAATGAAGTATCTACCATGATTAGCTTATCTACAGAGAGAATCAAAAGTTTCCCATTACATTACGGCCTATGGGGAAAAATCGCTAATATACTCGGATTGCCATGAAATTTTAGGACGTTATTAACGTTTACCCTAGCACAAGTCCTATTGAAAATGAAGTTTCTACCATGATTAGTTTATCTACAGGGCGAATCAAAAGTTTCCCATTACATTACGGCCTATGGGAAAAAATCGATAATATACTGGGATTGCCATGAAATTTTAGGACGTTATTGACGTTTACCCTAGCACAAGTTCTATTGAAAATGAAGTTTCTACCATGATTAGTTTATCTACAGGGCAAATCAAAAGTTTCCCATTACATTACGGCGTATGGAGAAAATTCGTTAATATGCTCGGATTGCCATGAAATTTTAGGACGTTATTGAGGTTTACCCTAGCACGAACACTACTGAAAATGAAGTTTCTATTATGATTAGTTTATCTACAGGGCGAATCAAAAGTTTTCCATTACATTACGGCCCATGGGGAAAAATCGTTAATATACTCGGATTGCCATGAAATTTTAGGACGTTATTGACGTTTACCCTAGCACAAGTCCTATCGAAAATGCAGTTTCTACCATGATTAGTTTATCTACAGGGCGAATCAAAAGTTTCCTATTACATTACGACCTATGGGGAAAAATCGTTTCAAAGGAATTTTAAAGATGTTATACCCTGTCAAACGTATTAAAATATGCATTCTATAAAATATAAGGTGAAAATAAAGCTATTATTCATTTACAGGGCCACACAAAAGAATTCCATTAGATAATGTAAAAGGGGGAATTTTGTGTGACATATTTTAAATATATTGAGCTTTTTCATGTATAATAAAATTGATATATGTCAGTAGTAGGAAAACAAGAGTACGGGCTCAGGAGGCGGTGGTACTGTGGCAGTGTGCCACCGCCTCACCCAGTGCCACCGCCACCACCATCCCTCCTGCGGTGCCCCCCTGCACCCACCATACATCCCCCTCCACAAACGCCCCCTGGTGGAAAAAAGGAACATTCTATTATAACAGGAGAGGTGAACGACCTTCCCTATTCAAATATATTATCATGAAACGGTCATTACCTCTGTAAATAATCATTTCTAAAACTATATAAATCTATGTTTTTCGATGTTATTTTTAAAAGGATGTCAAACATCGAAGTGATTAGGGCTTTATGTGTTTACATATTGATGTGCACTGTTTTTTCATTTGTTTATATTTTTACTAAAGTTGATAGAATAGCAGTAGATTTTATATTAAATTTTAACGATACAGAGAATTTTTCCCATTAATATCATATTATGGAGAAAAGTTATCAGGATCCAAGTCAAATTGCTAGTTTTGGAGGAGTGGACGCTCTTCATCGAGCAGTTCACGGTAAGGTATCTAAGAAAAAAATTAAATCTTGGTTAGAAGGGGTTGATGCTTACACTCTTCATAAACCTGTACGCAGAAAATTTCAAACAAATCGAGTGATTGTGTATTCTATAGATCAGCAGTGGCAAGCGGATTTGGTAGATTTAACTTCTTTACAGAAATTTAATGACGGATTTCGTTACATTTTAACATGCATTGATATTTTATCTAAGTATGCATGGGCTTACCCTTTGAAATCGAAACGTGCTGAAGATATAGTAGCGGTGTTTGAATCCATTTTTCGAACAAGGAAACCAAAGTACTTGAATACTGACGCCGGTAAAGAATTTTTAAATTCTCGTTTACAGAAGTTTCTGAAGCAACAAGGTGTTCGATTTTTTAGGACTTTTAACAATACGAAAGCTTGTGTAGTGGAAAGATTTAACCGCACTCTGAAAACTAAAATGTGGAAATATTTTACAACGCATCACACTTATCGATATATTGATGTATTGGATCAATTTTTAGATAGTTATAATCACACCTACCATACCACCATTAAGAGACCCCCAAGTGAAGTGAATAAGGATAATGAAAGTGAAGTGTGGTTTTCTATTTACGGTAATATGTCAAGACTGAAAAGGAAACCTTGTGTTTTTAATTCAGGGGACTTAGTACGTGTTTCTAAACATAAAATGACTTTCGAAAAAGGATATGAAACAAATTGGACGGAAGAACTATTTTTAGTAACAAAATGTGTCACGAGAATTCCTCCAGTTTACAAAATCAAAGATTTATTAGACGAACCTATTGAAGGAACTTTTTATGCAGAAGAATTACAAAAAGTACAACCGAAAAACCACTTTGACGTTGAAAAGATTCTGAAAAAACGTAAAAGAAAAGGGCAACTTGAATATCAAGTTAAGTTTAAAGGTTATCCTTCTAAATTTAATCAGTGGATACCTTCTTCAGATTTATTTTCTCTATAAAACACCCATTTTTTTACAACGAATGATCATTCACAATCATGTCATTCTACGTGACGCTACCTTCTGACAGTTCAATGAACTATTTTCCAGAAAAAAAAATTTCAAAGTGAAAAAAAAAAAAAAATTCGAAATGGAAAAAAAAAAAAAAAATTCAAAGTGAAAAAAAAAATATTTCAAATGAAAAAAAAATTTCAAAGTGAAAAAAAAAAATTCGAAATGGAAAAAAAAAAAAAATTCAAAGTGAAAAAAAAATATTTCAAATGAAAAAAAAAAAAAAAAAAAAAAAAAAAAAAAAAAAAAAAAAAAAAAAAGTTTTGTTTAAAAATATTAGATGAGGAAAAAATGTTTGTTTACGTATAAGAAAGTGGGTGTTTAAGAAAGAAAGATGACACATGATAAATTTAGTGAAAAAATATATTTATTTATATAATTTCTGCCAACGTATTACAGGGGACTTAAGAGTCTTTTTAGCTTTAACAATCGATTTAACATTTTTTATAGGTGAATACACATTATCATCTATAGTTAAATATTTGTTCTTGAAGAAAAGCTTGGGAGTATTCATAGAACTCAACGCTTTTAAAAATTCTTCTCTCCCAGATAAATGTTTATAAGATTTTCTCTGAGTGAGTATTAAACCAATCAAATCAGTTAGATTAGACTTAGGGATTAATTGGTTTTTATAAATAATCTCTCCTCGTTCATTCCAACGTAAAATATTTGGATACGTTTTCAAATATTGCAAGAGTTGTTCACCTTGTTTTTGAACACCTGTTGGAATCATTTTTAAAATGTTGTCTTCGGAATTTGCAGGATTTTGCATAGTTTCATCTTCAGCCGGTTTTGGAGGTTCATCCTTTTCTGTAACATCCATTTTGAATGGTGGGTTAAAATCTTCTAAATTCATTTTTCTTTTTAACAAGTCGTAGTATAATTGCAGTTTTTCAAAATCTTGTAATTTACTATTCAAAATTTTCTGCATTTCTTTATCAAACTCACTTAGTTGCTTTTGAGAAGGTGTATGTTTAGAAAAATCACTCTCAGGGACTAAAACAAACTTTTTGCTAAACTCCATTTATAAGCGCTGACAAAGCTGTAACAGCAGCTGGTATCAAGATATTTAAAAAACCTCCTTTTTGAATAATTAAACGTTTTTTCTGGTAAAGACTACCTTTTTTAGAGGCTAATTTTCTTAAAAGATATTTGTGTTTTCCAAGCTGCTTCTTCTGATAATGTGAAATTGGTATATTTCCTTTTAACACGTTTAAAGAACATTCACAGATGGTTTTAACCACTTTTGAAGGTAGCTTTTTCAGTAACTGGTTGCGCAATGCTTTTGGACATGAGTGAATTAGCTGTAAATCCTTGACCTGTTTACGGGTCGGTGACATTTTATGGAATGATGAGTCTGTCGTTTTTCGCAATTATTTATATTTCAGAGTGTAATAATACTGATTTTGATTCGGTAAGATTTGTGTTCTTAACCGATGTTCTTCATCTGTTTCATTTTTCAAATCAATTAATAAGTAGGTAAAAGGTTTTCGGGTAGCATCTGCGTAAACTTCTTGGAAAAATTTATGATTTCGTGGGTGTAATTGTCTTCCTAAACATGTGATTTGATTTAAATCACGTCTGTTTTTAAATAGGAAAAGATAGTCAGCATTCAATCGAAGATCTTTCGTTTCTTTATAAAAAAAAATTTGTGTGATAAAAAAAATACTTAAATTGTGGTGATGACTCCCCTTGGTAAATAAATTTGTAAGTCGACGATCACCGCCAACTTCACACATAAGATCATCTATAATGAACAGTGTATTGGTTCCTAAATATTCTTCATAATTAGTTGGGAAACCTTCAATGAACGTAACGTCAGATATTTCATCATATAAATTTTGGTAGATGCCGTAAAACCAAACAATTTTATTAACCGACTTCAAAGAGGAGGTTATGATTTCGACCTGTATGTATTTGTTGTTCACGCATAACTTTTGAAAATATGAACCGATTTTGATAATTCTTCTTTTGTTTGAAAGCATATGAGGCCCATGTGGTCCCATTCGAATTTCATAAAAATCTGATAATCAGAACTTTTTGAAAAATAAAAACTTTAAATTTCAAATTCATATTGAAGCAATTGACCAATTAGAAATGTTCCTTTTGCATGCTTTTATGTTACACTTACATAGACATACGATCTTTTCACTGTTAAAAGTTTGAAGTTTTTGCTGCATCGTCACTCCACCGCTTTTATGGAATATCTCTATTTTGACCAATGAGAATTCACCATAATACAATGAAGTATTCATTTTCTATAAAAGCGATGGATAGACGATAAAGTAGAAGTTTCAAATTTTTAACAGTGTTCAAAGTGCAAAATCCTAAGTGGACGAGGGCCAGGATTCACATAAATTTTGCGCTGTTTGCGAAACGAGATTTATTAACAAAAAAATTTATTCAAGACATTGAAAAATTTGCTAAAATTCAGGCTTCTGATTCGTTAATCTGGTTTCGCTAAAAGCGCAAATTCTACCTGAATTCCGAACAAGTTCTCTTATGCAAGAAACCGGAAATATAGCATCTAGGGGATATAGTGTGGAAATCGGCTATCTCAGGGCGTGTTCAGAGCAACTTACAAAAGTAACCAATGTTACCGACCGATTGTAGGGCAGTACGAAAGCAAATTGTGGCATCAATGAAAACTATTCTGTTGAATTTTAGCTGACGTCACACTTCGCTTTGATTTTCATTTCGTACTTGTCTACAATCGGTAACTGGTGGGTAAGTAGCCGGTAAGTTGTGCTGAACACGCCCTCTGCAACACTTAAAAAAAGCGCTAAAATGTTCTATTATTTAAATGTGCAACAATGCTAATGAAATTTAAAGATAGAAGCGACATCTGCAGGACATTTTCGAAAAATGCAAGAATTATTGCTAGTCTAGATAATGTATCACGAAAATGCCGCAGATGTCGCTGTGATCGACCTTTGGAATTCAGTAGCATCGTTGCACATTTAAAGGATACAAATTTTTAGCACTACTTGCATTGTAAAAAATTGAACCCTTTTGCTGCATAGTCACTCCATCGCTTTTATAGGAAACGATTACTTCGCTCTATTATGGAGCATTCTCATTGGTCAAAACAAAGAAATTCTATAAAAACGATGGAGTAACGATGCAGCAAAAGCGTAATTTTTTTACAGTGTCGATAGTAGATTTTCACTCCATGTATTCCACTCTCTCCTTCGAACAATGCGGCCCCACCAGTGGCCGAGAGGTTCGGACCTCTCAACTGGTAGACGGCAGGTGCTGGGTTCGAACCCAATCGCGGCTGTCGGCCTAACCGTTCGGAGTTTTCGTGGCTTTCTTCGAACCTTGCGTAAATACGGGTTAGGTTCCCTTAGAAAGACCCCCACGAAGGGCATTCCCCCCTGGTCCTATATCCCTAGCGCAGATAATCGGACGTCAAAAATCAATCAATCAATCAATCAATCAACCTTCGAACAATGAAAAGTTCTAAAAAATGAAGGCTTATGATTGGTCAATTTTGTTTTGCTTAGCAGCGGATAATCCTTCTGGATCCTAACCACTGTTGCAGAGATGCTGGTTTTTTTTTCAAAGTACGAAATCTTAGCTGGAACAATTCTCGTATCCACCAAAGTGAAAGATCCACGTCGATCCAGACATGAGAATTCGATATCGAAAAGCTGAAAATTCATCTCTAAAGAGCCTTACACGTTAAAGCAAGAGTGTCTGTGTATCAGGGTGCTTGTTATGCCGGATTCACAAAGTGATTAAAGTACATTGCTATGTGCTAGATTTACATTTTGACAAATATAAATGACGAAAAATTTTGATAAGCTCAGTACTGTAATTGGAAAAAAATATTTGTGGGAACTCACCTTTTCATAGAGTTGATGTTGACGCTACCGGATTTTTACTAAACAAAATGCTAATTTAAAACATCTAAACAAAAGCAGACTTAGTTGAATTAAAACTTATAATTAACATATTCTTGTTTCTATAGTATTGTATTTATATAGCATTAATCTAAAAGCAATATTTAATCAATCTTATTGTAAAAATTTTCATGATAAATCTGAATTGAATTGTATTCATATGTGATATTTACTGTCACATCTATCCCAGAAGTTTCTGATAAAGAACAATTATGAGAAATGTTTTCTGTGCTCTTTGATTTACGACAAGCTGTTTTATCTGCTTATTTTCTTCCTGACCACAACAAAGATTTCACATATGGTTTGCAAAAAAATGTTTTAAAGATGGTCCTATACGACTTATGAATATAAGTGGACTGGCTTTTTCAATAAGGAATAAATTTCTGGAGAAGACTGTTTAATTTTCTAGGATTTAACTCTCTAGCATCATAATCAATAAACTTGATATCGCTTGTAAAAAAATTGCGCTCGTGAGCATTTTTTTAAATATATCTATATATATAGTAACAAACCAAATATTTCCATAGGAACGGCGTTCCCACTCGTTCCCGCCCAATTACAGCACTGGATAAGCTTACCATTAAAGTTAAGCTAGTTAACTTCTTTCACCCATAAAACAAACTCGTCCAGGCGACTACCGCCAAGTTCTGGAATAAAAATTCTTAAATTTTCTGTACTTTTGAAAACCGCGTTTATCAAAGAACATTCTTAACTTCAAATATTGCTACTTCATATAGATGCATGTTGAATCATGGTGTGATTTTGATAATATCTTTTTTTTTTGTTTTTATGACTGAAAAGGATATTTTAATACATATGAACATTTAGAATTACTTTGCTATGCATTGAATCACAGAAGCAACTTGACGCGCTCTGATTGTGTACGCGTACTTTAAACTGTAAAAAATCTGACCCTTTTGCTGCATCGTCATTACCCCGCTTTTATAGAATATCTCACTTTTGATACATGAGAATGCTCCATAATAGGCTGAAGTAATCGTTTTCTATATTAGCGGTGGAGGGACGATGCAGCAAAAGGGTCAAATTTTTAACAGTGTACCCTGTTTAAAAAATCTTGAAAAATTACCTCTGTTTTTAAAGACTATCTATTTTCTGACCAATGAAAACGCTCCATAGACGTTTTTAGATCGCTCTCATTAGTCAGAAAATAAATAGTCTTTAAAAACAAAGGTAATTTTTCACAATAATTTTAACGTGTACTGATGGATTGTCAGCTTTTCAATGCCCATTTACGAAGTCTGTAGATTTCAATGTGGACCTTAAAACACTACACTAGTCTCAGAAAAAGACCCGGATGTTTGTGTAAAGACTATGGGTGTGTTCTTTTCAAATATCTCGCTCAAATTTTAATATATTTACATGATTTGTTTTGCATAGGATAGCCGAGGATGATCTACAACCGGCCTAGTTTTTACTTCTTCGATTTTGCTTATGTATGTTTTATATAATGATAGTTTCAATTTCAGAACCGTTTAAACCGGTTTTGAAATTTAAATTTTTTTTTTTTAATCTGAAACCAAAATTGAAAAAGTAAAAACTAGGTCGGTTGTGGAATATCCTCAGCAATCCTATGCAAAAAAAATCACGTAAAAATTTTAAATTTTGAGCGAGATATTTGAAAAGAACGCCCTTATAGACTTCACATTATCATCCGGGTCTTTTTCTGTGCCTAGTGTGCGGCCTTAAAGTTTCCTGGATGCGATAAATTTCTGAAATGTTAAAGCTTAAATGGACAAGTTCTCGCATCCACTAAAGCGGAAATTGACATCGATACCAATCGACATTTTTAAGTGGTTGAAAAGATGAAAATCTTTTCGTATATATTTTGCTCCGAAGGAAAAAATTATCTCTACATATCAATGCAAAATAAAGTGCATAGATATGTGTAGCAAAACTATCTTTAGATTCAGATTTGGTTACCGGATTAGACACCAGAATGATTTCAGATCTTGTTCATGTAGGATTCCTCGATGTGAATATGACGACACATGGAGCACAGTTTACGATTGATTGAAAAGATTCTGGACAAAAATGAGCCATCAAGGGGATCCTTGTGGCCGAGTGGTTAAGACACCACGCTGCTAATCTCCTGAGAGCGTAGGAGATTGTGGGTTCGAATCCCACTGGCTCCGTTGTACGCACTCTTTATGTGTAGCTCCCGGTTGTACTTTTCTTGTGTTTTAATATTTCCTTGTGCTAGCTTGTCCTTCTTTGTCCACGAATTTGTAAAAAAATAGGGATTATGTATTTATGTCTGTGTAGAAATAAAGGATCATTCGGCGTACAATCGAATTCTACCAGGAAATCATCATCAAATTTTATAAGAAAATTCCTAGCATTGCGATACATTGTTAAAAATTTAACTTGTGCTGCATCGTCACTCCATCCCTTTTATGGAATATCTCATACATACACTGTAAAAAATTTTACCCTTTTGCTACATCGTCACTCCCCAGCTTTTATAGAATCTCTCTCTTTTGACCCATGAGAATGCTCCATGATAGGCTGAAAAAATCGTTTTCCATAAAAGCGGTGGAGTGAATTTCAAATTTTTAACAGTTTAGTTGGGTCAAAAGCGTCCGTGAAAAAAGTATTTGGGCATCGAATGCTGTCACTCTCTTATAGATGCAGCCAAGTATAGATTATGATTTTCGGATTCCTCGTCGAATCACCACCTCTCATTTCCGATGCCTTTACTGCATTTACAGGAATTAGATTGTTGTTGTTTATCTATTGAATCATAGAGCGATATTTGTTAAAATCTTTCTTTTTCCTTTTTCTGACTGAAGGGGGAGTACTTTTGACTAAATTAGAAAAGCATTTTACTATTCATTGATACATGGAGTCATTTTGCTGTTTACTCATATATGGAAGCGCTTTGCCGCGCGCTTATGTGTAAGGACACTTTACTCGAAGCATTGTCACCTTTCGATAACCACTTCCGATGTCCGTACGATTAGATGTTGACTTTAAGATTTCCTGAATGCGGTAGCTTTTCGTCGTGCCAGATCTGAAGAAGTTACCACATCCAGAAAACCTAAAGATTCACAACGATATTAACCGATATTGTAAGTGTCTTTTGAAAAGTTGACAATCAAACAGTGACAAGTAAAGCGAATATATCAGAACTCAGCAAAGTGCGTTCATTAGTAATGCGTTGCAAAGAGCCATCATATGTCAGTACACATAATTATGTATTACGGTATAAATGACTAAAAAGTAGGAAATAAATTTAACTTTTTCAAAAAAATGTATAACCGACTCCAAAAAAAAGCGCTAAAAAGAATTAAATAATTCTATAAAATTCT
Organism: Maratus speculifer; assembly: GCA_964019185.1. Classification (NCBI taxonomy): domain Eukaryota; kingdom Metazoa; phylum Arthropoda; class Arachnida; order Araneae; family Salticidae; genus Maratus; species Maratus speculifer. The sequence goes on from OZ025303.1 coordinate 98,545,552, forward strand.
CTAATGACAAATCGTTATCCAATAACCACACATTGACTATCATGTACCGGTATAAAACGGCTAAATTTAATATATAGAATTTAATATCCACCAAACATAGGTTTTCCAGAGAATATTTTTTACAAGAGATTAATTTACATATTTTTGATTTAATTTTTGAATATATACATATAAAAAGTAAGGAATTACTTTTTGAAGTTGGTGCCAAACTATCTTAAGTATAGTAAGAATTGTGGATATATTATCTCTAGTACCATAAATAAAATGGGGAAATCATTATCGATTATAATTGTTTGGCACCAACTTCAAAAAGTAATTCCTTACTTTTTATATGTATATATTCAAAAATTAAATCAAAAATATGTAAATTAATCTCTTGTAAAAAATATTCTCTGGAAAACCTATGTTTGGTGGATATTAAATTCTATATATTAAATTTAGCCGTTTTATACCGGTACATGATAGTCAATGTGTGGTTATTGGATAACGATTTGTCATTAGAGAATTTTATAGAATTATTTAATTCTTTTTAGCGCTTTTTTTTGGAGTCGGTTATACATTTTTTTGAAAAAGTTAAATTTATCGGGTGTAGGTTTTACCATGTATGTTTTAAAGTAGATGAAATCTTTTATAAAAAAAGATTTCCCACTTTTCGAAGGTCCTGCTAAAACAGCTGTGAAGGGGTGTTGAAGGCTTGGGAAATCCATAACAAATAAACACAGGCACAAAAGGTATGGCATTTTATAAGACTTTTTATTGATAAAAATTCACATACACATGAAATCGTTTGGCAACAAAATTATACACTCTTTGGTCGTTACATAAGTTTTCAGATACAAACTGTGACAAAAACTTTTTCAGAGATTCACCTCTACATCTACAGAGGAGGAAAAAAATTGTATATTGACCACAAACAGCTGTAACATTTGTTTGTAATGTTAAAGGGTTAAAAATCACTTGAGAGAATTTTAAAGTAAAGTCTAAAATAGGTCCTTGATAAAAGTCTGGAGTATTTCCGTAAGAATCAAAGAATTCTACTCTTCTAGGTGAAGTTATGTAGAAAGCAAGCCAATGGCTACCGGGTTGATCAGAAGAATCGACGTTGCATACGAAACAGCAGGGGTATTGCTTAATTGTGTTAGGGAGCATATCGCTGGGAAACACATCTAAAAAATATTTCTTAGTGTATTTGTTATGAGATAAAATGTCTTTAATCTGTTGAGAGTTCATCTTTGTCTAGTTTGGAAAGTCACACAACACATGCCTTGATTTAGAAATTTCGATAATGTTTTCAAATTCTGCATAGATCAGAACGGAAATAGTTGATGAAAGTGCTGAAGAAAACTTAATTTCAACTCTTAAATTTCCTTGATGTTGTAAATTCAAGTGTGGACCATCACATAAATCCGGGCTTAAATCACATGCATATAGAGTGTGTCCTTTAGCATAATCTTCTCGAGATAGATAATTTCCATTATCTCGGTTAAAGCCGGGAAACAATCGATGGTAGGCTGCAATATAATTTCCTTCGTTAAAATTTAATTCTAATGGTTTAGATGGTATTGGTTGTCCGTCAATGTAAATACTTAAAAAGTTGACGTTGTAGTGGTTAAAGAAAAACGGGTTAAGGTCATACTGTCCGTTAATAGCTGAATTTTCTAATAATCCTATAATTACACGTTTAGGCATAGATCCTAAGAATACGTTATCTTGCATAAAAGACCAGCTTCCACTCGATATTGAGTATGTTTTACACAAAACTCTATCGATAGGATATTTAGCATTACTTTTCTCTAACGCTTTAGCGTGTCCGATAGAAACACCTGGACTAACTTTCACCTTTCGAATAAACAAAGAGGCGTGTTGTAACACCACTTTATAATCAGGTGTTTTATCTCCGACTTTATCAGCCATCAAACAAAAATTGGGTTTGCTACGTGTCATTTTAATTTTCAAATCTACCATATTCAATAAAAGTCTATTTTGTTGAAAAATATCACAATGTAGTGGGCCTATCATATCCAAAACTTTACTTTTTGAAGTTAATTCATATCTTTTATGAAGTCCTGGGTTATCGGTAAGTGTAGGATTGACTGTATCCAAACATTCATCTTTGAAAAAACATTCACAAGAAAGTAAACTTTTCTTAGCATCTTCTCCATAATTCAGTAAAGTCTCGATGTAAGCACGATACGGATAAGTATTACTAGAAGAGGAAATCACTCTTTCGTTCAAACTCACATCTACTTGAGAAAACAATGCTTGTAAAAATAAATTAACAGGTGCTACAGGTGTCTTGTCAGGTAAGGGGGTTCCATCAGCGTTAGTTAGTTTTACTTTCACGTAAAGGTAAGATGCTGATAAATCAATATAATCTTCACTATTGCCTGTAATGTTAAACTCAACTGGTCCACTCTCAGATATAGTAGCCAGTGGATGATATTCTACAAAGTGACCTTTTTCTATAGCTGTTTGCGTAGGTGGAATCATAAACAAGTCTAGTTCAGATTTGACGCAAACGGGAGAATCTTTATGAATAAGACCAGACATCTTTAAGCAAAAATATCGTGTGCTTTCACTTTCTTGGTTTTAGGGCGACTGAGAGAACTTTGAGGTCTCTTTCGTTTTTTATTCCTTTGACCTGACCCAATCATAGATTTCACTTTAACTGCTGCTTTGTCTGTCAGATTTTTCCCGGCTTCCTTAAATCGCCGTTTAGCCGCTGTTTTAATATTATCACCTTGAGAAATATCATTTAGCACATCTACACCGGTATGAAATAACTGCTTTCCAACTGCTTTAGCACCCGATTTAAATAAAGGTACAGCTGCACGGAAAAGTGAACGGAAAAGTCCTCCGAAACCATAACCTTTCTGGAAAGTATTTCCTTGATAATAGTTCAATCCGCTACCTGTTTGATGTGTATAATAATCTTCAAAAGATTGATTACAGCATTGGTAAGGAACAAGCATTATGAAAGATATTTCTGACGGAAATGTAGTTTCACAATCAACTTCCCGCGATCAAATGACACTAAACGTCCTGTGTGTGTTCTTATAACAGTTTCAATCGTTTGAAAATTTTTTCGAGTCACTGGTATGTAATGAGGTCTGTCAAACACTTCATGAATCATATCTCCGTCCTCCCCTTTAACAGGAATCACTCGCAATAAGGGTGCCACTGTATCTCCAACAATCTGAGGTTCTACAATATCACTATACAAGTAGAGCAATTTAAAATCTGCGTGTGGGTCAGCTATAAAGGGACTTTCAAAAGATAATGAGGGAGTCGAAACATTTGAGATTACTTCACCTGGTAAGAATCCTAAACATTCGGCTAAACCGGATAAAAATTTCAATTGTGCATATTTCTTCAAAGAAACTTTCACTTTTTTAGTGTGTTTGTTGTAGCTAACCGAAATTCTATCACCAAATTTTTGATAATTTATCACTTTAATGATGTCGTTAGGAGATTCATAATATCCTGATGGGATTCGAATTTTTTTCGTGTCACTATCATCCTGTTCATATTCATTACCGTTTCTAGGTCTTCCATCTGGTAATTCTAAACTGTTACCTAGCACATATTCATACTCGTTACCATATTCAGTAATATTACGCCATGTATGAGGATAAATCAATTCAGTTAAACCGACTTCCCATTCACCTTTTAAATCTAAAGGTATAGGTAATCTTGTAAAATAATGTGAAATTTTGTTTTCTGGAAAATAGTTCATTGAACTGTCAGAAGGTAGCGTCACGTAGAATGACATGATTGTGAATGATCATTCGTTGTAAAAAAATGGGTGTTTTATAGAGAAAATAAATCTGAAGAAGGTATCCACTGATTAAATTTAGAAGGATAACCTTTAAACTTAACTTGATATTCAAGTTGCCCTTTTCTTTTACGTTTTTTCAGAATCTTTTCAACGTCAAAGTGGTTTTTCGGTTGTACTTTTTGTAATTCTTCTGCATAAAAAGTTCCTTCAATAGGTTCGTCTAATAAATCTTTGATTTTGTAAACTGGAGGAATTCTCGTGACACATTCTGTTACTAAAAATAGTTCTTCCGTCCAATTTGTTTCATATCCTTTTTCGAAAGTCATTTTATGTTTAGAAACACGTACTAAGTCCCCTGAATTAAAAACACAAGGTTTCCTTTTCAGTCTTGACATATTACCGTAAATAGAAAACCACACTTCACTTTCATTATCCTTATTCACTTCACTTGGGGGTCTCTTAACCCTTTCCGGCGCGGAGTAAGTTTAATTGAAATAATTATCTGCCACCAGAATTTATAAACGAATTTATTAGAGAATAGGAACTTGCTTATTTTCAGGCATTTTATCAAAGGAAAATTTTAGTTAAATATTCTTGGTGCCAGTAAAATTAAAATTAGGTGTCCTTTTTAAGGGACACCGCGCCGGAAAGGGTTAATGGTGGTATGGTAGGTGTGATTATAACTATCTAAAAATTGATCCAATACATCAATATATCGATAAGTGTGATGCGTTGTAAAATATTTCCACATTTTAGTTTTCAGAGTGCGGTTAAATCTTTCCACTACACAAGCTTTCGTATTGTTAAAAGTCCTAAAAAATCGAACACCTTGTTGCTTCAGAAACTTCTGTAAACGAGAATTTAAAAATTCTTTACCGGCGTCAGTATTCAAGTACTTTGGTTTCCTTGTTCGAAAAATGGATTCAAACACCGCTACTATATCTTCAGCACGTTTCGATTTCAAAGGGTAAGCCCATGCATACTTAGATAAAATATCAATGCATGTTAAAATGTAACGAAATCCGTCATTAAATTTCTGTAAAGAAGTTAAATCTACCAAATCCGCTTGCCACTGCTGATCTATAGAATACACAATCACTCGATTTGTTTGAAATTTTCTGCGTACAGGTTTATGAAGAGTGTAAGCATCAACCCCTTCTAACCAAGATTTAATTTTTTTCTTAGATACCTTACCGTGAACTGCTCGATGAAGAGCGTCCACTCCTCCAAAACTAGCAATTTGACTTGGATCCTGATAACTTTTCTCCATAATATGATATTAATGGGAAAAATTCTCTGTATCGTTAAAATTTAATATAAAATCTACTGCTATTCTATCAACTTTAGTAAAAATATAAACAAATGAAAAAACAGTGCACATCAATATGTAAACACATAAAGCCCTAATCACTTCGATGTTTGACATCCTTTTAAAAATAACATCGAAAAACATAGATTTATATAGTTTTAGAAATGATTATTTACAGAGGTAATGACCGTTTCATGATAATATATTTGAATAGGGAAGGTCGTTCACCTCTCCTGTTATAATAGAATGTTCCTTTTTTCCACCAGGGGGCGTTTGTGGAGGGGGATGTATGGTGGGTGCAGGGGGGCACCGCAGGAGGGATGGTGGTGGCGGTGGCACTGGGTGAGGCGGTGGCACGGTGCCACAGTACCACCGCCTCCTGAGCCCGTACTCTTGTTTTCCTACTACTTATGGCCCCACCAGTGGCCGAGAGGTCCAGACCTCTCAACTGGTAGACGGCAGGTGCTGGGTTCGAACCCAATCGCGGCTGTTGGCCTAACCGTTCGGAGTTTTCGTGGTTTTCTTCGAACCTAGCGTAAATACGGGTTAGGTTCCCTTAGAAAGACCCCCACGAAGGGCACTCCCCCCTGGTCCTATATCCCATTAGTGTAGATAATCGGACGACAAAAATAAACCAAACCAAACCAAACCTACTACTTATGTCACTGAAGCTTAATATAAATTATACGCTACTGTCTTGCATAATATGAAGTACATAGCATTTACAGGGCCATACAAAAGATTTCAAATAGTATATTCTTTCCGAAGTACCGTATATGTGTCCGATGATGGCTGATGGAGGGATGAAATGCATTTTAATTATGATATTCGCGTTTGTATTTCGCTAAATATATGCACATTATATGGTGTGTATAAATGTTATAGTTGATATATAAGGCTACCCAAAAGAGCTCACGAACGTTACTGAATATGAGCGTAAATTATTTAAACGTGGTTCTTAAATAAGCTATGCATTTTTATCTGAGCTGCATTCAATTTACTGAGAAATGTTTGCAGAATATAGATAAAGGGATATACAGGGCCACGCAAAGAATTCTTTACATGGACGCCTATGAATGATAATTTATGAGAATGTGATTTCAGTTGTTTTAAAAGTGTTTTAGTTTACAATAAATTTTAGCCTAATGCTGACGTGTAATAAAGGTAGAATGTAAACTACAGGGCTGAACAAAAGTATTCAAGTATGTTTCCATCTAATAGTATGAATTGCTGAAAAAGAAATTTCAAACTACTAGGTATTTTCTTGCTGAGCTAATTTTTCCTGTTATATGAACTGACATATGAAATACAGGGCTGTTCTAATGTACTGGAATACATATTTGGGTATATTTGGCTATACACTATTATTTCCCTAAATAACAAAGTTTTGTTAAAGAATTCATTAAGTGTTGGAAAGTGCTTCATAATCTATGCTTAACGCATGATTTTTCTAACTTGTTTTGCTTCATTTTGGAAACAACGGATTTTGTCCCTTTTCTATAGACGATTACTTTCAGAATTTTCAAGCTATGATTTTGAGACTTTTACAAAAGTTGCTCTATACATCTAACTAACATAATATGCAAATGAAATTTTGATATCTTTGACGCAAGCGCAGTAAAAAATTATATAGTAAACCTACTCATTTTTCATACAATTTTTATTATTTTTTAATTCTGATTACAGGGTACTGTGTGCAATGTTGTTTGTCATATTTTCTGAAAAAAATATTATTTTATATTAAGAACTCTGAAAATTATAATGAAAAAACTTGGAAAAATTTGGGACCATTTTTATAAAAACCTTAATTACTCTGCGAGTGTGCATGCTATTTGCATAAAAATGAACACAGTGTATTACAATAAGGCATTCAATCATAATCTAGAGATTAAGCGCTTTTACTACATTAGTTTTGACAGGGTTATTCAAAAGATATTCATTCTTTTTTAATTTGTTGATGGTCCCCTATGGCGTTTCAGTAAAAAATCTTCACGGAGATGTATGACGTATACTATTATATTTATACACTAAGAGTTTCGAGATGATTCCTCATGTATTTTTCTAGATATTTAGTAAAATGTCTAAAATCGCAAGTGTCCCATAATCAATGGCAATATAGTGTATTTGCAGTTCAGAAACAAAGCACTGTGTTTTAGACCTCATTTCAAATTTTATTTTAAAACTTTAAGTGCGTGTTTTAATGACATTTGTGAGCTGAACAATTAAAATGATTCGTATTTTGTATGAAATAAGGTTTACAACAAAAGGTTTATAACAACAACAACAAAAAATATTTAATATAGAATAGTAATAAAATATTAATGTGAAGGAGCAATTGAAAACAATAGTATTTTGGAATTTAACATACCGTATTTACTCGTGTATAAGGCGCACATTTTTTCCAAAAACTTAGGGCAAAACTCCTAGGTGCGCCTTATATACGGAATAATTTTTTACTGTTGGATGCAGTCGAACGATATACACATGAAACAAAAAAATATTCAAAGAAGATATTAAAACTCGGAAAATGTTACTTAATTGAAGTATTACTGCATGTTTATTTCATTCCTTGCAGTTTTCTATACAACAAAGCTAATGAAATTATCTAAACGCTAATTAGCAATTCTCTTTACCGTCACTCATTCCTATTTCCCTTCATTCTCTTACAACCCGAAGTCTAAAAATGCATTTTCGTCTTGTTTTCTGGTCTGGTGTAATGTTTGTATCGATTTTTTTTTTTTTTTTTTTTTTTTTACTGAAATTTATTTGGTCATTCTTCATTAGCGTATCAAATTTATGGTGCGCGTTATATACGAGATTTTAAGAAATCGCCATTTTTACTTGTAAAGTAGGGGTGCGCCTTATACACGCGTGCGCCCTATACACGAGTAAATACGGTATTTAGCTTTAAATCTTATCTTTATGAACACAAAATATTTTAATTTTAACATAACTTCATACTTTATAATTTAATTTGGTGAAAATTTAATGCTTTTATTTTAACCCAAATGTGTGATGTCACATTCCTACTTACCCCCTCCCACCCCCTTGTCACAATTTCATGAACCCCCCTCCCCCTTTTCAAGCGTGATATCATTTATGGACGGGTCCTTAACTCATCAATAATAATTAAAATAAATAAATAAATAAATAAAATTTTCAAAGAATGCTTAGTTTATTCATGTCTTTTACCACCGGTTTTTCAAAACAGAAATTTTTGCCTAGTTGAATCAGAAAAAATGCTGGATTAAATAATACAAAATTTACAATAAAAATTTACTGGTGAGAATAATAAAGCATGACTGGAATATGGATGCCCGTACAAGGTTCGAGCAAATCATGATTGGCAAAAACACGTTGCCCGTATGACGTACGGGCAAATCAGAGAAGCGGTAACACGCCTGATAACATGTACAATTATGGGGGGGAAAAGTAAACACCACTAATTCTGCAGCAAATTATAATAAAAGAATGTTACTGGTACCGAACGCTTGGAAATAAAGGCTACTTTTATGAGGTGTCTATATATATATATATATTTTTTAAAGACTATCTGTATACAAAAAATAACCACACTTTTTTTTTCAAAAGAAGTAACCAAATTTGGTATTATAAATAAAATCCATACCCTTCAATTAGATTAAACACATATATTTCCATGAAATTGGCATGATTAGTTAAAAAAATTATTATTTTAAAATAGTGATGGGCGATTTCGATTTTTTAAATCGATTTAATCGATACTATGGCCAACTCGATTTAATCGATACTTTAAAATTTTTAATCGATTCCTCTGAAGATAATATCATTTTCATTTTCCTTCAAATGTCGCAGATAAAGTATTTGAATGTGCTAATTCCAAAATTTCTATTTCATACATGTTAAAACTTCCAATTTCACTATCACGGTGGGAACCGTTCAAGTATTACGTAAGCACTAAAAGGGGAAGGAGGGTCCAGAGTCTGCTTATTTTTTCTGACAAGGGGGAGGGTGGTCACGACAATTCTTACATAAGTATTAAACAACGAAGCAACTGCAGTTCAAATGCAACAAGTATGATGGGGAAAGAGCGTTCAACAGTCCGTTCGAAATTCGCCGTTTATTTTCGATTTCATCCTTTATTTATCCATCGGCAGTCGCTGACCCGCATCACCCACTCGCCCTTTGTCTTCATTGTTGTCTGTTAAGTTGTGTGCCAAGTCAAGTACATTGCAAGACTAGAAAAACACAGGAACCGGTGTGGCTGGGTTCTGTTGCCAGGGTAACTGGTCAGCTGACTTTATTTTAGGTAAGTCCGGTATTTTCTTTTCTCCCGTTCAATCGGTCATGGAATTTCGCGAATTTTTGCAGAATTTCTGGAAATTTTTGTCTTTCCGCTCCTATTGTCGAATTTCCTTCTATACAGGTTTTGGAACTTTAGAAAGCAGAAAACCTACTTGGGGTTTTTCTTGTCTCGGATACACAGCACAGATGTATATTGTTTTAGTTCAGTTGCATAGTGAATTTACATAGTGAATTTTTAGTGAAAGAGTATTGCTTTTAGTTGCATAGTGAATTTAGTCGGATTTAATTATGGATGCTAACATTTACAAATCCTTATTATATCAGAAACTTTATCAGAGCTTTAAAAAATCTCGAAACGATACTCCGGCCCTAGTCGTGCAAAAAATGGCGAATGATGTTTGGCGACGGTACAAAAATGAAGCAAAGTGCGACAAAGATCTTGAAAGGCTTTTTTTAAAGAGAATTGAGGAAAAACTGCATATTACAACCAAACAGAAATCAACTTTTTTGAACTTTTTCACTAAGGTAAGTATTTAATTTTACCAAACAAATATTAAAGTTCGTAGAAATATAGAGTAGCTAACGTTATATTCTCAAGAGTGATTTCTAAAGTCTTGACATAGCTCTCTAGTTAATGGAAAAAAAAAAAAAAAAAAAAAAAAAATCAACAAATTTCTATGTTTGTTGAAAACCTGTTTATTTTAAATTCTAAAATTTCCTTTATTTAAATGTTAAATTTTTACATTGTCTTTTTATTCATCTCATCAAATTCTATCTTAAAATATATTACTTTTGTATGTCAGTTGGTTCGTCTTTTATTTGAAAAAGACATTTGAGATTTATATTTCTTAATCTTATTATAGATTAGCGTTTCCGCTCTAGCTATGAAGTAATAAATATCTTAATTACTCATAAAGTGTTAAAAAAATTAATTAAAAAATGCCTGCCTCTCATTAATATTTACCTACTGTAGTCTCTTTTCGCGTGTTTAAAAGAATGTGCTAATTGTTATTACTTTGAGAAGATATTTCAATAAATAAATAAATAATAATAATAATAATGTGCTAAATATTTGTTGTTTAAATCCCAATTCTATAATTTTTATTATATTTAATTTCATCCTTTTTTGTTATCGAAAATGCAGACATGCTAACATATTTTTAAAAACTCAACATTTATAGCCGACAGAGAGTAAACGGGCCAAATGGGTTCTTAAAGTACTGGTTGAAGAACAATAATGACTGACATTTGTATGATTCATGTCAAAAATTTCAGTTATGATGACTAAGTAAGTTAAGACTTCTTGTATATCTTGCTTTATTGTTCAATGTGATAAATAACAATATATTTAAACCATTTTGTATTCTGTGGTTTGTTTAATGCAATAAGCAACAATATATTAAAACCATTTTATATATTTTGATATCACAATACCTATATGCCTATATAAATTTGTAGGATTAATAATGTAATTGATTGGTAACTTTTTATAAGTCAAGAAGTATTGATGTATAAACTGTCATAAAATCTTACCTAAGCAAAGGGGGGGGGGGGTCTAGCATTTGCTTATATTTTCTTACAAGGGGGGGGGGAGGGGGTACAAAATGACTAAAAATATTCTTACGTAATACTTGAACGGACCCGTGTCAAAATTAAATGATAACTTACGCCCATCATGATGATTCAATAAGCATAAGTTCATCGACGTATGTGCATTTAAAACAAAATATTAGCACTTTATTATCCAAACAAATTGCTGAATTTCGGCCCACACGCTTTTAGATGCCTACAACCAAAATTTGAAAGAGCATAAAAGCGACACCTTTTGGGCAGTATACAAAGCCTAATAAGGATATATTTATGTAATAGTGCAACAGAATATGAAGTTTGTTTAAATTCCATGCATAAGTTTTGAAATAGAGCTATCACAAATATCGTGAAAAATGCAGAGCAGTCTATTGCATAATTTACACGAAAACGTAATCAGGAACATCTTATGTCAACATCTAACAGAATATTAAATTTGATGAAATTATGTTCATTAATTCTTGAAATATTCTCGCTAACATCGTGAAAAAAAGTATTGAATTCAGGGAGTTGTCCAGAAGGACATCCCTTTCCCGGAGCATTGAATGGTACACCAGAAAAATTTCAGATTTTTAAATGCTTCATGGAGAAAAGTCCAACCCCCGTCCCTCCCTCACATATACAGAAATCTAGAATGTCTCTCTCGAGAACCGCAAAAATCTCTCTCGAAGAAAAATGTCTGAATTCAACACCCCTTAAAAAAGCAGCATAGCAGCGTAACCTGTCATGATTTACACGATAGCCTAATCAGGAACAAATTATGGCAATGTCAGACAGAGAATTAAATTTGATGAAATTCCGTTCATTTGTTCTTGAGATAATGATCCCTAAAATCATATGTATCCTAAAAGACAGATTTTATGCTAATAAAAAAAACGTTCTAGAGTTCTCTGAAGTCTAGAATGTCTCTCTACGGAGCCACAGAAATCCCTCCCGGAGAAAAATGTCGAGGTTCAACAATGCTGATAAACGCAGCATTGCAACGCCCCCTCTTGAGTGAGCTACACTGAAACCTAATAAGCAACAGCTTATGGGAATGTTTAACTAAATATAAAGTTTCAAGAAAATTCTTGCATTAGTTCATGAGATAGCGATCTTGCAGTAATTAGGAAACATAACAGCATCACCTGTTGAACGATTTTCAGCAAAATATTTCAGCGCCAATTTATACGAAAGTCTAACTAAATCTAAAATTTCAACAGATTCCAAGCATTAGGTTAATGAAATATAGCGCCATAAAATTTTTGTCAGAGACAAAAACAAATAGGGACTGATCAGAGAATAACAGACTGATAGACAGACAATTTACAAAAAAAGTCAAATCGTATTCGAGACAGTCGAAGAGTTCTAAAACGATAAATCCTGCGAAAACCGGAAGTGGAAATTTTTAATGAATCCAATACTTTCTTTTTGTAAAGAAAATAAAAAGTAACAAGCTAGTCAGATGTGGTAAACCCAAAACTTTCTTCTATCTCATACGTTAATACAGTAAAACCTCCATAACGGACACTCCCGAATAACGGACACCTCTATTTAGCGGACAGTTTTCTAATCCCCACTCCCAAAACCTAATTTTTTATATGTTTAACCTCTGAATAACGGACATTCCGAATAGCGGACAGTAATTTTGGCGATAAAGGATGAAAAATTATTTTTAACGAGAAAAGAAAATGAAAAAAAAAAAAATGTAAAAATCCTCTAAATTTATTAGAGTAATGTGTCACAAATTTTTGATCGCAGATAAAAGTAGGGGGTGGACTGAGAATGCAAGTTCTCATCCGAAGCCTTTGAAATTCGACAATGTTAATGTTGTGTTTTTTCCTTCAAACATAACTTCAGTATGCCAGCTACTTGATCAAGGTGTAATATACAATTTTAAATCCTGGTATATAAAACTTTTATTACGCTCAATTCTTTTAAAATTAGATTCTATAAATACACTTGTGAACTGCTTAAAATTAGTTAATGCAGTCAAAGTTATAATTTTGATTTCCTCAGTGGAAAGCGTACGACTATAGTCCAGAAAAGCAGACTGTATATTAAAAGAAAATGAAACACATTTCCGACACAACTGAAGAATTAAGTGAATAAGTAAATGAATGAAATACAGGGTGAGCAAAAAGTCCGTAAAAACTTTAAAAATTCATAAAAACCGAAAAAATAACCGAAATGAGAAACGGTTTGCAGGGTTAGTATCTACAGGTCACGGGGATTTTTTTAAGACATGAAAAAAAAAATAATTCAAAAAGCAGCCAATAGGTGGCGCTGACGTACCCAAATCAAAGAAAAGATACCCAAATAAAGAACAGAATGTTTCCTCAAACCGCCGAACAAGCTTTATGAGGCCTGCCGCTGTTAAAGGCCCCTTTCCCGTCCTCAAATCCTTTTGAAATCGGAATTTACGCAAAGTAATAGTCGCTGATTCCTTGTTCATGTAAAATAACTTCACCAACAAAGCTTTGTCCTTCGCAGTGAGCATCCTTGATCAAGTTCACGGCTCACAACGGTAAACTAGTTGCGGATTAGGAGCGCATGCGCAAGCTCTTATAACCGGTTCATTTGCATATTTCCGCGGAAATCGCAAGTACCAGCGCCATCTGTCGGCTGTTTTTTGAATTATTTTTTATTTCTGTCTTAAAAAATCCCCGTGACCTATGGATGCTAACCCTGCAAACCGTTTTTCATTTCGGTTATTTTTTCGGTTTTTATGAATTTTTAAAGTTTTTACGGACTTTTTGCTCACCCTGTATATCAGGAGTGAAGAATCTGCCAATTTTTTCATTAATTTTGATGATGAAATGCTTACTGAAGAAGAATCAATTATTGTATGCTTCTATACTACTTCAGAATTTTTGACAAAAGCTGACTTTTAGTGATGATAAAAGAGATACTGAAACTGAAGAAGTTTCCTGCAATATCGATAATTTCGAAGAAGAGACTTAAAAACAGTGAACTGTCACACAGTTATTTTGTATTAAAAAAATAGTTTAAAAGGATTACAATTACTGACAGAGTTAAATCGCAAGCGAAAGCAAACTTTTGTAACAGGTTTTTTCCAAAGCATGTAGTAAATTGTGGATAAAGGTATGCACAGTTTTATTTCAGTTTTATTACTCAAAAACTAATTTTAATTTCTGATTAATCATATGATAGAGATTTTAGCGCATATAAAAGTCAATTAATTAAACATTAAACATTTCTTACCAAGTTTTTAACCTCTGAGTTTTTCCCAATAGCGGACACCTCCGAATAGCGGACAATTTCCGCGCTCCCGAGGTGTCCGTTATTTAGAGGTTTTACTGTATTTCATGAAAAATGCAGCATAGTAGCGGCACCGGTTAGGTGATTTACACCAAAACTTATGTCAACTTCTAACTGAATCTAACTGTTTGATAAATATCAGTGCACTAGTTTCTAAGATAGAACAATTGGAAAACCTCAAAAAACAAACAAAAAAACTGCAAAACAGCGTTTTTTGTTGGGTGATGTACAACAAAAATTAATCAGGTACTAGTTGAATATGAATTTTGGTGAAAATCCATGCATTAGTTCGCGAAATAACATTTTATATATTCTCATAGTCTATACAGATATTGCAAAATTATGAAAAATGCAGCATGTCAGCGACACCTGTAGGGCAATTTACACCAAAAACTAAACAACACTAATCTTATATCAGGGATTTACTGAATCTGAATTTTGATGAAAATTTGTGAATTAGTTCTTGAGATAGCGCTATTGCTTTAATCATGAATAATGAAGTATAGCAGTGCCACCTCTTGAGCGATTTCCATTAAATCATCAGCATCAAATCATATCAAGACCTAATTGAATCTAAATTTTTATGAAAGTCCGTGCATAAGTTCTTGAGATAGAGCTAAAGTGGAAACGAAGAGAAAACTGCGCCCGGTTCAGAGTTCCTATTTAGCGCCTCCCCCCCACCACATTAACTTTTTTTTGGGATAGGCCAGAAGTGACGTTGTAGTAAAAATTTCGCGCCCCCTAAATTTCCGCGCTCGGGGCGATCGCCCCCTTCAATTCCCTCTCTTTCGCATGGCGCTGAGTGGAAATTGTGAAAAATGCAACATAACAGCGCCATCTTTGAAGTGATATACACCAAAATATGCAAAACATCAATTCACATGAAGAATTAACTGAATCTGAAATTTAATGAAAATCCGATGCATTAGTTATTCAGATATAGCTATTGCATAAATCGCAAAAAATTTAGCATAGAAGCGCCACCTGTAATTCGATATACACCAAAAATTAATCAGATTCAGTTTATATCAAGGTCAAACAAAATCTAAAGTTTTGTGAAATTCCGTACATTTGTTCTTGAGATAGAGCTGTCAGAAACTTTTGTCACATACAGACTCACAAAGTGTCAGACAGACTTATAGACAGATATTTTCTAAAAACCATCAAATCATGTTAAAGATTTTCTAAAATATATAAATCCATCGAAAACCAGAAGTCGAAATTTTTCACGAGTGTAATACTTTCTTCTTGTAAAGATACAAAAGAAAATAAAAACGTAAAATCGATTCTGCCCGTAAGATCGGCACAGCACAGCACAGCCATGGCGAATCGATTCTCTATAGATTTCGATTTCGATTTTTAGATTTACTACTTTAAATCGATCGACGTTTTAGATTGAATCGATTTTTCTAATTTTATTGTTTTAATGGTAGTATTGATGTAAAATTACGTATAAGGAAGGATTTTTTTTTCTTTGTAGGCTAAATGAGTGTTGAATGCAGGTATTTTCACCATGAGGGGTATCTGCGATTCCAGAGGAAGGCATGTTTCACACCTCTGTAAAAGAGGGGAAATCACATTTGTGCGTTAAAAAGCATAAAATCTCAAAACTTCTAAGAGGGGGGGGGGGGAGGATGTCCCCTGCGGGCCACCCCATGAATTCGACACTAGGTACAATCGTTATATTTTTGTTTAGAAGTCCAGTTATTTGGATTATTAATTTATTATGTTTTAATTTTCACGCTTGTCCCTTCTAATCCCCCCCCCTCTTCCGCACCAATCTTAACTTACAGGACCGTGCGAAATATGCATGAAGTTTTAAAAATGCCCATTTCTCGATCTATTTTATTATAGATCCACATTTTGAATCCTTGACAAAACATACATATGGGGTCGCCCTTCCGCCCATTTGAGGTTTACCTGCGCCACACCGGGAAGCACATTTTTTGTTTCTTCAAAAGAAACAAAAAATTGTTGTTTGGGGGGGGGGGGGACTTGCACCCCCCTCAACACACAACTTAAAATTTCGCTCATTTAATTTTCTACCATTTTTAACTTAAAAGTTTAAGCTACATGGCACCCCCGGTGCTGTGGACCCCCACCCTATCGGTTATTCACCTAATTTTGCTCATTTCTTCACTTCATTTCAATCTTTAAAAGGCTATAACTTTGGATACTTTTATAGGAGCTACAGTGGGCAGAAAAATTCTAGTTTAGCTAACTTTCCGTCGCCGTTTTTTTTTGCTATTCCAGTTTTATGGTTTTTCCCATAGGACCGTTTTGGGGGGACAGGGGGGGGGGCGTTTCTCATTTTTTATGTAATATGTCTATTGAAAGCTTATGCCTCATACATTACAAATCTAGCATTAAAATTTTTCTCTCATCATTCTCGGTCACGTTACGGATCCGTAATGGGTTAAAATTTTAATTTCTCAAATTTCTTCCAAAAAAAAAAAAAAAAAAAAAAAAACATTGGTACATGTCAGCGAAATTGGGGTTCGAACTCGCAACCGTTTGATTGTGGATTAGGGTGGTGCGAAAAAACAAAAGTTTTTATTTCCGAATCGCTATAGTGCGGAAAAGTTGCGATTGGTAAATACAAGAAAAACTAAAAAAAATTTTTTGAAATCGGACATTATCTTCCGATCGCGCAAACCACCTAAAAATTCAAAAAAATTGAAAAATTCCTATTTTTTCAATTTTTTTTTTAAAATATTACATATACACATATTTTATCACTATAGTCATAAATATTTGCATATTGTACTGTTTAATAGTAATAAAAAATAAATTGCGTTTAGAGAATATCTTCCGATCGCGCAAGCTCATTAAAAATCGGGAAAAATTCAATTTTCAGTGATTTTTGATATATTAAGAAAATAATTAAATAAGCTCAGTTTGCAGTCTCATGTTAAAATTTAAATGTAAATTAATACTATTGAGCATGTTATGCTATTTTTGAACAACCGAGATCTTACCACAACGAGATCGCTGCAAGGTTTAGTAGTTCTTCAAGGTTTAGAGTTTCGCGCTCATCCTGTTAGCCACGTTGCGAAAAATCGTTGAAGTCGCCTTACGTGTCCGCATGCTTCTGTCCCCAACCTCGTCCACTTGCACAGAGCGCCATTTCGTATCAGTGAGCCCGTGAACGAATTTCGTTTGTTAATTGTAGATGTATTGTGTTATTTAAAATACATTAACATGTGACAGGGACACGGATCTGGATACGTCGTTGACAAACAAAATTACTAGACAATCTTTTCATTGTCCTATATTCGGTCATCCAAGAGATTTTCTGCCAAATATTCTTCCAACACACGAAGATGTTCTTCAATGCTACCTTGAGGAGAGGTCTCTATTAGCAAGTAAATTCAACATCATTAAAGTGAGTTTCTCATTTGTCAGCAATACAGTGGCACAAAAAATAAAATATATTTATTAGAAGGCGTCAATCCCAAAAGTGTTTGATTGTAGAATCATTTAGCTAATTAATGCCTAGTACGATAATATTCTAAACTAACGAAATCTTATATTCGAGACAAGGAACAGCCAAACCTTATAAAAAAGTTTGATGAATTTAAAAAACAAGAATCTCAACTGTGTGATATTTCAGCCTGCAAACGTGTAATGAATTTATATTGCTCCTGTAAAAAGTCACCAGATCTGAGGGAGTGTCTAATTGAGACCAATTGTACTCAAAAACACAAAATTCCAGTCATTGAGCATAGATTTATCTACCTCCAGAGAAAGGACGGAACGGGAAAATTGGTACTAAAGTTTTAAAAAAAAGAAAAAAAAACTGAGTACAAGACTTGGAAGACGAAACTATATATTGAAAAGGCAACCTTCCAAATTTGTTGAAGCGAAAATAAAAGACCTTGAGCATTTAGATGAAATACATGAGAATTTAATGCTAATGTAGGTATATGTAAAATATCATTACCATGACGGATACAGCCTATCAGATTTAAGAAGAAATTACCATGGCAAATGAAAGTGGAGTTACAATCTACATCTTTACATTGCGATCGCAATGGTGTATCTGACAGTGCAGGTGCTGCTAAGGCGTTGAGTGTACTAGAAGATATTCCTGTAATAACTAAAACAGATGCTTTTCAAGTTATTGACCTATACAAAATTAGAAGAAAACAAACAGAAAGAAAAAAATTACGGCAAAGTCAAGTGGAATCAGAAGAACCACATGACATACATTTTGATGGAAAAAAGGACGATTATTTAGTTATCCTCCTCGGTTCTGAGACAAATATCACGATGGACAACATACACTGTTTAAAATTACTATAAACGATCTTCAAATATGTATCATTCTTCATATCAATGCGTGTTATATGGACGCATTTATTGAAAAGGTCTAGATGTATTTTTAACGATTTTAGAAGTATTTAAATTCTTTTAAAGGATTTTCTTTAGTTTCTCGTACAGGCGCTATATTCGTGAAGAATGTTTGACAAAAAATCTCTTGGAGATGACAAAATATAGGACAATGAAAAGATTGTCCAGTAATTTTCTTTGTCAACGACGTATGCAGATCCGTGTACCTGTCACATGTTAATGTATTTTAAATAACACAATACATCTACAATTAAAAAACGAAATTCGTTCACGGGCTCACTGATACGAAATGGCGCACTGTGCAAGAGGACGAGGTTGGGGAGAGAAAAGGATGTGGACACATAGGCCGACTTCAACGCTGTTTCGCAACGTGGCTAATAGGAGTTGCGCGAACTACTAAACCTTTTCGTCCTGAAGCGATTTCGTCGTGGTAAGATCTCGGTTGTTCAAAAATAGCATAACATGCTCAGTAGTATTAATTTACATTTAAATTTTAACATGAGACCGCAAATTGAACTTATTTAATTATTTTCTTAATGCATCAAAAATCACTGAAAATTGAATTTTTTCCGATTTTTAATGAGCTTGCGCGATCTGAAGATATTCTCTAAAGGCATTTTATTTTTTTATTATTATTAAATAGTACAATATGTAAATATTTTTCACTATAGTGATAAAATATATGTATATGTAATATTTTTTAAAAAATTTTGAAAAAATCGAAATTTTTCAATTTTTTTGAATTTTTAGGTGGTTTGCGCGATCGGAAGATAATGTCCGATTTCAAATTTTTTTTTTTAGTTTTTCTTGTATTTACCAATCGCAACTTTTCCGCACTATAGCGATTCGGAAATAAAAACTTTTGTTTTTTCGCACCACCCTATTGTGGATGCAATCCCTAAGCTTATTGGCCACCGAGCGCTCAGCAGCTCTATTATTTCTTTAGATTGTCATTTTTAAATTCGTAATATCTTTTGAATGGAATGTCCGATTTGAATAGTTCAAAAAGTAATCTACAGGTATTGAAACAGTCATGAATACAAAATGATTTACTTGGAAAAGGATTAATGCAAAGGTATCGATAGCACGGTCTAACTTTTGTCGGCGTAATCGCGTTTTAAAATGTGAGAAAGTAATTATAGTGAGGTGATTAATTATAGTGACAATAGCTGGACATATGGACATATTTTTTTTAAATAGATACTGATATGTTCTTTAATATTGTAGAACATTTTTTTGTTCATTTAAAAATATTTCCTGCACAATAAAATATTTCCTGACGATTGAAAAAATATGACATAACGATTCAAAAAACTACAACCCTTGGCAAAAAGTTTCTGATCACTGTTATCAAGTTTATGAGTTTTATATTTCGAAGCGTATACTTTGCGATTCAAGAGCATAGGAACGTTTTGCAGTATGCCAAATAAAAGAAAGAATGTTAAAATATAAATAAAAAGTGAATTCAATGTTGCAATCATATAATTTATAATTATAATGCAGGCAAAAATGTTTCCTCGTGAGAAAAAAAATATCCAATCAAGATCGAAGTTGGAAAATAGTAATCGATCACCGAGGAAAAAAGTTTGAAATTTGCATATTGAAGATAGATTAGAGTGCCTGCGCATGCGTATGATATATGAATCCTCTTTTAAAGAAGAAATCTTCCAGTTGCGAGATCAAAAGCAAGTCTGAAGTGCTGGAAAATGACTCGTGTGAAAAACCTGTCTCGCGAGTTAAAAATCCACATGATTTAATTATTAGAAGAAGTAAATTCACAATGGAAAGTGGCTGATTTATGAAATTGAGCTCAAAGTACAGTATGCAATATTTGGAAAAAATATCAGTTGACTAATAGCGTGGAAAATTTACCTCGAAGTGGACGACCACGAATGTCAATACCTAGGAAGGAAAAGAAAAATTGTGAAAATATCGAAAAGAAAGCGGCGAGCAACCTCAAAACAACTTGATTCCGAATGGTCTAAATATAACGTAAAAGCATGTGACCGCAGTACGTAATCATCTAAATGTAGCAAGATTTAAATCTTGTAAAATTAAAACAAAATCTTACATGATAAAGAAGCATAGAAAAGAGCGCCTGCAATGGTGTAAAAAACATGTGCACTAGCCATTTGATATATGAAATAAAGTTATTTTTACCAATGAATTTCGCATATCTATCGGTAAAAGTGATGACTGTGGAACATTTGTTTGGAGGAGAGTTGGTGAAAAGTTCAATGATAAGTGTATCAATACAAAGACTAAATTTTCACCTGCATTTGCAGTTTGGAGTTGTATTACATCACAACGCGTCGGAAAGTTGTGTATTGTGTTACGTACAGTAAGCTTTGAAGTTTACATTGACATTTTAGTGGATTTTTTGATTCTCAGCATCGATCAATAATTCGGAAATCAAAATGACTTCTTATTTCAAGATGACAATTAGCTCCCCAACGCAACAAATCAATGAAGAAATTTCTACAAAATGTAGGTAATATACCAATTCAAACCATAACGTGACCGCCCAATAGTCCGGATCTTAATCCCATCGAAAATATGTGAAATATATTAAAAAGAAAAATCGATTTTCGATGAATTACAAATGCCATAGAACTTACGTAAAGCTATAAGGGAATGTTGGGGTGAAGTTGCTCCCAATGAGTGTAAAAATCTTAATGAGTCCAGTCCACTAACAATTTCGACTGTCATCCAAAATAAAGGTGGATATACGAAATATATAATTACAGTGATCGTTTATTTTTTTCCAAATCAAAGCATGATCGGATAATTTTTTCTTTGGTGCCTAAATTTCAATCACAATTTTTCTGTTTATAAATTGATGAATGGTGATTTTTCTTTATTGCATATTGTTGTTCATTATATGTAACACAAATATATTATCGCCAATAGTCGTTTCATTTTTATGCAGTGAGAATAAATAATCTTTTCTTACAAAAGATGGTAGTGTTAATGTAATGATCGGAAACTTTTTGCCAAGGGTTGTAGTCGTTAGGGGCCACCGTAATACTTACCCATCATGGATTTGTATATGAAAATAAAACATGTGAAAACTATTTATACAATGCATTGCAATTCATAAACAAAATTTAAATATCGTTAATGTACATAGTAATGCTGTATTAAAGAACTGCTGATTACCAATTTCGACAAATTATATAAAACGCCAAACTACTCAAGTAGTACCGAACTGCGTAAAAGAAACATCTTTATAACTCCAAAAATAATAACTCTATTAACTAACAATTAACTGCGTCGGATTAAGCGTCTCAATTTCAATTAAAATCTACCTCTGAATTGAAATTTGAATGAAATACAGGTTTATGAAAAATTGAAGAATGTGGAAAACAGGATTACAAATATCTCGGCAACTAATAATCCGATCGACTTTGTTTTATATGCAAAATGTGTGTTATTTTATTGCCTTTTACGTCCATTCCTTAGAACAAAAAAATTCGAAAATTTTTATGTACCTTTCATCAGAACGAATTTTTTGAGAGTCCGAAAAAATTAGTTCCGGATAATCGAAGTTGCTGATATTAAATAGGCTTCGTCCCATTCTTACGTACTAACTACATACAAAATTTCAAGTCTCTATCTCAATTCGTTCGGGAGATAGAGCGTTTACAGACAGACAGACAGACGGACGGCAAATTTTTTTTTTCTAAAATTATGTTTTTCGGAATCTCCACTATCTAAAACGTGTAAATCCGTCAAAAAATTTTTTTCGATTTTCAAAACGATTGCAAGACTTACCCTATACTACGTATGATGGGTAAGTAATACACACGTAATTGTTCAAGTTTTCACTTCTGTCGGCACTCCCGGAGTGCCACTATTTTTTTTCCACGTCCGTCCGTCCTAATCCCTCCCTCCCTACCGCCTCCCCAGGGGTGGAAGGCTGTAATTACGGTCCAGCTGATTGTCTAAATTTTGGAATTACTAATTTTGAGCTTATCTGTATGAATCTGTGAATATCGAAATATCGATTCTGGAGCTGAGAAATCGATTCTTTTTATGATCGATGCTGTTTTTTTCGAAGTCGATTTTAATCGATTCTCAAAATTTCCAGAATCGCCCATCACTATTTTAAAATGAGCCTATTTTAAGGGCATTATCCAAACTGATGTTCGCTACTCGATTTTTGAAATACTACAGAATGACTAAGTCACTTCTATTGATGCGTAATTTTTGCCAATATGACCATTTCACTCACTTAACCTTTTCAAGGGCAAGGTACTTGAATTCATAAAATGTTGAAATAATTGATTGATATCAGTATTTACAAGAAAATTCATTTATAAACAAGTAAAAGTAGGTTTTCACATACAAAATCAAAGTGCTACTCAACCATCTTTTAAGATATAGACGAAACAAAAAATGCTCTGGAATCTTTGCATCAAGGTCAAAAGACATAAAAGAAAAATATTTTTCAATTTCTGTTTTTTCTAGATAATTTTAAATCTTTTTAAAAAAATTAAATGGCCGCCATTTTAAAACTAGATTGCGGATGAAGCTGACCAACGAGCTCGGTCGAGACATTGGTAATGTGCTATGTGCACATCACGTTACATCCAAATCGGCTCCTAAATATGATAATTGCAGCATGGCAAAGATCGTATATATCTATATCTATCTATCTATCTATCTATCTATCTATCTATCGATATATATATATATATATATATATATATATATAT
Source organism: Maratus speculifer (assembly GCA_964019185.1). NCBI lineage: Eukaryota > Metazoa > Arthropoda > Arachnida > Araneae > Salticidae > Maratus > Maratus speculifer. The sequence goes on from OZ025303.1 coordinate 98,568,842, forward strand.
ATATATATATATATAATTACGAATAAAATCAAAGTAACTCAGATATTACGAAAACAATAAACCAATGAAACCAGTATTTATACTGTCATTCTATTAAAATCGTTTGAAGTGATGTAGAAAGCAGATTACCAAAATTATGAAAGGCAGATGGATAAATAGGCAGTAGAAGGCTTTTTTATTAAACTACTTATCAGGGGTGCACAGTTTAATACAAAAGCAAAACATCCAAACAGTTTTTGTTATAGGTCGTGCTATAAGCTAAGAAATTCGACCCATAATGCACCCGACTGGTTGGATTTTATTTACTATTTCAAATTAGGAAAAGAGGAATTCACAATATTAAATAATAACTATAATAAAATATACATAAAAAATATATATACAAAAATATTTGCCAAACATATATCTTGAATGAGCAATATATTAAGAGAACTGGATCAGTCATGTGCTATGTCACATTTAAAACTACATGTGACACAGCATAAAGTTAAAAATTACAGTTATCACAGCAAATGTAGATGATAAAATTAAAATAATAACAATAATTATGATATTAAAAATTAGTAGATCATACATTATATTATACCACTCATTCTACAATTAAAATCAGCAATTAATACTGTTAAAGGCATTACTTTTTTAAATAATTATAAATAATACTGTTTTAATTTTTAACTAAAAATATAATACTTCTACTCCAAATGCATAATATATAAAGTCTTTTCGGCATGTGCCGGGTGGAAAAAAATTTCATAATGTCTGTTTTTTTTTTTTTTTTTTTTTTTTTAACATAATTTATTTTATTGAAACACACGAAGCTATAATTAGTGGAACTCGATTAAATGATTCAATAAATTATAATATTTTACTAATTTTAATATTTTGCAAATTTTACTCAAATCTTAAAAAACTAAAATTCTACGAATTCTATCAAAGAAGCTTCGTCAATAAATAATTTGAATGAGTATTGCGCCTAATTAGTAGCTATAGCCAAATTGGTATAATTTATTGTTGCTTAATTTTTATCCCAAATTTGGCAAAGATATAGTAATGTGCTATTTTCAAACTATTTTACTTTTACTTTCAACAAAAATGTAGTCCTTCAACTGTAATCATTAAGGGGGTTCCCCCCCCCCCCCCCTTAAAAGAAAAATAACAATCGGATGGGGCAATTTTAAAACTTTTTTCTATCTAATCCATAGTAATGTTTCAAAACTCGTTATCACAGTGCCAAAATTGAATGGTAAACTATATCTATCATGGGAACTCTACTGATATGAAATTCCATGCATTAGTTCTTGAGGTATGATTATCGCTAAAATAGCGTAAATTATATAAAATGCAGCATAGCAACGCCATTTGTTGGGTGATTTACACCGTAACCTAATTTGCAATAACATATGTCAACGTCTATCAGAATATGAAGTTTGATCAAAATCTTTACATTAGTTCTTGAGATAAGACTACAGCGGAAATCGCGAAAATTGTAGAGAAGCAGTGCGACAGGTTGGGCGATTTACACCAAAATGTAAACAACACCGAGACGTATTAAGAATAACTAAATCTGAAGTTTTATGAAAATCCGTGCATTATTTCTAGAAATAGAGTTATTTCAGAAATCGTAAAAAAAATCCGTATAGCAGAGCAATCTGTTGAGAAATTTACACCAAAATGTAGAAAATGTCAAGGACTAACTGAATCCGAAGTTTGATGAAAATCCCTGCATTATTTCTTGAGATAGAGCTATTATGAAAATCGCGAAAATGCTGCGTATCAGTGCCACTTGAAGAGAGATTTGCAGCAAAAACTAATCAGTGAATATAAATTTTTAATAAATTCCATGCGTTAGTTCTTGAAATAGAGCGCCTACAAAATTTGTGTCACATACAGACAGAGTCACAGACTCACAAATTCACATACTCTCAGGCAGACATTTTGTAAAAACATGTTTTTTTCCCCCATCTCAGGTCCCTAAAACGTGTAAATCCGTCGAAAACCGGAAGTCGAAAATATTTACGAATCCATTACCTTTTTTTCTTGCATAGATAGAAGAAAGAAAAAATTAGTCAAAAGTGGCAATCCCAAAACTTTTTTGTATCTCATGCATGTTAATACTTCGAAATTCGCTACCACAGTGTCAAAATTAAATGACAATCTATGCTCATCGTGAGGATTATAAAGACATGAAATTCCGTATATTATTCTTGAAATAGGATTACTGTGATATCGTGAAAAATGCAATATAAAATTACCACCTGTTGGGCTATTTATACCAAAACATAAACAGCAATAATATTTATCGAGGTTTATCTGAATTTGAAGTTTGGTGAAAATTCGCAAATTCCTAGTTCTTGAGATAGAGCTATTGCGGGAATCGGGAAAAATTGAGCATATTAGCGCTAATTATTGGGCGATTGATACCAAAACGTAAACAGAACTACTTTATATCAAAGATTAACTGAATTCGAAGTTTGATGATTATCATTTATTAATTCTTAACATAGAGCTATTACAGAAATTGTGAAAAAGACAACCATTACAGCGTCAACTGTTGAGCGATTTACACTAAACAGTAAACAGCATTCTTTGATATCAAGGACTAACTGAATCTGAAGCTTGTTCAAAATCCGTGCATTAATTCTTGAATATAGAGTGATTGTGGAAATCGTAAAAAAGATAGCATAGCAGCGCCATCCGTAGAGTGATTTTCACCAAAAACTTATCAGTTCCAGTTTATATTAGGGAATACCTGAATACACATTTTTATTAAATTCCGTGCATTAGTTCCTGAGATAGATCTTCCACAAAATTTATGTCAGATACAGATGGACGGACAAAGTCAAAGACACACAGACAGACATTTTGTAAAACACGTTTTTTTGGAATTTCTGACCCCTAAAACGGAAATTCATCAAAAACTGGAATTCGAAAAATTTCACGAATCCAATACTTTCTTCTTGTAAAGATAGAAGAAAGCAAAAAGTAGTAAATTAACTAGTCGTATGTGACAATACCCAACTTTCTTCTGTCTCATGCATGTTAATACTTCAAAAATCGCTATCACAGTTGCCAAAATTAAATGACAGTCTATGCCCATCGTAAGGATTCTAAAGGCATGAAATTCCGTGTATTAGTTCTTGAAATAGACTGTTGTGGATATCGGTAAAAATGAAAAATAAAAGCACCACTTCTTGGGCGAATTATACCAAAGCATAGACAGCAATAATATTTATCAAGATACGCCAGAATCTAAAGTTTGATGAAAAAATTCGTGCCTTGGTTCTTGAGACAGGACTATTGCAAGAATCAGGAAAATTCAGCATAGCGGCTCCACCTGTTGCGCTTCTCACGCCAAAACAACAAGATTAGTTATTGCGGTAATCGTAAAAAAGGCAGCATAGCAGCGCCACCGATTGATCGATTTGCACCAAAAAAATAATCATCATCAATTTTTATTAGGGACCACCTGAATATAAACTTTTATTAAATTCCGTGCATTAGTTCTTGAGATAGAACGACCTCAAATTTTTTGTCACATTACAGACAGACAGACTGACTCACACACTCACAGACAGACATTTTGTAAAAACATGTTTTTTTGGAATCTCTGACTCCTAAAACCTGTAAATTCGTCAAAAACCGGAATTCGAAAATTTTCACGAATCTAATGCTCTCTTCTTGAAATGATGGAAGAAAGTAAAAATAAATTAAAATGCAGCTTTCAAATAAACTACTCTGTTAAAGGTATTTTTTTCTTATACGAAGATGTAAAAATTGAAAATGTGCCATGCTTAAAGTTTAATAAATAGCTGTAATCAGTATTTAACCGGACAATGATAGATCTGTTTCGTTTTATGATTGGCTTATGTGATGTGAAATCAGGGTTCATACAGAGTTGGGAAGAATAAATCCAAGGAGTACATAAAAAAAATCCAAGGATGTCAAAAAAAAAAAAAAAAAATAAGGACTTGCCACTTTAGTTGTTATTTATATGTGGCATGCATTTACACAGCCCCCCGCCAGATGAGGGGGGAGGGATTCCGCAAGCTTCAGACGAAATCAGCGATATTTTAGCAAAAATCGGCGATTTATTGCGATCTTTTGTCGAAATCGGCGGTTTTTCTGCGATCTTTCGACAAAATCGGCGTTTTTCCGTGGTTTTTTTTTTCTTATGAAATTGACGTTTTTTAGACAAAAATTTGCATTTTTGCACAATCTTTTCTCGAAAAGGGCGTTTTACCCCCGCGATCTTTTGACGAATTCGGCATTTTTTCCGTGATCTTTTGATGAAATCAGCGTTTTTTTTTTCAATGATCTTTTGACAAAATATTTGTAAACGATCTTTTATCGAAAACGGCGTTTCTCCCCGAGATCTTTTAACGAAATCGGCGTTATATCCCCAATCTTTAGACGAAATTGACGTTTTCCCGTGGTCTTCAGACGAAATTAGCGTTTTATCTGCGATATTTGGTGAAATTGCAGTTTTAACCGCGATCCTCACAGGAAATTCGCGTTTTTCAGCGATCTTTTGACAAAGTTCGTTGACAAAAACATAGACGAAATCGTCGTTTTCCCCACGAAATATTGACGAAATGTGTGCTTTTTCGGCGATCCTTTCACAAAATTTGCATTTCTCCGCGATTGTTTTTTCCGCGCTCAAAACTGTACAAGTTGGTAACTATGCGGAACTGATAACCCAATTTCAAATTTACAGAAGAGGATGCCTTAAATTTTCGGACGAGAATCACCCCCGAATCCACAGTTATCAGCAAAATTGAGGATGATGAATAGTATTATGAAGAAGAAATCAAAGTTGTACATCTAACTGTGAAGGAATTAAACAGTGTAATCAGCTTTGAAATTAGAAGCTTAGAGGTGTTTGAATTATTCTTTTCACTTTTCTTTCCCTTATGGCCGTGAAAAGTAAATCACTTTGGTGGCTTATTTGTATGATCCCAACAATCACTGCTGTGCTTCTGACGAATGACGTGCATAAAGGGTGTACCGTGCGTTTTACAATCGCGATTTTTTTTTTTTTTTCGGGAGCAATATTGCTCGCGTGCAAAACAGCAATGCAATTTAAGGAGTTTCTAAGGAGTATTTTGTTTATCTAAGTAGTTCTAAGCACTACTTGGGAACGTTTTCATTTCTAAGTAGTTTCTAAGGAGTCTAAGGAGTCTGTACGAACCCTGGAAATGTTATTTTTTAGAGATGATACTTTAATTGTTGCCTGAAAGAGATAGCATACCGGAGGCTAAAAAAAGAAGTTGGAATTTGCACCATGGAAAGAGTAGCAAATGAGGTGCGTTCGCATTATAAGGAGGTTTTAAAAATATTCAGATCTTGGTGTAATAGTATACAGTTCTTCGGATACAATATAAGTATCCGAAATCTTTTGTGTATTCATGTAAATACAATCTGTTTTCTATATTACATAAAAAGTAACTTGTAATAAACCTCAGCAAAGTAATATCCATTCATAAAATGTGAAATAGTTTAATAATATTAAAACGTGACCCAAACAATGTTTCCCAGGTACCATTATTTAATGGAATACTTTTGTGTAGACCTGTAAATGAATAACAAATATTCTTTGCATAACAGATTGTACAGAGTACATTTTAGTATAATATTTCATAGATGCATATCAATTTTACTATATTCGGAAGAGTGTAACATGATTAGAATGAACTTGAAACTATTTTTTCCCTTTGACTGTAATGTAACGGAATACTTTTGATTTTCTCTGTCATTGAACTATGCACTTTTCATAAAATTTGAAATGACTCTACAAATTTATGCAGAAAATATACATTTTAAATTTCAAATGATTCGGTTGAAAAGTTTTTTCTCTGTTATTTGCAGACAGACGGACGGACTGAAAGACGACTATAGGTCTACGTATTCTTATAATTACCAATGCACCTTAATGGTTTCAAGAATCATACGGACAACAAAGCTATCTTATAGGAGTTCCTTATTTTCTTTTTGTGGTAAGAAATCCTAAAAAGAATTCATCGAATTTTTTTGAATTTCTAGAACGCTCTTTATCAGGTTAGGTATAAGTACATACGGGTACAAAGATCAGGCCTCTGCAGCCTGCATGAGGTACATGACATTTTCCAGACTGAAACACTTATATCAGAACAAGCTGCTAAAATATTATCTCTGGTATATTTATAATACCGATAACAATAATACCCAGTTATACCACTACTCTGTTATTTTTCTGATAATGACAAACATAATGAAGAAAGGCAGCAGGATGTTATGAAGAACGAGTTGAAGCAAAAATAAAATAATCTGATTTGATAGCAGAGATATAGTTTTACAAAATCTATTTTTGAGTTTCCAATTATCTATCGACTTTGGGCGCCAACGTGAAGATTAGTATCGATTAAAACAAGCTCTTTAGAAATCTTAATCGATAAAAGATAAAAAGAGGAAGTTTTAGATTTATCAACAACACCTTTAAAAAATATAGTTATTGGGAATTATATGCAATAAAAAAAAGGTCTACTTATCTTAATATTATATTGATCGGAACAAATCGGAAGTTGCACGTCAGAAGTAGCAAATGAGGTGCGTTCGTATTGTAACAAATTTTTAAAAATATGCAGTACTTCGGATACAATGCAATATCTAAAATTTTTTGTGTGTCCCTGTAAATACCAAATGCTTTCTATTATACAGGAATTAATTTGTAGTAAACCTGAGCAACGTATATCAATTTCATAAAATGTGAAGCAGTTTGATATAGTAAAAACGCACTCCAAACAATGCCCCCCTCCCTATACTATTATGTTATTCAATACTTTTGTGTGGTCCAGTATATTAATAAAATTATTCTTTACATTGCAGATTGTGTCTAATGTGAATTTTTATACATAATTAATAGCTGTATATGAATTGTATTATAACCTGCCCCAAACAATGCTTTCCCCTGTACCATTATGAAATTGAATAATTTTGTGTGGCCCTATATAATAATAACAAATATTCTTTGCATCACAGATTGCACAAAATGTATATTTTAGTACATACTTCATAGATTCATACTAATTTTATTATGTTCGAAAAAGTGCAACATCATTAAAATACACTTCAAACTATTTCTTCCCATTGACCTTAATGTAACGGAATTTTTTCGATTGTCCTAGTAATTGAACTATGCATCCGATTTTCATAAAATTTGAAATGACTCGACAAAATTGTGTGATAATAATAATTTCAAACGATTCGGTTGGGTAGTTTTTGCATCGTTATTGTTATATCCGAAAAGACGCATTGAACGACGACTGTAAGTACTAACATATTTACATAATCATGAACGCACCTAAATAGGCAAAAAATAAAAGCTTTTATATAAAATCTTAAGACGAGATAATTGATTCAATTCCCTTGATTGATCCCTTGATTCCCTTCATTCAATCACAAAACACAGAATATGAATTTTAAAAAAACTTGCCGTTTTAGTTAAAAGCCGACGAAATAATAGTATTAATAATAATAAAATAAAAAACAGAAATATTTCATTTCTAGACATTAAGCATGGACCAATCAGAAAACGAATAAAATAAAATAAGTTGCGGAATTCAGCCAATAAAAAGATTCGGATATACTTCAGATTTCGCAATTTTCTACCGAGAACAATAACTTTTTTTCCCAAATATTAATAATACTAATGAAAATTGGTATGTTAAAACATACATTTTATTTAAATTTTTTAGTATTTTCGGTTTGTAATTTCGCGATCATTATCAGAAAACTTTCTTATTATTATTTACTGTTCCATTCATACAAATACGCCACTTCGTTTTAACCCCTTCATTCCCTGGGTCTCCATATGTAGACCACCATTTTTATCTTTTTTAGAAGCGTTTGTTATTAGTTCGTACAGTAAAACCCCGATAATTCGGATTAATTGGGATCGGACTCAATCCGGATTATCCGGAGAATTAGAAAAAAAATGAAGTAAAATATAACATACTAACAGAAAATCACCTTTATGTTAAACTTATCGAATATTTGCAGACAGTAATAATGTTTACTTTGCTTAATTATTCCGAAAACATGTCAGAAAAAGTTTTTTTATTTAGAATACGACGATGAAACAAGTTAATGTTATGGAAATTATCCAATCGCTTCTCAAACTTGAAAAAAAAAAAAAATGACCAAACCGATCCGAATTATCCGGAAATCCGGATTATCGGGGTCTGGATTAGCGGGGTTCTACTGTAATTGCAAACACGTATCACGTATAGTCGTCGAGTCCGTCTGTGCTTCATATAACATATATTAAAAAAAAAAAAAAAAAAAAAAAACAGCCGAATCATTTGAAATTTAAAATACATATTTGTTGCATAATTTTGTCATTTCAAATTTTATGAAAATCGGATGTATATTTTAATTACATGTACATTCAAAAGTATTCCATTACATTACGGTCAACGGGATAAATAGTTTCAAGTGCATTTTAATGATGTTGCACTCTTTTGAACATAATAAAATTGATAATGAATCTATGAAGCATATACCAAAATATATATTTTGTACAATTTGTGGTGCAAAGAATATTTTTTGTTAATTTACAGGGTCACACAAAAGTATTCTCTTACATAATGGAATAAGGAGTAACATATTTTGGCGTGCATTTTAATTATATTAACTTATTCCACATTTAATGAAATTGATATACGTTGTTGAGGTTACTATAGTTACTACAAGTTACTATAACAGTATTGCTATATCAGTATTATTTACAGAGATACACAAAATATTTTGGATACTATATACTGTATCTGAAGTATTGTATACTATTACATCAAGATCTGAATGTTTTTAAAATTTCGTTATAGTATTCTGTTAGTATTCGCACCTCATTTACCATGTTTGACGTGCAATTTCTAACTTGTTATTATTATCTAGTCAGCTTGTAAGTCAAACGCAGGGTTCTTGCTGTCGCTCACCATTGCGCCAAATTGCGACTAAATTATTCATTTGGCGAGTAAACAAGCAATTAGATTCGCCAAATTGCTAGTGCTCAAATTTTGCTTTTTCTTTCTTTCTTTCTTTTTTCGTTTTTCGTACATATGCATATATTCGTACATATATATATATATATATATATTTGTAGCGGATGGTTGAAATTAGATTAATAACAATCGTAGTCGCAGTTATAAAAACTTAGGCAATTTTAGAACATATTGAAAAAAAGGGGGTTCATTAAAGGATTAAAGATGATTTTTTTAGTGCTACACGGCGAATCTATTTTGCTAGTGCTTTTCTCATTTGGCGAATGTTTTTCATTTTTAATTAGCCAAATTACTAACGTTGGTCAAATGTCAGCGAGAACACTGGTCAAACGGTAATAGTCCAAGAGCCGACCGCACAAAACCCTAAGTCATCGAGCACGAGAAAAAGCCCTTTATATTATGGAAGAGTAGTCATAGGGGAATCTAATGATCCATTTCTGTCGGAAGCAAAGTGGTGCATAAGCCAAAATTTAATACCAGTAGTGGCTCATTCGTAGGTCTATTATTGTGTTTGCCGTATAATATAAAAGATTTTTTATTCTGCTCGATGACTTACGATTTTGTGCGATCGGCTCTTGGACCTTTTTAAAGTTCAAATTGTTATATTAATTGTTTTGCAAATATGTATATATATGTGTGTGTGTGTGTTAGTATTTGAGTAGTTTACTTATTTATTTATTCATATTTTTAAAAAATTAACAATTTCGATTTTTTTAACCAATCTTTTAATATAGAAATTGCATGAATACTCAAAGGATTAATAAGTAACCTGCTTGATGGATAAAATTTACTTATTTTTTTTATTAGCTCACAGGCTATCATAGCCTGAGAGCTTATGTGCCCGTCCGTTCTGTATGTATGTTCGTACGTAACGCGATAACTCATGATAAAAATATCGGATCCACTTGAAATTTTGTATATAGGTATATCCTGATAAGGCGCTTCCCTGATTAGTTTTTGGAGTTCATTCGATATGTATAAGAGGGGGAACGGGGGGCTCATGCCCCTCCCCTTAATGGATATAAATGGGTTTTTCATGCAGAATTAACAGTTTTTGTCCAAAATTTAGATATAGGATCATTCTGATGAGGCGATTACGTGACTGTTATTATGTGTTCATTGAATAAGTATAAACAGGGGGAACGGGGGGCTCATGCCCCCCCTTAATTGATATAAACGGGATTTTCATGCAGAATTAACGGTTTTCGTTCAAAATTTAGATATAAGATCATTCGGATGAGGCGATACCGTGGCTGTTATTAGATGTTCATTGAATAAGTATAAACAGGGGGAACGGGGGCCCATGCCCCTCCCCTTAATGGATATAAATGGGTTTTTCATGCAGAATTAACAGTTTTTGTCCAAAATTTAGATATAGGATCACTCTGATGAGGCGATTACGTGACTGTTATTATGTGTTCATTGAATAAGTATAAACAGGGGGAACGGGGGGCTCATGCCCCGCCCCTTAATTGATATAAACGGGATTTTCATGCAGAATTAACGATTTTCGTTCAAAATTTAGATATAGGATCACTCGGATGAGGCGATACCGTGGCTGTTATTAGGTGTTCATTGAATAAGTATAAACAGGGGGAACGGGGGTTCTAATGCTCCCCCCCTTAACTTGCATAAATGGATTTTTCAGTCAGAATTGTCAGATTTCGTTCAAATCTCTGAATAGTTTTGGAAGTTTAATGGTTAAGTATAAAAGAGGAGAATAACTCCTCTTAAATTATATAAATGCTAAATGGATTTTTATTAAGAATTATCCGATTTGCTCTGAATTTTGGATATAGATTTTTTAATATGATAAAGCATGTACTTGATAGTTTAGGAAGTTCAATGATTAAGTATAAAAAAGGAGAAAGGGAAGAGCTGTTTCCCTTTTTTAATTTTTTTTTTCGAACGGAATTAGCGAAAATACAAGTCTGTAATGTACAATTAGTATGCTTAGCCTGTGAGCTCAATGCCATCAGTTTAACTGGGCAATATTCTTTTTATTTCTAAACTATTTTTACAATTAATATTCCATATACTTAAAACATTATATTTATACTAATTTACATGTATCCCTTATTTATATGCATACTAGTGTAAATGCCAGTCAAGGATGGTGGGTAAAAATGGTAGTTTTCATTTAAAATTTGAAATAATTGATAAAAATATTGGCACAGATGTTTCAGATTCACCGATTTTGACGCAATCTTTTAATGTGCCATTTTGGACAGAAAACTTCTAACATATCCCGTGCAAATTGGACTTAAAACGGCCTATAGAGGCGTTGATCAGAGCCTTCGGTATAGGAAAATTGTGTCTTTAATGTCCCTTTAACTTTTGTTAAAGTGCCGTTGAATTAATTCGTTGTTGTAAATGTGATTGAAAGTATTAGGTATTCAAATTAGGATAAGTTTTTATTTGTTGAATAATTCGGAACAAAATATCGTATAAAATCGAAAACTGTGCCAAAAAAAAAAAAAAAAAAAAGAGATTATTTAGAACAAATTAATAATATGTGTAATGCAATGTACTTACATGGGATTTTCCTGAAGGGAGAACATACACCTTTCTTCCACCAGATGGCGTATTCGAGTGCTTGAATCGGCAAATGTTTAAATGCTAACAAGGAAGGTCTCCATTAAGGGCATACTCAGAATTTTTTGAAAAAAATACGAATTAAACTACTCATGTAGGTAATAAAGGATCAGCGAAAATTAGCGGCGGAATTACATTATTAGATATGTAAAAAAATAAAATAGTTTGGAATAATTGGCGTGAAAAGTTGAAAGCGACGCAGGATTTGGCGAGCAGTGCATTTCCTCGCCAAAAGCAGACGATTTTAACGAATCTGAAAATTGATTTTAATTGACTTCACTGTTAAAAAACTGCAGCATTTACTGCAACGTCACTCCACTACTTTTATAGAATATCTCTCTTCTGACGAATGAGAATACTTCATAGCACGCACTGATAAAAATTTGCTGCATTTTGCTGCAACGCACTCCACCGCTTGTATATAATATCTCTATTCCAACCAATGAGAAAGCTCCATTTCACGGCCAAGTAACCGTTTTCTATACAAGCAGGGGAGTGCGTTGCAGCAAAATGCAGCAAATTTTTATCAGTGTATTTTATAATTTGGAACAATTTTAATCAATTTAAATTGTGTTTTAAATGATAAAATATATTAATTTCATTTTGTTATACGTACATATAAACGTGTATGACAAAATTACTCTTAAAAGTAAAGTAAAAATGCAAAACTAAAATTACTTAAACTAAACTTATTTAAATAAATTGAACATAGAAAGTTTTTTCTTTAAAAAGTATTCGAAGCGTAAAGGCGTATTTTTCAAAATTTCGTTTTTTTGCCAACCGGAGATAAATCGCCAAATAAACGAAATTTTTATTATTTTTTTACGGACGTTATAAGGAGGTTCCGCCGAAATTTTTTATAAACATATATAACTGTATGAGAAGAACATTCTGTAATTTTTTCAGATTTTTCTGAGTATGCCCGTATGGAGACCTTCCTTGTAAGAGGCGTGATTGAACAGATGAGTTCGCGCCGGAATCATTACACTGCGTTTTATTACAGCGTGTAAGTAGGATATTTGATGATATGTACATACAATATTTATTTTTTAAATATCATTGTGCATGATATTTATTTTCAAAATATCATTCTGTATGATATTTGTTTTCAAAATATCATTGTATCATTTCATATTTTCAATATTTTCAGTCCAAAAAAAAAAAAAAAAAAAAAAAGTAAGTAAATTTTTTAATTATGATTATGTTATGTTGTTCGGCGGGTAAATAACTTTTGATCTCGCAGTGACTTTTTTCATTCTCCCCTCCCCTCCAAAAAAATAATATTAATAGTAATAAACTTTCTCAAGTTTTACATTTTAAGTGGAATGCCGAATTTTGAAAATATGGGATAAATATAAAAGAAATATCCGATTTATACCAAAACATCTAATATTAAAAAAAAAAAAAAAAAAAAAAAAAAAAAAAAAAAAAAAACGTAATATTTACAAGTTTTTTTTTTTTTTTTTTTTTTTTTTTTTTAAAGTTTTATTCGAAATAAATAGATAGAAATTCAGAAATAAACTAATAATACATTCTTCTCCTTAATCCAACAACAATATAGTATAACGATATTTCCTTATTTGTGGTCCTTTTATTATTAATGGCATTACCCTTTTCCGACAGTCAAAAACAGCAAACAACTTTTTCACATAAAAAGAAGCTTTTAGACGTATAAGAAACACACACACACACATATATATATATATATATATATAAATGTTATAAATTAATAAAATAAAAAGGCATGCTACTTATCACAATATTAAACTGACCAGCGAGGAAAAAAAATTAAAAGCTTTTGGAGCTGTATAAATATTTAAGATTTGTGTAAAGGTTACATTTCAAGTTCAATTATTTAATTTGCTTTCAGATGTTCTTTATTAAACTAGTCGGGTGTCGTAATCCCAAAACTTTCTTCTATCTCATGCATGTTAATATTTCAAAATTCGCTACCACAGTGCCAAAATTAAATGACAATCTATGCTCTTCATGATGATTCTAAAGGCACGAAATTCCGTTCATTAGTTCTTGAAATAGAACTATTGTGGCTATCGGGAAAATTGCAACATAAAAGCGCTACTTATTGAGCGATTTGCACCAAAATGTAAGCAACATCAATTAATGTCAAGGACTAACTAAATCTGAAGTTTGATAGAAATCCGTGCATTAGTTATTGAGACAGAGCTGTTGTGAAAATCCTTAAAAAATGCAGCATCGCAGCGACAATTGTAGAGAGATTTACCCCAAAAACTAATCAGCATCAAATTTATATCAAGGACTACCGGAATATAAATTTTTATCGAATTCCGTGCATTAGTTCTTGAGATAGAGCGCCCACAATATTTATGTCACATACAGGCAGACAGACTCATAGACAGATATTTTGCAAAAACATATTTTTTTGGAAACTCTGACCCTTAAAGCGTGTGAATCCGTCAAAAACCGGAATTCTAAAATTTTCATGAATCCAAGACTTTTTTCTTTTAAAGATAGAAGAAAGTAAAAATGTAGTGTAGATTATGATTAAGATCGAGGACGTATGACTCAATATTGATCATATTTGTAAGACTGATTATAATAAGTCTGGTTTCAGAATTCTGAAAATGATATGATACGTTGAAAATTTATTTTTTAGCGACATATTATAATTTTCTTCGATACTGCCTTTTCTGCAGTCTCCAAAAATAGTAAAAATGCAGCGAATAAAACGGATATTACACAATTAAAATAATTTTCTTATCTCTAAATAGTTAAAAAGATGAGTTAAATTTTTATTTTTTTAAAAATAGATAAAGTACAGTAGAACCCCGCTAATTCGGACCCCATTAATCCGGATCTCCGGATAATCCGGATCGGTTTTGGTCATTTTTTTTCAAGTTTGAGAAGCGATTGGTTAATTTCCATAACATTAACTTGTTCAATCGTCGTATTCTGAATTAAAAAAAACTTTTTCTGACCTCTTTTCGGAATAATTAAGCAAAGTAAACATTTTTACTGTCTGTAAATATTCAATAAATTTAACATAAACGTGATTTTTTGTAAGTATGTTTTATTTTATTTCATTTTTTTTCTAATTCTCCGGATAATCCGGATTTTCGATAAACCGGATTGGGTCTGGTCCCAATTAAGACGAATTATCGGGGTTTTACTGTACTTACATATTAGTGAGATAACTGATCTCTGAGATGATTTTCCCCATATCATTAAAAATATTATCTTTAAGTGTCTGCTATGATTTGAATGCAAATGTATAGTGATGAAATTCCATATTTTTGGAGAAGTTAAGTTTTTGTATACATAGTTTTTTAGGATTATGTATATTCTGTGGTTTTGGCCGTTATTTTTAGCGACAAAGTATAATTTATTTCACTAAAAGTTTTCTGTTAACTCAAGAAAAAAAAAAAAAAAAAAAAAAAAAAAAAAAAAAAAATTGCGTTATTGCCAAAGGCTAGTAACTATTTTTAGAAATATATGACGATGGCGGCAAAGACAAGCGCAAAGTTTTTTGCCTTTATCGCTCTTACATCATTTTTAAATATTGTATAACTTACATTTTTAAATCGTCAAGTAGCGGGAAAAAAATCCTCCACGATATTTGCTTCAAAAGTATGCAGCTTAGTTTAGTGACCACCTTATGGCTATTAAAATAACTAGAAGATCGAGCCAGGCGAGAGCTTCCCGGGTTACATAATAAAAATAAAATCTATTTTTATTTTTAATTTAAAATCGAAAATTTTAATAAGTTTTCTAAATGTAATATGCTTTTTAGATTGCTGACTAATTCCAAAAAAGCATTTTTTTAATTCTTTAAGCGTCCTGTAGATTTTTTTCATTAATGTTTAATTCATAAAATAATAAATGTGCTATGTATTGGTATGAAGATTTTGATTTGATAACTTTATAAATCTTTTTATCCTATTCAATTAAAAAAAAAATAGCATTAATATCAATTTTGTGTTAAATCAGCCTTTGCATTAAAGTATTGCATGACAGAAAAACACGGTTAGGCCGCTTAAAGGATTAAACAAAAAATATTAATTATAAAATCAAATTAAAGCTTTTAAATTTGTCAAAAGTCATATTTCCGTATTAAACGCGCCTGTCAGAAATTATCAGCCTAAGATTTTGTTAACGGCAACAGTTTTGTTTCTGATCTTCATTAAATTGAAATACAGTTTTCAAACAAATTACATTTTAAAGTATTTTTCCCTATTTGGCAGTGTAAAATTTTAAATTATTGACTACATGTTACATATGCGGTTTTTTTTTTATCAATTTACCTGTGATTTTCACAATTCCTTTATTTATTTATTCATGCAGCTTTAATTTCTTTATTCAAAATTATCCGGAAAAAATATTTATAGCTTTATGTGTAAATTGTGTATTAATATTTCTTAATGGAGATACGTAATAGACATTAAAAAGTAGCTAGGGACATAGATGAGTTGCCATTATTGGCGATGCATTGCCCAGAACAAATAAAAAGTATTCTTTTACTGTAATGTAATCGTTTATAAGTCGAAGAACTTTAGACAAAATTTGGGAGTTGAAAATGAGGAGTGGATTTATATACGAGTTAGTAAAATAAAATAAGATAATCGGAGAATGGGCATGTCTTTTAAATAATCCCATATAGGTGTTAGTTTCAGAGAGAAATAAAAGTGGACAATGGTCATTTCCCTGTGATTGACCGCCCCTCCCCCAAAAAGATCAACAATAATGTCCCTTCAATTATTCTATACTCATTTTCTCTTAGAACAGAATTCCTTTCAATACAGGGACATTCTTTTACACGTTTTAATCCCCGTTTTAAAAAGATCTCAAATTGAGAATGCTTCTAGATTTCTCTCTTAAAAGTCCTGCCATACAAAGAAGTACTATGTTTTATCAGTCTAAAAAATTTTTGCCTTTATAAATATGGCTTGATTAGATTTTTTAAAGAATTTTTTCTACTTTAAGTATTATTAAATTGATGGGAATAGGTTTCAAAATAGTTTAATTTTCTGCAGTTTTGCACAATCATACAATTTTAAAACGTTGAATTTTTTTAAAAGCTCCATTAGTAACTTAAAAAAAAGGGTTACTAATTTAAAGAAAGTTCATTAACTTTTTCCATCCTTACAATTCATTTTTCAACATACTACCAGATATGTGATTCGACTTTTACACGAAAGTTAAATTTCTTTCAAAATTTTAAATGAGAATTGGAGGATTGACTTATACAACAGTCGACTTATAAACGAGTGTATATGATATATCTCTTTCTTTTTTCTTTTTTCTTTTTCTTTTCTTTTCTTTTTTTACAGGTTTCTTCCGTAATTGAATCTACTTTCAAGCTTCATTTAAAATGGATGCGAATAACACCGAAGATTTTAGTCAACACTTTTGTGCCAGTTACGCCAGATGTGCCCGATTACCAAAGATCTACTTATAAGATCAGATAACAATAAAATACATCACTATTGCTAAATTGAATAATGAACACCCAGAGGAGTCGGTAAGACTAAATTGAATGAAAAATAGATTTCACTATTAAAAAAATCTTTTTCTCTTGAAGCAGTTAAAGTGGTGAATTAAGTTTTTATCTTTCTCTTCTTCTTTTTAATAGATAAAGTACATTACATAAAAGTGAGGTAAGTGATCTTCAAGATGATTTTTTTCATATCAGTGGAAAAAGTTATCTCTAAGAGTATACTAAATTTGAATGCCAGCCAAAGGAAAAACCCTATATTTCAGAAAGATTAAGTATTTATAAATTTTTAGAGTAGATGAATCTTCTGTGATGGTGGTCGCATACATTTTTTTTTTTTAATTTTTAGATGTGCAGATAAATCTGTCGTTGTTCATTTGAAAGAAGAAAATGATTATAGATATGATTATTCGTTTTAATATGCCCAAAAGGAATTATTCCCCTATTCTAAATAAATAAATAAGTAAGAAACTAACACAGTTTTCGCTGCCATAATTGAATTTATGTTAACTTTGTCTCTTTTTAGGTGCGTTCGTAATTATGTAAATACGTAGCACCTTCTGTTGTCGCTCAGTCCGTCCGTCTGTCTGTCCGTCCGCATATAACAACGCAAAAACTATCCAACCGAATCGTTTGAAATTTAAAATATATAATTATTACATAATTTTGTCGAGTCATTTCAAATTTTATGAAAATCGGATGGATAGATCAATTACAGGGACAATCAAAAGGATTCCGTTACATTACGTCAATGGGGAAAAAAAGTTTTAAATGCATTTTAATCGTTTGAAATTTAAAACGTATATTTATTACATAATTTTGTCGAGTCATTTCAAATGTTATGAAAATCGGATGCATAGATCAATTACAGGGACAATCAAAAGTATTCCGTTACATTACGATCAATGGGAAAAAAAATGTTTCAAATGCATTTTAATGGTATTACATTCATTTGAACATAATATAATTGACATGAATCTATGATGTATGTACTAAAATCTACATTCTCTACAGTCTGGGATGCAGAGAATATTTGTTATTAAATTACAGGGCCACACAAATGTATTCGGCTAAATCATGGTTATACGGGGAAAACATTGTTTGGGGCGTGTTTTAATTATATTCAACTATTTCACATTTTATGAATAAGATATACGTTAATGAAGTATAATAAAAATTACTCCCTGCATATTTACAGGAACACAAATATTTCGACCACTATACTGTATCCAAAGTACGCTCTACTATATCAGCAAGATCTGAATATTTTAAAACTTATAGTACCAACGCACCTCATTTGCTACGCTTCACGTGCAATTTCCAACTTGTTTATTTTCTTCTATCTTTACATTAGTGCCAATAGTTAGTATCAGATTTGTGAAAATTTTCGAATTCTGGTTTTCGACGGATTTACACGTTTTAGGGGTCAGAGAACTCCCGAAAAATGTTTTTACAAAAATCTCCCTATTAATCCGTGAGTCTGTCTGTCACTCTGTATGTGACAAAAATGTTGTGGGCACTCTATCTCAAGAACTAATACACGGATTTTCAAAATTTTAAGATTTAATTAGCCCTTTATATAAGCTGGAGCTGATTAGTTTTTGGCGTATATCGCCCGAAAGGTGCCGCTGCTATGCTGCTTTTCTCACGATTATCGCAATAGTTGTATCTCAAGAACTAATGGTTGGATTTTCATCAAACTTCAGATTTCGTTAGCCCTTGATATAATACAGTGCTTATTACTTTTTGGTGTAAATCATCCGGAAAGTGGCGTTGCTATGCGGCATTATTTATGATTATTGCAATAGTTCTATTTGAGTAAGTAAAATATTGAAAATGGCTCAAAAATCGCTATTCCAGCTTCCCCTTCCGGTGGATTTTTCTTTCAAATTCAGGGGGGACAAATTAGCCATAGCCAAACACTTACACAAAAAATTTCGTTCAATTCGATGCATAACTTCATACACTTTTAGTCGGTACAATATTGAAAATGGCACAAAAATCGCTATTGCAGCGCCCCCTTCTGACAGATTGTTTTCAAATTCAGGGAGCACCAACTAGCCATAGTCATACACTTACACACACACAAAAAAAAAAAAAAAAATTGGTTCAACTCGATGCATAACTTCATACACTTTTAGTCGGTACAATATTGAAAATGGCACAAAAATTGTTATTACAATGCCCTCTTCCGGCAGAATATTTCAAAACTGAAGGAGAACCTGCTTGTCACAGCCAAAAACATTCATAAAAAATTTGGTTCAATTCTATGCATATCTTCATACGCTTTTTGATGGTAGATTGGCGACATACGGACGCACATCACACAGACATACACAAACACACACAGGCATTTTGTAAAAACATGTTTTTTGGAATCTCTGACTCCTAAAACGTCGAAAACTGGAAGTCGAAAAAAAATTTCGATTACAATACTTGCTTCTATTGAAGAAAGAAGAAAGTAAAAATTAATTGAAATTGCAAAAAAGAAACATTTTCAATATTTTTAATATCTTAAAATGTATTTGATTTTACAACACGATTTTTATTAATGTGAAAGACATGTTTATTCTTTCATTTAATGAACTTAAAAAAATGCGAGATGCAAAATTAACATTTACTAGGGGCTTAAGCCTGTCATACATTTAAAAAACAAAAAATTGTCATAAGAGATTACATGCAGAATTACAAAATAATTTTTGCGAAAAGAATAAAAATTTTATGCCTACTTATTCTTCAGATTGTAATAATTATCCTCAACTTAGATAAATTTATATTTAAAGCCTTGTTAGGAGTGTTCTTAATTATATAAATACATAGCATCTATACTCATCGTTCAGACCGTCCGTCCGTCTGTCTGTCCGTCCGCATGCAACAACGCAAAAAACTACCCAACCGAATCGCTTGAAATTTATAATTTAAAATTACTGCATAATTTTTTTCGAGTCATTTCATATTATATGAAATCAGATGCATAGTTCAATTATAGGGACAATCAAAAGAATTACGTTATACATAACGGCTAATGGGAAAAACTAGTTTCAAGTGTATTTTAATGATGGTACACACTTTCGCATATAATAAAATTGAAAAGCCCCTTTAAGTACATATTGAAATATCATTCTGTACAATCTGTGGTGCAAAGAATATTTTTTATTAATTTACAGGGTCACACAAAAGTATTCCTTTACCAAATGGTATAGGAAGAAACATTTTTTAAGATGCGTTTTAATTACAATAAACTACAGTCGAGTCTCTATATAACGAAATCCATTGTTCCAATAAAAAATTCGTTATATAGAGAAATTCGTTGAATAGAGAAAGCCGTTAAAATTTCTGTTT
The DNA here is from genome assembly GCA_964019185.1 of Maratus speculifer. Lineage (NCBI taxonomy): Eukaryota > Metazoa > Arthropoda > Arachnida > Araneae > Salticidae > Maratus > Maratus speculifer. The sequence continues at coordinate 98,589,284 of OZ025303.1, forward strand.
AATGTGCAAATTTTGATCAACGTTTTTCTACGTTTAATTAAAAATTTGAAATGTTTAACTATAAATATTAACTTAATATCCTATTTCTTTATTATTTGAACAGTTTCAAAAAAGAAAATAGACATTTAAAAGCTTAATAAAAATCACACTAGAAAAACGTACGTTAATTTTTTTTGCCATTGAAAACACGACATCTCAAATTTTCGGGGGCGATCTCATGCTCCGGAAGTGAATGTACCCCCAAGTCACCCTCTGAAATCAACACTGACTTCAATTACCACACTGATCCAGGTTTTATATGTGTAACAATTAAATTGACACTGTTTCTCGAAGGATGTTAAAAGATGTATGGGATGGGGATGGTGGAATGAATTCGTTGGACTTAAAGATCAATGAGATTCAAGGTAGAGAAGATAGATAAAAAAAAACTCAGCCTTGAACGATAAAAAAAAAAAAAAAAAAAAAAAAAAAGTGATGGAAATTTGATTTTATGCGATTTTGAAACTTTTTAAAAACTGAATAAATAAAGAACATTTTATGAAAAAATTCGTTATTTGGAGATAGATATTTCGCTATATAGAGACTGCTTTTAATGTAATCATGAAAAAAGGGGACCGTTCCTGCTAAAAATTCGTTATATAGAAAAATTCGATGTATGGAGTTTCGTTATAGGGAGACTCGACCGTATTTATGGTTCACATTTTATGAAACTGATATAATTGCTGTGGTTTACTAAAGGTTACTTCCTTTATAACAGAAAGTAGACAGAATTTACAGGGATACACAAAAGATTTCAGAAACTTATACAGTATCCAAAGTACTGTAAACTATTACACCTAGATCTGAATATTAAAACTTCGTTATCATACGAACTCACCTCATTTGCTATGTTTGATGTGCGATTTTTGATTTGTTAGTTTTTTAATACAAAGTTATATTTGCTAATGCAAAATTTAGGATTTTTCAACAGGTTAATCAACTAAAAAAATATTTTTTTTTTTTTTTGAATAATAGAAAGAAATTTTTAGGTTTAGTTTATATAGTCTAATCCCTACCCCCAAGCCTAATTCGAGAACTGGGTCCGCATTTGAATGAACTCCATTCAGTTATATGTGAAGATTGTGAAATATCTTTTATGAGGAAATGTGGTTTAATACTTGATGAGTGGTTTAATACTTGATTATAAGTGACGCTACGGCCCAATGGGAAAACATAGTCTTAAAGTATATTTTAATGGTGTTACACTTTTTCGAACATAATGAAATTGATATGCATCTATGAAGTATATACTGTAATGTACATTATGTAGAATCTGTAGTGCAAAAAACGTGTTATTAATTTATAGGCCCACATAAAGGTATTCCATTGCATAATGGTATAGGGGAGGAACATTGTTTGGGACGCATTTTATAATATTAAACTATTTCACATTTTATGAAATTGGTGTACGTTGCTGAGGTTTACTACAAGTTACTTCTTCTATAATAGAAAGGAGAATACTTCCTTACATACGAACGCATCTCATTTGCTATGTTTAACGCGCAATTTCAAACTTGTTTTTACATGTTAAACTTCTATATGCTTTTTAAATATTTTGGTATAACTTTTCCTTGAAAATCCATTTAGAATCCATTTTTAAGGCTATTGTAACTATCTGCACTCAATAAACTAAAGTGACGTTTCCAAAACTTTGAAGTCATTTTTCTCCTAATGAAGTTTTTGGATATAATAGGCAGGGATCTCAAAAACTTCTGAATTTTTATTCTTGAAATTTTCAAAACAGACATTTCATGTTCGACTCCATAAATTGAATCGAAAACTACATTTTTATTGCTTAAAAAAAAAAAAAAAAAAAAAAAAAAATATATCTTTTTTTAAAGGATTATATTGCTGAAATTTTCAAAATTTTGTATTAACTAAATACACCTTTTTATTTAAAGTATAAAAATGCTTTAAATACATACATTGTTGAGTTCAAGATAATTACTTTAATTTGAATTGATAATAGGATGTGGCAATCCCAAAACTTTCTTCTATCTCACACACGTTAATACTTCCAGAAAAATGAAACTGTGAAGAATTTGCTTTCACGAGATTCGATTTTGTGTTATTGGTAGCTTAAGTAAGCGAATCCGTTTTCCATGTTAATTGTTTTTATTAAAAATAAAGATAGAATAAATTACAGTTCCTTAGAACTCAGGGTTCTTTATAAAAATAGCCTCCCACACACCTTTACAGCGAGCTCACATTTGGAGCATCTTTCTCCAACTCTCTTCTCTGCTCCCCTCTCATCCCAATCTGGAGAGCAAGCTCCTCTCCCTCTGGCCCCTCCCAGATCAAAGGTCGATTGGTCCAGCTGGGATCCGCCTTGGCGACAGATTGCCAGCGTAAGTCTGGGGATAGTGAAACTATTTCCTTCGACGATCGGCTACCAGGGAGGTCCAGGCGATTAGTCAATGGTAGCCGTAACTAATATACTAATGTCACATGAAAAAGGCAGCGCTAGACTTACTGTCGACAGGAAGAAAAAAGACCTTAATCCTTTCAAGTGCTTCCGCCATCACCAGACTTCAATGTACCAGTCCATTGTCTAGCTTTAATTAGCCAAATTAGATCCTTATATCAGTTAGATCCTTACAGCAATCCCCTCCTGTGGCAGAGATTTTCCACACGTTAGAAAATCTTACGTTGAGGTACAGTTACTCTTACCTTAATTCACTACAGAAATTTGCACCAGTTAATTTATCAACTTAACTTGTACGACAAAACACACAATTTACTACTATATAACATTTTTTATAAGCCAAATACACATTTTAATTAATAATATAATGTAGAAATAATTTGAATGCAAGCTAATTAAGAATTTATATACAAATATTATTTACAGCTCACATTCATTCCACTTTACTCAAACATTAATGTGTAACCTTCCCTTTACAACCTTTTACTTGAAAGGGTGATGATAAGCTCGAATTATTTTCGAATTCCTTCGCGTAATTCGGCATGTCCCAGATCGGATTTTCGATCACCTCTTTCGATGTGAGGAAAGCTTCCTCCATTTCTGGATTCCAATTAAGTTTAGTTTTCCGATTTTTTCCCTCAAAATCGTGCGTCTCAGATTTTATCACCGAAGCATAATTTTGGATAAGATCGGGCATCAATTTCGAACGACTAAATTTTGGCTTACGTACCGGCGAGGAGAATTCCGTTTTATTTCGGGTTTTAACTCCCGTTGAGTTACGTCCTCTATCACCTAGCCTTCGTCTCAACTCATTAATCGTACGCAATGCTAATTTTCCCTTGGTAACCTTAACTTTCAAAGTTTTCTTACTCTTCCGCGAATTCCGACTCGGGCGAAGCCTTACCAATTGGTTATAATTTGATCCTCTTTTTTCCGAATCAACTTCTTCCGGGATACTGATTAAAGGTCTAGTACCGAAATCATCTCTCGTTACACCAGTCTCTTCGGGGGCGTGGGTTCGTATCCCACCGCTGCCACCACTGTGAAGAATTTGCTTTCACGAGATTCGATTTTGTGTTATTGGTAGCTTAAGTAAGCGAATCCGTTTTCCATGTTAATTGTTTTTATTAAAAATAAAGATAGAATAAATTACAGTTCCTTAGAACTCAGGGCTCTTTATAAAAATAGTCTCCCACACACCTTTACAGCGAGCTCACATCTGGAGCATCTTTCTCCAACTCTCTTCTCTGCTCCCCTCTCATCCCAATCTGGAGAGCAAGCTCCTCTTCCTCTGGCCCCTCCCAGATCAAAGTTCGATTGGTCCAGCTGGGATCCGCCTTGGCGACAGATTGCCAGCGTAAGTCTGGGGATAGTGAAACTATTTCCTTCGACGATCGGCTACCACGGAGGTCCAGGCGATTAGTCAATGGTAGCCGTAACTAATATGCTAATGTCACATGAAAAAGGCCGCGCTAGACTTACTGTCGACAGGAAGAAAAAAGACCTTAATCCTTTCAAGTGCTTCCGCCATCATCAGACTTCAATGTACCAGCCCATTGTCTAGCTTTAATTAGCCAAATTAGATCCTTATAGCAGTTAGATCCTTACAAACATATAGCAGCATCACCGGTTAGATAATTTATATCAAAATCTAATCTGCAACAACTTACTTCAAGTTCTGACTGATTCTGAAATTTGATGAAAATCAGTGTATTAGTATTTGAGAAAAAATCATGGTAAAATTTGAAAAAAAAAAGAAAAAAAAAACACTGGATAGACGCGCGCGACTTGTTGAGCGATTTACTCCAAGAACTAAAGAACACACAGGGACATACTGAATTTGAAGTTTAATGAAAATTCGTGCATTAGTTCCTGAGATAGAGCTATTGCGATAATCATCAATAATGCCGCATAGCAGCGCCACCTGTTGGGCGATTTACACCAAAACGTAATAAGAACCAAATTAAATCAATGACTAACGGAATCTGAAGATTTATGAAAATTCGGTCATTTGTCTTGAGAAATAGTAATTGCGGAAATCCTGAAAAAGGCAGCATAGCAGCGCCACCTGGTGGGCGATATACGCCAAAATCTAATCGGATCAAATTTATATCAAGGTCTAATTGAATCTAAAGTTCCGTGAAATTTCGTGCATTTTAGTTTTTGAAGTAGGTAGCTCACAAAATTTATGTCACATGGAGATAGACAGACATTTTGTAAAAACATGTTTTTTGGAATTTCTGACCCCTAAAACATGTAAATCCGTTAAAAACAGGAATTCGAAAATTTTCACGAATCCATTATCTTCTTGTAAAGATAGAAGAAAGTAAATTTAAAAAAAAATAACTAAAAAAAAAAAGTTTTTAATATTTTTTAGAGCTTGCAATGATTTTTTTTAAACAAACAAGATAAGTGAATTAAAAAGGCCTCAAGACTCTTAAAGTTTCAAAATTTTCGAACTTTCTATTTTTTTTTTTTAAGATGTTAAACTGCTATGTCTTTAGAATATTTTGGTATGATTGTTTTCTTGAAATTCTATTTATGGCAGAAGTTTTGGCTAATAGAATTATCCGCTGAATAAATTAAAGAGGCGCGCGGCATTTCCGAAAATTTGAAGTCTTTTTTTTTTTTCTCCAAATAAAGTTTTGGATATAGTGGGCTGGAAAATCTCAAAAACTTCCGAATATTTTTAATGAAATTTTCAAAGCAGACGTTTCATCTTAGTCTGTAAATTGAAACTATATTTTCATTTTTATTGTTTAAAAAAATATTTTTTAGAGGATTATATTGTTCAAATTTTCAAAATTGTGCATTAATTAAGCACACTTTTGTATTAAAAATATAAAAATAATTTAAATACAAATTTACTTAGATTCAAGGTAATTTTTACAATCTTATGTGTAATGAGGCACAATAAATGATATTCTAATTGAAAAATTTTGTTATACTGCACACTGCACGTAAGCTGTTATACCAATTTCTGCTTAACAAATATTTGATAATTTGAAAAATACTAATTTTGTATCTTGCAATTTTTTAAATACTTAAAATGATTTTTTTTTTATCCCTGTAAAAATTTATTTTTTAAATCATAAACATTTTAAGATATTCAATATTAAAAAATTGTCTTTCATTTCATTTTTTTCTAATTTTAAAAGTTTTAAAACCCCGAAAAAAAAAAAAAAAAAAAAAAAAAAAAAAAAAAAAAAGATTTAAAAAAAATTAAAAAAAAAAAAACAGAGTCAATATTAAGCTAATGTTAGATAATAAACTGCTAAAGTTAGCAACATTATTAGCTAAAAATTTTATCCTTGACAAGCTTTAGTTTCTGAAAAAGAACTCCTGCCTATTTCATGGGTTTCCGAATAAAAATGAATTTAAATTAAATGTATTTGAAAATTTCTACTTTAGGTTTAGAACAGTTTTAATGAATTACGTTATTAAGATGAGTTAAGATATAATAATCAACCGTAAACGATGATACATTTTAATTCTTTAATCGAAAAAAGGATCTTGTTATTCTCATAAGCACCAATTTAAATAAAAAAATGCTCTACACACTTACAACATACCGTAGTTTTGTCTTAAAGTGAATTTAGAATATGTAGTGCCGCGAAAATAAATATTTAGAAGGCCAAAGCGAAGCCATATAAGCGTTTCATCTATGATGAAAAGTTTTCATTCATGTGAGACTTGTTTTTGAGGGCTTTTAAAATACATCATAAATCTCTAGTTTGTTTATCGCAAGGCGTTTTTTTAACCTAAATTCTTAAATTTGCTGAAGTTTCCAAGCATTTTTTATTCACTTTTAAGGGCTCTTTATTTTTATATTTGTTTTATTATTCTTGATCACGTTTCTCTTTTTTCTCAATGTTTTTAACAATAGTTAATTAATAGAGTCACTTTATTTTTATTTTCGCAAATAAGCAAATCTATTATTTTTAGATTGAATTTTAGATGGATTGAAATGGTATTTAATTTGCTATCGATTTTTTAGATTTGATATTGTTCTGTTACTAGTTAATTAGATAAAGATATAACTAATAACAGCTTGAAAATATTATCATACATAATTTAAATATTGAAATCTATCCTAGGCATGAACTTTCGGGTCCCTCCAGCCCTTTGCCAACTCCCCCCGGACCACTTTTTTAAATTTTGATGATACCCCTCATGTGATATACCGTTCGAAAAGCCTGTGACCGCTGGATCATGTTATGTAATTGCGGTGTACCTTCCCTCTTCCTCTCGGGAAGGACGGTACTTTTCTAGATTTTGTCGATACTCCTCATGGAATATTTCGTTTAAAGACTTGTGACTGCTTATTCATATTATACACCTCCGGTTCCACCCTTTGCCTCGGCACTTTTCTAATTTCTGTCGACACCCCCTCATGTGATATATCGTTGGAAGGTGCTGTGACTGCTTAATCTTGTTATGCCCCTCCAGTGCCCCTCCTCCTTCTGCCTGGAACCTGAAAAGGCCTGTCACCGCTGAATCATGTTAATTACCTCTGGTGCTCTTCACTTCTTTCCCTTCCAAGAAGATGGCACTTTTTAAAGTTTGCCGACTCTCCTTATGTAATAGATTATTGGAACGGTTTGTGGCTTCTTTATAACATTATGTTTTTACGGTGCCCCTCCCTCTCTGCTAAATTTTGTCTTTGTCTTTCTTAATAATTCCTTCTTTGTCCACTTCACTTTTTTAAATTTTGCCGACATCCCTCATGTGATGTATCAGTGAAAAAAGAACAGTGACCGCTTACACATGTAATGCATCTTCGGTGCCCCCCCCCCCTTTGTCTCCAGCAAAATTTTCTAAATTTTGCCAACACTTCTCATGTAATATATCGTTGGAAAGACCTGTGACCGCTTAATCATATTATGCATTTTCAGTGCCCCTTTTTTACCTTGCCCCTCTCGGGGGTACCTTTCTAAATTTTTCCGACACCCCTCCCCTAATATATCGATTAAAAGCCTTGGGCATGGAATTGAAGATTTTTGCGGTGCGTACATAGCACGCCTGCTATATGGTGCCGTAGGCGGCGGGGACCCGGTTCAATAATTAATTTGAATTCAAGGACCCCGATGAAAAAAAAACCCTTTTACACGTTTTTGCAGTGCATGCGTAGCACGTCTTCACACGAGGGTCGTTATGCTCTAGATTTACTATGCATTCACGGACTCCGATGTAACTGTTCGGCAGTGCTTGCTCAGCACACCTGCTTTACGGTGACATAAGCAGCGGGGATCCAGCTCGAGTTTCGTTAGTTTTGAGATTTACGTATAAATTAGAGGCCACAAATAAAATAGGGGCCCGTTAGCGGGCGAAACCGGTTAGTCATTTCTTAATCACCCTGTAGAAGTTTTGTCGCAACCTGAAAATATTAAAGTGCGGCCTGATCAGAGAATAAATAAACAGAAGGACCTAACAAAGTAATAAAAATATTTTATCTTTTCATTTATAAATGAAATTAGTTAAAAAGTTTTTTAAAAGAAATTTTTTTTTTGAGTTTGTGCGTTTTTTAACTTAAATTATCAAAACTGTTGAAGTTTCAAGCATTTTCTTCAACCAGGGCCCGACTTAGACAGTGGGGGGCCCTGGGGCAAACATTTTTAGGGGGGCCCCCTTCTATCTTAAAAATTTTCGTAAATTATACTGAAGTGACTAAAGCTGAAATTCATAACTATTGTATGTGTACACAAATTTCGTACCAAGTACTATTCACATCTATATAAGGTACCCTGGGGTAATAACGCCAGGCGGGGTAATAACGCCAAGTGCTTATATTTTGCATAATTATGAAATAATCAGGTAAATGACACCCATGTGCTCTGCGCAGAAGGGTTTTGAGTCATATAAATCGCAAAAAACAGCTTCAGGTTAATTTGTTTCATTTTTAGGTCTCATTGTTTTTACAAACAACTAAAATTAACCCTTGATCTAAAATTTGCGAGATACGTTTTGTGATGTGAAGACTATCTTTTTATCCGGAAATACTTTATTAATTACACAAAATTGTAGTGCATTTCATGTACTTTTAAAATGTTGTTGAAGATTTTGGATATCTTCTCGAGATAATTTGTAATTTAAAATGTACTGCGCAATAACTATACCGGGGTAATAACGCCAATCCTTGACATTAATACCCCGGTTGATTCTCTACAGTGGCCGAGCTACATCCTAAATACTGATTCAAATAAACACAGTTAAAACTGTGAAATGTTTCTCATATTTATATTTAAGCGGTCCTTTTTAAGCAAAAAGAAGCCCACGGTCTGATATTCTTTTGCCTCATCCCCCCCCCCCTCCCACACCACACCTTTATTTTTCTTAAACTTTCACAAAAAATGAACATTTTCAATAGCATAGAATGCAATTTGTCAATTTCTAAGTTTGTAGAGTTTGTATTTTTAGAATTGGGCTATCTACATGCAATTATTCCATCTTATTTTATAGTTTTGCTTGCATGGCGTTATTACCCATATAGATGGGTAATAACGCCAAATAGCATTGGTCAAGAAAAAACGCCATTACATTTTATGAATACATATCTGTTAAATTGTTTTATTTTATATAGATAGTCAATGAGTTGCTGTATCAGATCCTATATTTGTTTGAAAAATACAATCTAAAACTAAGCCGTGAAAATTGGTAAAACCTTAACGTGGCGTTATTACCCCAGGGTACCTTACATAATAGCAGAAGAAAGACAACTTTAAGAAATTATAGAATACAGGGTTTTTTTTATTACAAGAATATAGGGATAAATTTGAGGCCTTCAGGCATTGGATGCGGAAACAGAGGGGGTAAGAGAAGAGAGACCCTTAAAATTGAAAAAAAAATAATGTTGGTCACTTTTGACCATTTTTTATCATTTGACACACCCTTAATGAAAAACTTATATCTGTCCTTAAGAAGCCCCCTTAAGCCGGGAGGCCCGGGGCAATTGCCCCGCATGCCCCTGCCTTAGTCAGGCCCTGTCTTCAACACTTTTGAAAGTTATTTATTTTTATATTTATCTTATTTCTTTTGATCGCGTTTCACTTATTTATTATTAGTTTTCAACAATACATAAATGGAATACATAAATCCAGAGTGAAACATCCTGTATTTCAATAAGACTGATAATATGAATTGCAACCCTGGTTTCCTGTAAGAAAAAAAAAATTGTTGTAGTATGCTTTATCGTGTTTTAAAATTGGCTACATCATTTTGTAATTTTAGACGAAAAATAATGAAGTAAATTTGGTAGAGAGAGATTGCCTCATTGTTAAAAATGAAGTCCAAGGTTTCACCAAGAAAATGGTGAGAAGTAGCTAAAATTTAGCTGCAACGACGATAGTGATGATAAGTTCATCATGTTACATTTTATGTATCAGTAAAAAATTATATTAACTCTTTATCTACCGACGGTACTTATCAGTGCCATTAAAATTACTTCTTATAAAATTATCTTATAATGTGTCAATTAGTTCTAATACTGTTTAGAATGCGCTACAGATATATTACTTTATTTTGTTTCAAAAGCATTATTGGTTACACACAAAAAAAAAAAAAAAAAAAAAAAAAAAAAAAAAATATTTTTAAAACAATGATTTCTTTTGCCTTTGTATCTTTTCAGCTTTCTTTGCGCTAAGGAAGGGGGGGGGGGGGGTATTTTTTTATTCGGAAATATTCCCATACTTATATTGTAAGAAAATCATATTTGTACATTTTGTAATCCTACAAAATACTAAGATAACGATTTAAAATAAAAGATTTGATTGGGGTTATACATATTGCACAAAATCCCTGTAAACTCAAATTTAATTAATCTTTCTAAATCCTTCAATTCTTCTAAAATCCTTCAAAATTTTATTAAATGATTATGTAAATATTTTAATTTAGTTTAAACAATTTACGTAAAATGCTTTAGAATGTAAAATTTTCATGAAATCATAATTCGGTAGATAAAGGGTTAAATGCAATGTTAGATGTATCTAAAAATCCATACGCTACCTTACGTAGTACAAATTTGAAAATCTTTTAAAAATTGGACAAGAATATTAATATTTAAAAAAAGCAGTAAATATTTTAAATAATTCATTTTTTTCTACTTAAAAAAATAATTAAATATGCAGTTATTTTTTTCCTTCAAAATATAAGTTTTTTTAAAACATCGAATTGCAGTGAGTTCACCAATTCAACCATATTTTAAAAATAAACAAAATTATTGGAAAGGTCAACTATCGCCTTAAAATTGTTTTAGAAACAAAACTTTCTTCTCGAGTTTATGCATTAGAATACTTTTTTCGACTTAAATTATCCTCTTCAGACCTGGTGTATCCTATAGGATACACATCTTTCATTATTTTTTTCATGTTTATAAACAATATTAAAAAAAGAGAAATTGGTGTGGATGGAGCATTAGAGATAGCAGAACTAAACAAAATAGCAATTTGTTTCTCGTAGAGCGTTTTCAGTGAGCTATATGTTATACAAAAATGGCTTGCAGCAGAAATGCACGAAATGTATAAAAGAGAAAAAGTAAATAATTTTTACTTTGTGTTAACATACCATTTGTAGACTCCATTAGTAATAGAAATTATTAAATATATGTTTTTTGATCTTTTTCAATGTTTTTACAATGCGGAAAAGTAAAATTTAATTTAAAATAACTTAAGAAATTGTTAAAATGTGTGTTTTACAAGTCTCCATACATCAATAAATTTTAAGTACAAAAAATAAATTTTAATTATTTCGTTGTTCAATCTTTCTTAGTTATCAATTTATTAATGTAAATCCATAGCTGAAATAAACAAGTTGGAAATTGCACGTAAAGCGTAGCAAATGAGGTGCGTTCGTTAATAACGAAGTTTTAAAATATTCAGATCTTGCTGATATAGTAGAGCGTACTTTGGATACAGTATAGAGGTCGAAATCTTTGTGTTCCTGTAAATATGCAGGGAGAAATTCTTATTATACTTCATTAAGGTATATCTTGTTCATAAAATGTGAAGTAGTTTAATATAATTAAAACACCCCCCAAACAATGTTTCCCCGTATAACATTATTTAGTGGAATACATTTGTGTGGCCCTGTAATTTAATAATAAATATTCTTTGCATCACAGATTATACAAAATGTATTTTTAGTACATATTTCATAGATTCATGTTGATTCTATTATATTCAAATGAGTATAACACCATTAAAATGCATTTGAAGCTTTTTTCCCCATTGACCGTAATGTAACGGAATACTTTTGATTGTCCCTGTAATTGATCAATGCATCCGATTTTCATAACATTTGAAATGACTCGACAAAATTATGTAATAAATATACGTTTTAAATTTCAAACGATTAAAATGCATTTGAAACTTTTTCCCCCATTGACCGTAATGTAACGGAATCCTTTTGATTGTCCCTGTAATTGATCTATCCATATGATTTTCATAAAATTTGAAATGACTCGACAAAATTATGCAATAAATATACGTTTTAAATTTCAAACGATTAAAATGCATTTGAAACTTTTTTCCCCATTGACCGTAATGTAACGGAATCCTTTTGATTGTCCCTGTAATTGATCTATCCATCCGATTTTCATAAAATTTGAAATGACTCGACAAAATTATGTAATAATTATGTATTTTAAATTTCAAACGATTCGGTTGGATAGTTTTTGCGTTGTTATATGCGGACGGACAGACAGACAGACAGACAGACAGACAGACGGACAGACAGACAGACGGACAGACAGACAGACGGACGGACTGAGCGACAACAATAGGTGCTACGTATTTACATAATTACGAACGCACCTAAAAAAAGTACATTAATAAACCCTTGGGTCTAAAGAGGTTATCAAACTTGCTGAAGTTTCGAGCATTTTCTTCTACACTTTTGATGGATCCTTATTTTTACAATCATTTTATTACTCTTGATCATAATTCTCTTTTTTCTCAAAGTTTTTTAGCAATATTTTGATACCTATATACAGTCGAACCCCGTTATAGCGAACCCGGTATATAACGTACTCCCGGATATAACGAACGAAAATTTTGGTCCCGTCGTTTTCCTATTGTATTTAATACAAATTTATCCTTTTATAACGAACTCCAAAATCTTAAAAATCGGTTATAACGAACATTTTTTTCAGTCGACCATGATTTTTTTTTCTTTTTTTACTTTTCCACTGTTTCACTAGTCATTCTAAGCCTGCTTATAAAGTGTAAACATTCTAGTACAGTCAGCATCATTCTGCTCATTTATCCGAACTACAGTCAGCCTCGACTTGTTCGGATAATCGACGCTGTACTGTATTTCTATTCTTTTTTTTTTTTTTTTTTAGTTAATTTATTCAGAATTGTTTCAGTTAAATGTAATCAGTTTTAGTCAATTCAATTCATTAATGATCATATCTAATTTGGCTTTACGTCTCTTTTTTTCTTAATACATCATTATTAAACTTATAAGTACCATGTAATAATATACATATTTTGTAAACACTAATATTTTTATAACGTTTCGGATATAACGAACCACCGGATATAGCGAACAAAAACTTCGATCCCTTAAAGTTCGTTACAACGGGGTTCAACTGTACATCAGATTGAAACACCCTGTATTTTCAGTTGAATATAAGAATTACAACACTGGTTTTCGTCTACAAAAATTGTTTATTGCAGTATGCTCTGCTATTTCTTAAAATGACATGATCTTTTCTTAATCACTCTGTAGAAGTTTGGTGTAAATCTGAATAAATTGCATGTTGATTGGAGAATAAATTTACAGAAGGGCAAAACGAAGCCATAAAAATTTTTATCCTTTCATTTATAAATGAGACTGGCTTAAAGATTTCTTTTTTTTCTTTTAATGTAAATTTGCTTTTGAATTTGTGTGGTTAGAAAAATCTTTTCGACTTAAATTATCAAATCTATCGGAGTTTCGATCATTTTCCTCTTTATTTTTGTGAATTCTTAATTGTTATATTCATTTTATTATTCTTGATAATTTTTACTTACCCATCATACGTAGTATAGGGTAAGTCTTGCAATCGTTTTGAAAACCGAAAATTTTTTTTTGACGAATTTACATATTTCAGATACTGGAGATTCCGAAAAACATATTTTTAGAAAAAAAAATTTGCCGTCCGTCCGTCAGTGTGTCTGTCTGTCTGTCTGTAACCGCTCTATCTCCCGAAAAAATTGAGATAGAGACTTGAAATTTTGTATGTACTTAGTATGTAAGAATGGGACGAAGCCTATTTAATATCAGTAACCTCGACTATCCGGAACTATTTTTTTCGGACTCTCGAAAAATTCGTTCTGATGAAAGGAATACAAAAATTTTCGATTTTTTTTTTATTTTAAGGGGTGGACGTAAAAGGCAATAAAATAACACAAATTTTGCATAAAAAACGAAGTCGATCGGATAATTAGTTGCCGAGATATGTGTAATCCTGTTTTTCACATTCTTCGATTTTTCATGACCCTGTATTTCATTCAAATTTCAATTCAAAGCTATATTTTAATTGGAAATGAGATGTTTAATCCGACGCAGTAAATTGTTAGTTAATATGATTATTATTTTTGGAGTTATAAGGATGTTTCTTTTACGTAATCCAGTACTACTTGAGTATTTTGGCGTTTTGTAGAAATTTTCTCATCAGCAATTTATTAATAGAGCATTACTGTGTATATTAAAACTATTTAAATATGTGTTTAAATATTATTTTGGAATTGCGGTGCATTCTATTAATAGTTTACATGCGTTTTATTTTCATATTTTATAGTATGCATATTCATGATGGGTAAGTATTACGGTGGCTTAACAATACTTGGATAACTATTATACCAAAGTACACTGAATTTCCGACTGCTTCCATGGTTTTCCGCGACAACAATTGTTTATTGTAGACAACGCCTTAAAACTTACCCAAATTTTTCTCAGTTATCCTGTACAGATTTCATTTCCACTGAATTTTTCCACAACTTAGGGACGAGCGACACGTATACGTGTTGCAAACAAGTTGGAAATTGCACGTGAACGTAACAAATGAGGTGCGTTCGTACGATAACGAAGTTTTAAAAATATTCAGATCTTGCTGATATAGTAGAGCGTACTCCGGATACAGTATAGTAGTCGAAATCTTTGTGTTTCTGTAAATATGCAGAAAGTAATTTTTATTACACCTCAGAAACGTATATCTTATTTATAAAATGTGAAATAGTTGAATATAATTAAAACACGCCCCAAACAATGTTTTCCCGTATAGCGTTATGTAGTGGAATAATTTTGTGTGGCACTGTAATTTAATAATATAAATTCTTTGCATCACAGATTGTACAGAATGCATATTTTAGTATATATATTTCATAGATTCATGCCAATTCTATCATGTTCGAATGAGTGTAACATCATAAAAATGCATTTGAAACTTTTTTCCCATTGACCGTAATGTAATGGAATACCTTTGATTGTCCCTGTAAATTATCAGTGCATCGGACTTTCATAACATTTGAAATGACTCGATAAAATTACGTAATAATTATATGTTTTAAAATTCAAACGATTAAAATGCATTTGAAAATTTTTTCCCCATTGACCGTAATGTAACGGAATCCTTTTGATTGTCCCTGTAATTGATCTATCCATCCGATTTTCATAACATTTGAAATGACTCGACAAAATTACGCAATTATTATATGTTTTAAATTTCAAACAATTAAAATGCATTTGAAACTTTTTTCCCCATTGACCGTAATGTAACGGAATCCTTTTGATTGCCCCTGTAATTGATCTATCTATCCGATTTTCATAAAATTTGAAATGGCTCGACAAAATTATGTTATAATTATGTATTTTAAATTTCAAACGATTCGGTTGGGTAGTTTTTGCGTTGTTATATGCGGACGGACAGACAGACAGACAGACGGACGGACTGAGCGACAACAATAGGTGCTACGTATTTACATAATTACGAACGCACCTAAAAAGGGCAAGGATTAAGAATCCTTGTGTATCCCCACCAGTAAAACGTTACTGTAAAATTTGCCTTATTTAATCGGAGCATTTAATGAATTTCGAACGTTACAATTTTATTATTTTGAGGTTTTCTTTCTTTGCAATAGTAGATAAAAACGGCTATTTCGAATAAATTAAATCTCTGTTCAGAATGAAAAATTCAAAATAATAAAAATTATTATTATTTTTTTTTTTTGTCAAATTAAAAAAACAATAATTGGGTACTACATGCCACAATCTAATCAAGTATAAGCCTGCAAAAGATAGTTAAATTGTTATGTATAATTTTTGATTATATAAAACTTTTGTAATTGAATTATTTCGATATTTCATAGAGTGTGAAATAATTCTGCAATTTAAAAAATGCCTTCTTCACCATAATTACTATACATTTATCTATAAAATTGCCATTTTTTATTTTTTTATATGCAATAGTTTTTTTAATGTCGTTTTCATCGCCCCACCCCCACAGATATAATGCTTCACAACATTAATGTAATACATAGACAGACAGATATCGCTGTAAAGCATTTGTATCGCATTAAAAATATCCCAAACGTGCAAATGCAATAAAAGGCAGTAGACAAAAGTTTTTATGAATCCAATACCTTCTTCTTTTGAATGAAAATAAAATAAAAAGTACTACTGCAAAAAATAATTTCCAGACACAAAAAAATCTACGAAGTACGTCTTGCGTCTCGCATTTCCTGCTACCAGGAAATTCACTTGCATAAACTAATTTTATACTTTGTTTTAAATAAGCCTCTTATATGCATATAGTATATATTTATATATGGAAACCATTGAATCATTAATCAATAAGTATTCTTCACATCTGGCAACACGCCAGGTCTGTCAAAGTTTTTCTATACTATGGTTTTTCAAAAATAGTGAGTCGCATTGTCTATCTCAAAACAATGGCTACATCTGTGCTGTCGTGAAATGTCACTTCAAGAAGTCGGAAATTTAATCTAAAGGTATTAGATTTGCCCATTCGCAAAAAAATGTGTCTCTCTTAGTCATCTAAGTATTGTTAAAAAACATTGAGAAAAAAAGAGAAACGTGATCAAGAGTAATAAAACGAATATAAAAATAAAGAACTCTCAAAAGTGTAGAAGAAAATGCCCGAAACATCAGCAAGTTTGATAATTTAAGTCGAAAATGTCTCCTACACTGCAAAAAAATTCAAGAGGTTACTAAAAATTTCTTAGTAATTTTGTATTCCACAGAATTTTTTAGTAACCATTACAAACTTTTTTTTGCAAATGAAACAAACATTTCTTTTGTAAACTGAACAAAAGAATTTTTTGCATAACTAACTTAAAGCTTTTTAGTATGAGCCACCAATCAAATTTTAGTAATAGCTCCAAAATTATTTTTAGTAACCATTACGTGTGCCCGAAGGGCAGGAGCTTCCTTCGAGCTGCATCCAGTGGGTAAAAAGAGAGACTTCTGAAACGTAAGATTTTCGGTAAAGCCGTAATAGATGGCAGCACCAAACATTGCTACCTACTCTTTTTTGACATGTTTCTAAAGGGGAGGGAAAGTTTAGAGATCATTACCCATAGTTAATGCTACGACAGGATTTTCATAAAAAATCAGGAATCACCAGATTGAGACAAAATTTTTACAGAATGATTACAAAATGATTGCGTCAATTTTAAGGGAGACCTGAACCCCATTTTCGGCCAAAAAACATCAGAAGTTCAAAAAATTTTTTATCTCAGAAAACGATAAAATACATATTTGCGAATATCCATGCAAAATTTCAGAACTCGGGGACACTTGGAACAGGTAGCAAATGAGCTTTTTTTTTAAATTGTAGCTAATAGAGTTTAAAGGACTAGCGGCCATGTAAAATGTGTTTTCCTGAAAATGACTTTTTTCATATTTTGCCTAAATTCAAAGTACGAAAGCTCAGTGGTAAAATGATTTAGAAACAAAGTGTTTATGTTTTTAGAATCTTAAAAAAATTTGCAACACAAGTAAGGAGAGATATTTTTTTAAAACTATTTCTGCAAAATTTTACATAAATTGGTAAACATGACAATTATAACAAATTTAAGAAAATTTACCATGCGTATTTTTTTTTTTTTTTTTTTTTTTTTAAGCTGATTAAAATAAAAAATTAAAAATATCTCTCCCTAGGTCTTTTCCATATACTATAACACTATTTAAGAAATTTTAGTAATACCAAAATATTGAAAATTGAATGAGGAGTAGTAATTTTATAAAATGTATTTTTCGACAAAAAAAAAAAAAAAAAAAAAACCATAAAAATTCCCATAAAAATATACTTTTTAATAAAAAGTGAATTTTTTTGCTAATTATTCCTTACACAAAGATTCTTAAATAGTACACCAAAATTCATTACTTTAAAATCAATAATAAAAATTTTGGGTTTTTTCTTACGGGTCTCCCTTAAAACGAGATAGAGGCGTCATAATACTACAACAATTTTTGCACAGGAAACCAGGGTTACAGGCAATTCATAATTTCACTCTTATGGAAAAACAGGGTGTTTCTCTCTGATGTATAGCCATCCGAGTATTTCTGAAGAACGTTGATGAAAAAGAAAAGCGTATCAAAAATAATAACAGCCACGGAATCGCCTCATCAGAATGATCCTAATCTAAATTTTGAACGAAAACTTAATTCTGCATGAAAATCCCATTTATATCAACTAACGGGGGGGGGATTAGAACCCCTGTTCCCCCTATTTATACTTATTCAATGAACACCTAATAACAGTCACGGAATCGCCTCATCAGAATGATCCTAATCTAAATTTTGAAAACTTAATTCTGCATGAAAATCCCATTTATATCAACTAACGGGGGGCATGAGCCCCCCGTTCCCCCTCTTATACATATCGAATGAACTCCAAAAACTAATCAGGGAAGCGCCTTATCAGGATATACCTATATACAAAATTTCAAGTGGATCCGATATTTTTATCATGAGTTATCGCGTTACGCACATACGCACATACATACAGAACGGACGGGCACATAAGCTCTCAGGCTATGATAGCCTGTGAGCTAATAAAATGAATATAAAAATAAAGAACCCTCAAAAGTATAGAAGGTAATGCTCAAACTTCACCAGATTTGATAACTTAAATCGAAAAAAATCTTCTAACATACAAACTACAAACAAAGAAAATTGTATTTTTTTTTTTTAAACTTTTAAACAATCTTTTTAGGTGCGTTCGTAATTATGTAAATGCGTAGCACCTATTGTCGCTCAGTCCGTCCGTCTGTCTGTCTGTCCATCCGCATATAACAACGCAAAAACTACCCAACCGAATCGTTTGAAATTTAAAATACATAACTATAACATAATTTTATCGAGTCATTTCAAATTTTATGAAAATCGGATGGATAGATCAATTACAGGGAGAATCAAAAGGATTCCGTTACATTACGGTCAATGGGGAAAAAAGTTTCAACTGTATTTTAATCGTTTGAAATTTAAAACATATAATTATTGCGTAATTTTGTCGAGTCATTTCAAATGTTATGAAAATCGGATGCATAGATCAATTACAGGGACAATCAAAAGGATTCCGTTACATTACGGTCAATTGGGAAAAAAATTTCAAATGCATTTTTATGATGTTACACTCATTCGAACATAATAGAATTGGCATGAATCTATGAAGTATATACTAAAATATGCATTCTGTACAATCTGTGATGCAAAGAATTTTTATTATTAAATTACAGGGCCACACAAAAGTATTCCACTACATAATGCTGCACGGGGAAACATTGTTTGGGGCGTGTTTTAATTATATTCAACTATTTCACATTTTATGAATAAGATATACGTTTCTGAGGTGTAATAAAAATTACTTTCTGTATATTTACAGGAACACAAAAAAAGATTTCGACTACTATACTGTATCCGAAGTACGCTCTACTATATCAGCAAGATTTTAATATTTTTAAAACTTCGTTATCGTACGAACGCACCTCATTTGCTACGTTCACGTGCAATTTCCAACTTGTTTATAAATGAAAAAATGAAATATTTTCATTGTTCGTTTTATTCTATTTATTTATTCTCTGATCAGCCTTCTCTTTAGCATATCCTCTTCGCGACGACAGCTTTTTACGAAATTTTTAATGTTTTGCTACCGGTTTTTAAAAACAGAATACTGTACTTTATTAAATTGAGAAATATTAGTGCTGATTATGTTTTAATGTAAATAGCCTAACTGGCGACGCTTTTACCTTACATTTTCCTTGATATCCTCAATACTCCTCTTTTAAGAACTAATGCACAGAATTTCACATTGCTAATAATGATATATGGAGGATATCGAGGAAAATGTAACAGAAAAGCGCCACCTGTTGGGCTATTTACATTAAAACATAATCAGCACTAATATTTATCAAGGTATACCTGAATCTGAAGTTGATGAAAATTCACGTATTAGTTCTCGAGTTAGAGCTATTGCTGGAATTGGCAAAAATTCAGCATAGCAGTGCCACCTGTTGGGAAATTGACAACAAAGTGTAAACAGAACCAGTGAATATCTAGCATTAATTGAGTATTAAGTTTGATGAAAATTCGCGCGTTATTTCTTGCCATAGAGCTACCGAGAAAATCATGAAAAATGTAGCATAGCAGCGCCACCTGTTGAGCAATTTACACAAAATGTAAACAACATCAATTCATGTCAAAGACTAACCGAATCTGAAGTTTGATGAAAAGCTATGCATTAATTCTCTAGATACAGCTGTTGCGTAAATCGTAAAAAATGCAACATAGCAGTGCCACCTATTGAGCGATTTCCACCAAAAATTAATCAGCATCAATTTATATCATTGACTACCTGAATATAAATCTTTATTAAATTCCATGCATTAGTAATTACATGCATTATCTTGAGAAAGAGCAGCCACAATATTTATGTCATTTACAGACAGATTCACAGGCAGACATTTTGTAAAAAATATGTTTTTTGGATTATATGAATCCTTAAGACGTGTAAATCCCTCGAAAACCAGAATTCAAAAATCTTCACGAATTCAATACTTTCTTCTTGTAAAGGTAGAAGAAAGTAATAATAAAAGCTTGAATCCTCATTTTAAAAGTGTGAAAATACTGTCGAGTCTCTATATAACGAAATCTACTGTTCCAGTAAAAAATTCGTCATATAGAGAAATTCGATGTATAGAGAATGATGTTAAAAATCTCATTTAATTTGTGAAATTTGAACAAATATTATTTTTGATTTTTTGAATTAAGAATTTGAAATGTTTAAAAGTAAATATTAACCTAACATTTTATTTCTTAATTATTTAACCTGTTTCAAAAAAGAGAACAGACATTTATTTGAAAGCTTATTGAAAATCAAAATAAGGAAGACTTGCACTAATTTCAGACGAAGAAATCTGTAATTTTTTGTTGTTTTGATTTTAAGGTTGTTACGCTCTCAAAAAAGTCACATTTTAGCATGGAATGAAAAATTGTAGCTAACATTTCCCTCCATTTGAAGGCCTCTCTTATGTGCCTCTCATTTATTCCTCTCTTACATGTGTATCAATCCAATTGACACTGTTTTGAGAAGGATGTGGAAAGGTGTGTGGGAGGTGAGATGAATTCGTTGGATTTAAAGAATAAGGAGCGAAGTAATATATATATATGTATGTATAAAACTCAGCATAGATGATAAATCAAAAATAAGTGATGGAAAATTGATTCCATATGATTTCGAAGCTTTTTTAAAACTGAATAAATTAAGACCAATTTATGAAAAAATTCGTTATATGGAGATAGATATTTCGCTATAAGAGACTGTTTTTAATGTAATCATGCGAAAAGGGGACCGTTCCTACTAAAAATTCGTTATATAGAGAAATCCGATGTATGGAGTTTCGTTATACAGAGACTCGACTGTATTTCCAATTGTAAAAATGCCCTTATGTTTTAAATAAAAAGCATCTTTCATTCCTAAAACTGAAATGATTTTCTAAAATTATACTGCAATTTTCAACGATCTTTCATTAGCTGCATAGTTTTTTACTTATTTTGGTTCATTCGTTCGTAAAATAAATTTTATTTCCTGTCACAGTTTCTTTACGTTATGATGTGTTTCTAAGGAAATGAGAAAATCACTATACTTTAATTGAAATCAAAATGGCATATTTGAAATATTGAATTAAAATTTAAATTATGAATGCTAAATTTATGCTATAGTAACATTAAATTAATTAAATCAATTTGATATTTTGTCAATTACGTTTCTAAGACATTGGCACAAAAAATGAAAACAAGTTGGAAATTACACGTCAAACGTAGCAAATGAGGTGCGTTCGTACTATAACAAAGTTTTAAAATTATTCTGATCTCCGTATGACGGTATAGAGTACTTCGGATACTGTTTAGTATCCGAAATCTTTTGTATGTCCCTGTAAATACTATCTGCCTTCTATTATACAGGAAGTGTCTTGTAGTAAACTTCATCAACGTATATCAGTTTCATGTACTGTGAAATAATTTAATAGTAATAAAACGAGCCCCAAACAATGTTTCTCCCTATACCATTATGTAATAGAATACTTTTGTGTGCCCAGGTAAATTAATGACAAATATTCTTTGCACCACAGATTGTGCAAAATGTATTTTTTGATACATAGTTCATAGATGCATATCTATTTTATAATGTTCGAAGGAGTGTAACATCATTAAAAGGCACTTGAAACTACTTTTCTCATTGACCGTAATGCAACGGAATACTTTTGACTGTCCTTGCAATTAAAGTATGCATCCGATTTTAATAAAACTTGAAATGATTCGGCAAAATTATACAACAATTATATATTTTAAAATTAAAACGATTCGGTTGGGTAGTTTTTGCTCTGTTGTATGCGCACAGACAGATGAACAGACGGTGGATTGAACAACGACTATAGGTGCTACATATCTAGTATATTATAAAGGCCAAACGTATCTGTGCGTAACGCATACGTCATTTTGCGAATGGCAACTTGAATTTTCAAATGAAATTTCCGTTTTTGCAATTTTTGCTACTGGAAATTTAACTTCTGAACATCCCACATTTTCAATTTTTACATTATCGTATAGAGAAAAAAATGTGCTTTTAAATGCAATTTGTTTGAAAATTGTATCTTAATTTATTTTTGAGATATTAATTTTTTTGTAGATTTTAATAAAGTTTTTCTAATTGTGGCAACAGAAGAACTCCTTTTCTATTAAAAGCAAAGGGGGAAAAAGCCGAAAAAACGAGATTACTGTATTTTTATGACGCCATTTTTCCATTAACCTCTTTGCATTTTCACATGTCGGATTTAGATTTCACGGGGGAAAAAATTCTATGATTAAGTCAAAGTGGAATAAATTTTATTGTTTTTTATTTTGGAATGCCAAGCATCAGAACTTTAATCGATAACTTTGTCATAATAACAAATCTTTATTATATTTTACTGCTCACATTACGATTAAAGTTTAATTTTACTAATTCGTACAACTGACTTTCACAGAAATAGTATTTTGTTAACTTTAGGTTAAAATAATATGTGTATGAGTCAGACAAGCCATTGTTAGATGCATTTTTTATTGTAACTAATTTTGTAGGTATGTTATAAGTTAATGAAACAGTTCCTTCATAAATATTTTCTTTCGTCGAAATTCGACGGGTTTCTACCTTGTTTATATAATTACGAACGCACCTAATGAACTAAAATATGTGTATTATAACTGCATTAAACTGAATTTACAACTAATTTTTATTAGCAAAAAGTTATTTTTTTAATGTTTTTGTCATGCATTTTTTGTCGAAGCATACCACGATCTATTTAGGTAAACAGAGCCAGATTTACGGCAAGGCATTCAGGGCACGAGCCCAGGACAACTGATTTTCAAGTGCCCTAATACTGCTGAAGGTTTTTCAATTATTTTCCAAAATCTGGTGTAGTTTTAATATACAATGAAAATTCACATTTAATTTTATATTGTATTATATTCATATTGTATTTGTATAACGTTGTATATTTTGACTGAAATATCCATTTATTACTTTAATATTGTGAATATTTTCTTTCATTTTTATTATTTTAAAAATGTATTGTATTTTTAAGTCTTGTTTAATCTTTTCCTGTTATCGACAGATTATTTGAGTGCTTGTGAGCGTAGCTTGCAATACTGCAGAGCCTCCTAATATTTTAATTAATTGTAGCTTGGTATTATCGAAAATTTGTAATTAGTTATTCCATACTTTATCATTCCAGATTTATAGACTTTCATATTATCGAAAATTTGCAATTAATTGTTGCATACTTTATCATTCTAGATTTATAGACTTTCGTATTATCGAAATTTTGTAATTAGTTTTGCATACTTTATCATTCCAGATTTATAGACTTTCGTATTATCGAAAATTCGCAATTAATTGTTGCATACTTTATCATTCCAGATTTATAGACTTTCGTATTATCGAAAATTTGCAATTAATTGTTGCATACTTTATCATTCCAGATTTATGGACTTTCGTATTATCGAAAATTTGTAGTTAGCTGTTGCATACTGTATCATTCCAGATTTATAGACTTTCATATTATCGATTTTCATAAAATAGGAAAATATCATTAGCACCACGCAGTTTATTGTAAAATGTGTATTCATTTAAATTTCATTATTGTGAAATAATTATTAAGTTATTTATTATCACATTTAATATTTTAATG
This sequence comes from Maratus speculifer, assembly GCA_964019185.1. NCBI lineage: Eukaryota > Metazoa > Arthropoda > Arachnida > Araneae > Salticidae > Maratus > Maratus speculifer. The sequence continues at coordinate 98,613,476 of OZ025303.1, forward strand.
AATATTTTAAAGTCATTAATGGTTATTTTAGTAACTACCTTTTTTAAGTGCTTTCATAATTATGTAAGTACGTAGTACCTACAGTTGTCATTCAGTCTGTCTGTCTGTCTGCATATATCAACGAAAAAACACCCAATTGAATCATTTGAAATTCAAAATACATAATTATTACATAAATTTGTCGAGTCATTTCAAATTTTATGAAAATTAGATGTATAGTTCAGTTACAGGGAGAATCAAAAGTATTCCGTTACATTACTGTCAATGGGAAAAAATAGTTTCAAGTACATTTTAATGATGTTACAATCTTTCGAACACAATAAAATTGATATGCATCTATGAAGTATATACTAAAACATAAATTATGTACAATCTGTGGTGCAAAGAATATTCATTTTTATTTTACAGGGCCACACAAATATATTCCATTACATAATGTTATAGGGGGAACATTGCTTGGGTCGCGCTTTAATTGTATTAAACTAATTAACATTTTATGAAATTAATACACGTTACTGATTGCTACAAATCACTTAGTGTATAATAGAAAGCAACCAGTATTTACAAACAACACACAAAAGCTTTTGGCTACTATACTGAAATTCTGTATACTATTACACCAAGATTTGTATATTTTAAAAACTTCATTATAGTACGAACGCACATCATTTGCTATGCTTGGTGTGCAATTTCCGTCTTGCTCATTTTTTAAAATCATTCTCTTTGTATTGCTGTAAGAATTCCCCGTTAGTACCTGCGTCCAATGCTCCCAAATTTGTAAATCGTTCCCTGTAGACAAGAAATCTTTTTTTAAATACTGTAGAATGATCGCCGATTTATTTTTGCTCTCCAAATAAGAATTGCGAAACCTTTGGACTTACTAAATTATGTATGCCTCTTAACAGTGGCTTACATTTGGATTAATATCTTTTTTGTATGAGATTCACTACAACTTCTGCAAAAGATGCAGATGTTTCGTGGTTGAAAGATAAAGTATTGTTAGGATTAGATAAAATCTCTTGTCCAACGAGATGCTTATTTTAATAAATTTACAGTGCGATATGCACCCATAGATGTGTCCAAATCGTAAAATGATTTACATATATGAAAAAGTTGGGAATTGTAGGTAAAGTGTTGCAAATGAGGTGTGTTCTTACTATAGATAGTTTTATAAGTATTCAGATACTGGTGCAATGGCTGTTGCTCTCGTATGCAAAAATCCATGAATACAAAATTTATTACGATTGTACGTATTTAATTCAATTCAGTAATACGGAAACAATAGGACTCCATTTTAAATAGAAAAAAATAACTACGGAAATCTAGAACTATTATTTATTATAGGAAATCACTGAATTAATAATAGTATTTAACTGAATGGTGAAAATTTTTAATAATTGTTGTTTTAAGTTTCGATACGATTTTCAAAAAAATTAGAATGGCTCAACAAAAATTTGCAACTTTTATTGATATTAAATTTGAAACCATTCGGTTGAGTGGTTTTATGCGTTGTTCTATGAATTTAAATGGACAGACAGACGGAGAGATTAGGCGACGACTGATAAACTGCTAGGTATTTATGTAATTACGTACGCGTCTAAAAATTACGAACGTGAAACTGATGAGACAACAAGGGGTTCAGGTAGGAAAGGGACAGACTGCCCTTAATAAAGTACTTTTTTTTTTTTTAAATATTAGAAAAATTTCAGGAAAAAGAAATACAAGAACATCACAGCGTAAAATTGGGCTTAAGGTATCACAGTACTTTGAAATTGGTTAAAATATTGATTTGCTTTATTTTCAATATTAACTGAAAGGTTTTTTAATTGTGAATATTTTGACACCTCATTTTTACCTATACGATACAACTATTGTATCGTGAGATATAGTAAATTTTGTTAATAGATCCAACGCATTTACCCATACAAATGAAAACTTTAAACTGATGTTTCAAGATGTGTATGTATTTATAACTTGCTTGTTCAATAAATACTAAAGCTTTTTTTTTTTTTTTTTTTTTTTTTTTTTTTTTTTTTTTTTTCTAATTTAAATAGAGATTTATTTATTTATTTTTTTACTTGTTTTTCATGGTGTGTTTAATATTTTTCTACTTGGATTTAACATTCAAGTTTATATTTATTTAAAAAAAAATAATTAACCAAGAATTTGTTGAATTTTCTTCATTTTTTGATGTGCACGAGAGAAAAAAAAATCATATTAAATATAAAATCCCATACATTTAAAATTCCCTGCACAGTTTTATTAGTCCAAGATCCGACTGCACAAAACGCTAAGTCATCGAGCACAAGAAAAAGTCCTCAATTTTATGGAAGAGTAGTAATAAAAGAATCTAATGATCCATGTCTGCCGGAAGCGAAGTGATTCACAAGCCAAAAGTTGATACCACTAGTGATTGACTCGTAGATTTAGCATTGTGTTTGCCATTCAATCAAAAGTATGAAATCATGGAAAACTGGGTGTAGGAAAACTCAATGTTAAGCCTACGAATCAACCACTAGTACTATTAATTTTTGGCTTATGCACCACTTCGCTTCTGGCAGACATGGATCATTAGATTCCTCTATTACAATTCTTTCCATAAAATAAAGGAATTTTTCTTGTGCCCGATGACTTGGGGTTTTGTGCGGTCGGCTCTTGGACTATATATAGTATATTCTAAAGAATGAGGGAAAAAATCGAAGCAAAAATATTCATATTTAAAAAAGTTGTAAAATTTTTTAAAAAGTGAAATAAATAAATAAAAAAAGCAAAATTAAGTTTTAGAAAAATAAACTGTTCTTCAAGATTTAATTTTTTTTTTTTTTTTTTTTAGTATTAAGTATTGTGCCACCACATATATTACACTATTATTCAAAATTGAAGAAATGGTTTCAAAAGTATTGTGTCCCCTGAAGGGAAGTTTCTACTTGTTTTGTTAAATATTCACGTAATTTTTACGACTTCATTTCATTTACAAAGAAAACAAATATCACCTTCGGATTATGTGAATTATATTTATTCACATTTTTATGATAAATTTATTTATTTTTTGTGGAGAAAAAAATGACATTTAAAAAATGTATTATGTAGAAATAGCATTAGCGAAAGAGTGTTTTCGCATAAGTGAAGTAGCCCTTTAACTTATTAGCTTTTGTATGTAAAGATAGAATTTTGTCATTTATTTTTCATCTTCTTCCTGATAGATTGGAATTTAAAAGAAATGTGTAGTTTTTTGTGTGTTTTGGATGACAATACAGCACTTTGATACTATTAGAATCCAATTATAAGTTAATAAATAAATTTTTAGACATTTTCCGGATAGACAGTTGCTAGTGATAAATCGAGAAATAAACCTTATAGTAAATTTTTTTATGTTTAACATCTTTAAAATTCATTTGGAACGATTTTTTCCCACTGGCTGTAATATAACGGAAAACTTTTGACTGTCCCCGTAAATAAACTAAACATGCTACAAATTTAATTTGAAATAGGGTTCATGCGATGGTACATGTTAATAACATTCAAAATTTTCTGGGCAATTCGAGTATATTTACGAGAGTTAGAGCGCGGCCAGACAGACAGATAGACAAACCGAAGTCATAAACACTTTTCAACTTTGTTGGAAAGTGTTAAAAAGAAGCATAGGAAAAAAAGTCACTTGTTCGCGCTTTCAGTCAAGCATAAAAAAAGCCGGTGAATTTCCAATCACACGGGTTTACGCCAAATTAGCGTATTACAACGAAATTTGTTTTTGAACTAAACTATCCAAATTACAGATATGAAATTAGTCGTAAAGTTAAATACTTATAAAAGCGTATTATTTTGAAATTATTTTTACTTGTACATTTTTTAAATTTTACTTATTTTATACTTAAAATAAGAAATTACACTTATTTTATATTTTTATTTTGTTATCTACTTTTTGTTATCTACTTTTGTTACTACTGTTTTCATTGTTGCAGTTTCACATCCATTTGGCATATTTCAGAAAGCATGATTTTGCTCATAATGGTGTTTTAACTCTAACATAGTTGTAGCCAAGAACATTTTTCTATTTATTTTCCAAGAACATTTTTCTATTTATTTTCCAAGAACATTTTTCTATTAACGGCTGGTTAACAAAACGTAACGATTAACGGCAGGCTAACGATTTTTTAATGAACCGCAAAAAAATTATAGTCCTAAAGCAGTAAATTTTCTTTATTAATATTTATTTATTTATTAGCTGGAAGAAATAATTTCCCTCCAACATTTATAAAAAAAAAAAAAAAAAATACCTTTTTAAAGAAAAAATAATTATGGGCGATTAAAAATTCCCCAGAATCTCTTTATCTCTTTACATTCTGCAGATGGCAGCACCAAATAATTTATTTTCTTTCATTTGTGTAGATGGCAGCACTATAAAACATCAGAATGTCAGTTCATCATCAAAGTGAAAAGTATTTTTTCCTCCAAAAATTGTCACAATATTCGTAGAATGATGAAAATAAAAAGAGCTGACAAACAAACATTACTAAAAATATGTATAAGAAATGTATCAAAGATTAAAATTCTTATACTGAGCAAGAATTGTGCTTTTTTGCTCCATACTGCATCAGTAATTATACATCAGTGCACCTGCACCAATAAGACTGAGTATATAGGGATGTAGTGGAGGATATACGGAGGTATACGCCATATACCTTCTGGCTATTTACAAAAAACCTTCTGGCTACTTTTTTTGGCCATCGTATGGCAAGAGGAGGCAGAAGTAAAAAAAAAAAAAAATATATAATAATAAACTTAACACATGGAGATTTTAAAGGAGGGTAAATACCGATAAATTAAATGATTTTTCATTTCTTAAATTTTAAGGTGAAGTGGGGGGGGAGGTGAGAAAAAATGTCAGATAAAATGTTGACATTTGGACTTTCTACAAGTATAGCCCACATACACTATATGGCCAAAGGTGAGCGGCCACTCTTGCAATTTTAGACATTTTGTTAAATATATAGAAAAATACATGCGGAATTATCCTGAAAGTCCAGGTGTCTAAACATAATAGTACAGGTAACACTTCATATATTACCGTGGGTATTTTTTCTCGAAAACCCGTAGGGAATCGTCAACAAATTGAAAAAGAACGAATATCTTTTGGATAATCCTGTCAAAAGTAATGTAGCAAACTCGTTTAAACTGTAAATTATGATTAAATACGGCTAATTGTAATAAACTGTATTCATTTTTATGAGGACAGTATGTATACTCATAGAGAACTTAAGGTTTTTATAAAGGCAGTCCCAAATTTTGCCAAGTAATTTGCTTATAATTTCTGTAGTTCTTGATATAAAATAATGCGCTTTTTTAGAAAGTATGACAAACAACATTGTACATATAAAACTGTAACCAGAATAATAATAATAATAATAAAAAAATAATAATAAAAATTGTATGAAAAATGAACAAGTTTACCAAATAATCTATCATTGCGCATGCGTGAACGCAATCAAAATATAATTTACATAATGTGTTAGCCAAATGTGTAGAGCAATTTTTGAGAAAGTCTCAAAAACATAGCTTGAAAATTCTGAAAATTATCGTCGATAAAATAAGCTTAAAATCCGTTCTTCCCAAAAAGAAGCCAAAATGAGGGTTGTATCTAAATATGCAGTATTGTGTATGCTATATAGACATTAATGTATGCATATATGAATACATCCCCTGATCTTATTGCTTAATTTTGGGAATAGCGGATTTTTAGCTTATTCTATTCGCGACAATTTTCTAAATTTTCAAGCTATGTTTTTAAGACTTTCAGAAAAGTTGCTCTATGCATTTAGATAACATATTATGTAAATGATATTTTGATTACGTTCTCGCATGCGTAATGATCGATTATTTAGTAAACCTGCTCATTTTTCATACAATTTTTATTATTTTTTAATTTTGATTACAGGGCATTGTGTACAATGTTGTTTGGCATAATGTGTTTGTAAAAATCTTAATTTCTCCACGAATATACAAGCTATCTGCATACAAATGAAAACAATTTATTACAATAAGCCATTTAATCATAATCTACAAGTTTTAATGTTTTTGCTCCATTAATTTTGACAGGTTTATTCGAAAACTATTTGTTATTTTTCAGTTTGTTGATAGTTCCCTATGGGGTTTGGGGAATATACCTGCGTAGAATGGTATGACTTGTACTATTTATTATGTTTATATACTTAGAGTTTCAGGATAATTCATCATGTATTTATCTAGATATTTAACAAAATGTCTAAAATTGCAAGTGGCCGATCACCTTTGGCCATGTAGTGTATATAAGTAAAGCTGTTCACAAATATATTTTAACTGTCGTAGTATATAAGCTATTGATGTAGTGAGTTTAAAGACACTGTAAATAATATTTAGTTTATTCTTATTGTACTAGAAGATAGCCCGTCAAAATGACGTGTTTCCATTTTTAAAAGGATGATAAAACATTACAACTTTGGTCAATCATAGCCACTTTAGGCTTAAACAATTTTGAAAAATACAAAGATTGAACATAAGGAAAAAATCTAAAAAAAAAAAAAAAAAAAAAAAAAAAATCAATAAAAATTTGCATTTAAAATTATAACAAAACTATCTGGTGGATGGTGAGGAATTTTAATGAACAAATGGTAAATACATAAATTTTAAAAGAATAAAGTAAGGTAAAATATCAATTATAAAAGAATACATTGTGAAACTACAGCCAAAAAATATATTAAAATACTGAGAGAAAATAATAAAAATATCCAAAATGTATAAAAATATTTCTCATTTTGACCATTTCCAGACGAATATGAGAGGGTAGCCAAGTTATTAATTGAATAGGTAAAATAATGGCATAGAATATGCAGCTAATGAATTTCACTCACAAAATTGCAGTAATTATTTCACAAAAACATGCAAAATAACATGCATTAATAATGCAAAACATGCACTAATAATGCTATTTTAAAACATTTGTGAATTAACTATTTTATACCATTAGTTAATACTTAAAAGAAAATACTTTATATATCGAAAACAAATGTCAACAATAAAGAGTAAACAATCGTGATTCGTTATGTGACAATGAAGTCATTCACGACTGTAAAAAATAAATAAATAAATAAAGCAACACGAATATAAAAATTCTAACAATATTGTATTTAAAACGCTCCTTCGCTTTTCTTAAATAAAAAGACGAGCGATTATTTCTCCCACTGGCTGGATAATCTCATTGGTTCACTGGTTATCACATTTTAAGTATGCCAGAAATGACGTTTATTGCTTAAAGCTTGGCGATAAGAACAGATTATATGAATATATTTTTTTATGAATGTCTCTCACTCCTGATTTATTCAATTTATTAAAACATTGAAAAACTAAATTATTTGTGAACTTCCTAATATTTATTATTTTAAACACTTTATATTTGAAAAAGTTATTGCACAGCACTTGTAAATGAATGCGTATTTTCTGCATGCCGACGCGACGATTGAATAAAACTGGCCGTGGCTTTTTTTCCAAGCTAGCTGGTGAAAAAATTCTTTTCCTCAGTAAATCGTCGCCAAGTTTCAGTGAGGGGGATTTCAGCCAGTGAGGTTATCCAGCCAGTGGAAGAAATAATCGCTCGTAATAAAAAGTTTTAATTAAATACTCTTAAAAATTTGACTGTTTTGCTGCATCGTCATTACACAACTTTTATAGAAAATTATTACTTTACCGTATTACACTGTTAAAAATTTGACCCAATTGTTGCAGCGTCACTCCACAACTTTTATAGAATATCTTTTTTATGACCAATGAGAATGCTCCATGTCACAGTAAAGTAACCGCTTTATATAAAAGCAGTGGCGTGATGCTGCAGCAAATGAGTCAAATTTTCAACAGTTGCTGCAGTATCACTCCAACGCTTTTATAGAAAACGGTTACTTTGTGTGTGTTACTTAATATGTATTCTATAAAAGCTGTGGAGTGATGATGCAGCAAAAGAATCAAATTTTTAACAGTGTACTGCTAAAAATTTGACCCATTTACTGCAGCGTCACTCCACAACTTTTATAGAATGTCTCTTTTATGACCAATGAGATTGCTCCATAACACAACAAAGTAATCGGTTTCTATAAAAGCAGTGGAGTGATGCTGCAGCAAATGAGTCAAATTTTTAACAGTGTGAATATTGTGTTTGAAATAGGGAAAAGATTTCAAAGCACAGTAAAATGTAGTGACGTTATTTATAGCTCAAACTGTAAATCTGACAAATGAGAACGCTCCATTACGACTCTGGAACGTTTGCATTGGACAAAAAATTGATAGCCTTTAAAATCGGTGATAACTTTTCACAATGGAATTTGTCATTGGTCACAATAAGTGTTTTTTCTCGTGGATGGGTTGACCCCGGAATCGTTATACACGGAGGGATTTTATATATATAATTATCTCCTATCTCTCCAATGATCACTGTTGTTGAAAGTTAAAATAAACATACATAAAGGTGTCAATATACATTATAAGGATAGCTGCCAACTTTTAAGCATTTTTGCTACCACTAAAATTGTACAGAGATTTTCCATTTGTTTAATCATAAGATTTCGATGATAGACAATATTTTCTATAAAATTTAAATTGTAGGAAAAATGCGTAAAAGTTGGCAGCTATGTATAAGCTATTAATGTAACGATTTGGAAGAATCATCAGTTTAATTTAAACCCCCATTCCCTCCGCACAAAAACCTACCTACTTTTCTTTCAGTATAAATGCAGCTTCGGACTCATGAGACATATCTCAATATTTCATCTGTTATTTTTTGTTAGCTCTTTAAATCTCGCTTTATTTTAAAAAATAGCAAATGGTCTCAAAAAAAAAAATGGTCTCAAATCAAAAAAAATCTTTTTTTTTTTAATTTTTCATTTTTTTACCGTCTTTATGATCTCTAAATCATTTATAAAATTTTATATTTCTGCGCTTTCCCTTATTTGCTATGGCATTCTTGTTTAAAGTTTAAAACAATATAAACAGAAACAGATGGATTTCTATTTCCTTCCTAACAGTGGTCACCTCTTTTTATCTGACACTTTTTTAATCAACAACATTTCTAAAAATGTTGCCTAAATCGAAATTTTCTATATTATAGAAATTTATATCAAAATTACAGAATATTATCAACATTCAGAAACTGTAGCTCACAAGTTCAAACAGTGCTTGTAATAAATGACAGATAGTTGAGAAATGCACTTCAAGAATATCATATTGCAATGTTATCTATGTTTTCCTTTAAAAAATTAAATCATAATGTCGATAGTATTACAATCAAAAGTTTATTGCATCTATTACTTACCCGTCATACGTAGTATAGGGTAAGTCTTGCAATCGTTTTGAAAATCGAATTTTTTTTTTTGACGGATTTACACTGTGGTGGTTACTCGATAACCCCCCCCCCATATTTTTATTTTAATTCAATTTTATTAGCTATTTTATTTCCTATCTTATTATTTATTAGCTATTTTATTTCCTATTTTATTTTATTCATGTTCTCAGTTTAAATATTATTTCGATTTCGTTTCTTTTGATGTCGTCGCCTGTATATTTTTCTTCCTTACCTAGCTATCGAATGTTCTAAACCGGTAAAATCTTGTTTGAATTCATTCCTTCCGGTTTGGAAATCTTTCTAGAACAATCTCGATCGTTCTATGGGTGGTATTTCCGGTTAATCTGGCACTCCCCTTGGCCTATCAAATTCATGTCCACAGGTGACGTGATTTAACCAGCTAAGTGCCTGGCCACCTTCTTTGGCCTTCATTCTTTAAGTGTTTATCAATTTTTTCCTTATTAAATTCATATTTCACTATACATTAAATCATAGCTTGGCCTATTTTCCCTCGCTCTCCTCATTCGAACGTTGCCAACTTGGCGTATTCCGGGTTTACAGTAACCCTTGTTCTTTTCTCCCTCCTGGCTCTGCGCCACCAGGGCAGTTGCGCAGTTGGAGCTCAGTGGAGTTGGTTGCAGTTGGGTGTCACCGATGCAGTTGAGATGTGTCGAGAAGTTCCGTAGATGCCGAGATATTTAGCGGACGCCGGGGCAAGTGTGCCCGCTCCGAGGCAGTTGAGCGGACGCAGTAAGATGGAAGGCAAATCCTTCGAATCGTCGTTATGTTGCGAAAAGCGATGCACCTCTACCGCCGCGACCTAAGTCCTTTGGGTTTTTTTTTATTCCGGCTACTCAATATGTTCTAAGAGTTGTCATAGTTTATCTTCAAAGAATCTCTCTTCAATTTATTTTCAAGTGTATTCAACCGATTTCCATTTTCATCATTTTTAGTGAATTCATTTTTCCTCTGAAAAGAATGCAGAGAAAGTGATTCATATATAAGATACATCATAATTTAATTTTCCTCTTCATTTCATGATTAATCGGCCATAAGTATATATATAATTATCTGGGCATAAAACGGCATCCCCAATTGAGAATATTGAATACCTTTTTATGATTTTCCAGACATATTCCTTTTGAAGTAATATCTAATTGATATTCTGAGATAATGTTGTTTTTCATATCGTTTCAAGAAAAATGTTATCATGTTATCAAAAATGCATACAAAATATATATATGAAGAAGAGTTGTGTTAAAAATATGTCGACTTATGTATATCATCCTTGTGGAGCAATTGTTGTACGAAAAATAATAATAATTCTACTTATATAAGTTTGTGCATGATAACAAATGAATATATATATATATAAATATTCAAGTCATGAAGAATTTCACAAGTGATTATAAATAAATATGTTTGTCTTCTTCAAAATCTTCTCTTCATTTTATTGTGTCTATGCCTATTCATTTGTCTACCTGAAGTTGTCTTCATCAGCCAGAAAATCCAGGTAACTTTTCTTCTTATCACTTTATATTCTTACATCTTTTCTATGAGTTAATATTATCATAGTTAAGGATTCATTATTAAGAAAATATCATGGTTGCCTTTTGTCATATACTTTTTATTTAAGGGTCTTTTGCTGGCCTCCATCCAACGCAATGTCATTTACCCATTATTACGATCACCTAATCTATATTTGAGATGAAACAAAAAATAAGTGTTCTCATCTGCTTCCCATCTAAACACCACATACACGTTTTAGACACAGGAGATTTCGAAAAACATATTTTTAGAAAAAAAAAAAAAAATTGCCGTCCGTCTGTTTGTCTGTCTGTCAGTCTGTAAACGCTCTATCTCACGAACAAATTGAGATAAAGACTTGAAATTTTGTACGTACTTAGCATGTAAGAATGGAACGAAGCCTATTAAATATCAGCAACCTCGATTATCCGGAACTATTTTTTCCGGATTCTCGAAAAATTCGTTCTGATGAAAGGTATATAAAAATTTTCGAATTTTTTTATTTCAAGGAATGCATGTGAAAGGCAATAATAATAATTTAAAAAAAACACAAATTTTGCATAAAGAACGAAGTCGATCGGATCATTAGTTGTCGTCGAGATATTTGTAATCCTGTTTTCCACATTCTTCGATTTTTCATGACCCTGTATTTCATTCAAATTTCAATTCAGAGGTATATTTTAATTGAAAATGAGACGCTTAATCCGACGCAGCAAACTGTTAGTTAATATGATTATTATTTTTGGAGTTATAAGGATGTTTCCTTTATGTAGTTTGGTACTTCTTGAGTAGTTTGGCGTTTTATATAATTTGTTGAAATTGGTGCATCAGCAATTCATAAATAGAGTATTACTATGTGTATTAACAACATTTAAATTTAGTTTTGGAATTGAAATACATTGTATAAATAGTTTTCACATATTTTATTTTCATATGCATATAAATGATGGGTAAGTATTACGGTGGCCTCCAACGACTAGTTTAATTATGATCTAGAAACGTGCTTTATGTCAGAATGCACCATATAAGAAAAAACTTTTTTTTATGTAGTTGAAGATTTTTTTGTTATTAAAAGAAGTGAATATTACTTTTTGTAAATAACAGTTTAATAACATTCCTTGTAAAAAGTGTTTCCAATTAAGGATTGACAGTTTTTTCCAATCACAATGTCACTGAAATTATAATGTTTAACTTTTGCCAACATGGAAAGTGTTGAAAGTACATATAAATCACACTCTCAATTATGTTGAATTGTACTGGAGAAATTACCTTTCAAAAATTATCAATATTATCCAGCTGAATTTTTTCATCTGTATTGAAATACTAGTTTCAGTTAATTTTTTAACTAAAAGTATCGTTCATGAAATTTCCAAATCTTATTACTCATTTTATAAGAAAATAAGGTGCAGTAATAAAAAAATGCAAGTTCATCATTACACTTTGTTATTTTTTCTCATTAACTGAAGATTATTCTCACGCAATATGATCTTTCACTACATATATTGTATATTGATAGAATGAAGAGATATTGGTAGAATCTTCAAAAAGGTGAAGGAATAAAAGAGGCAAAATAACTAAATATTTTATTATAATTGTACTTTTTTTTTTTTTTTTTTTTTTTTTTTTTTTGAAGCACTTTTCCAGAAAGTTGAAAAGTGCTATGCATTCAATTTATCTGTCCGTCTGCCCATGCTCTAATTCCCACAAATATACTCGGATTTTCATGCAATTCATAAGACTTATTTAAGGTCACTAAAGCATGTTTGGTATTGCATATGAAGTATGTCGATTAATGGTCCATGGTTCTTTTAGAAGGACCCTCAAAAGAATTCGATTACATTATGGTATGTGGAGGAAAATTATTTGGAGAGTATGTTAATGTCATTACGCTATTTCAAATGTATTGAAATTGATATAAATCATTGAATTTCACTGCGGTCACGTTAAAACAGAGCATTAATAGCATTTTAAAAAAATACTAATCTACAGGGGGACACAAAAGAATCGGTTACAGTACTGTCTTTGCGTAATAATTGCTGGAGAGTACGTTTAAATTTAATTAGTTTTTTGCATATTACTCTATAAATATAAATTCTATAACCTTATACACAGGACTCCACAAAAGTATTCCCATACCATTTTCCTTATTAGAGGAAATTGTTGAAGCGGGGTTTTTCAATGGAGGATATTCCATTTACGTTATAATCACGTGGTCAAGGTAAAAACTTCTAGGGTAAAGAAGGGATAACTCCGTTAGACGCAACGTAAATCTCCAACAGCCAATGGAACAATTCATGGGGAAAGCAGTAGCAGTCTCCCTTCTAATCAGTTAGAAGTTCTTTGGGTAAATTACCGGTATCACGTGACTTTTTACAGCCTCGAACGCAGATTTGGAATATCCTCCATTGAAACGTGGGTATCGCTTAAATGAACTAAATGGTGGAATGCATGTTAAAGGATACAATTTTCTACATCATATACAGGGCTGCTAAAACATTCAGATTCCAAATTTTCTGATTGTAGATGGGAAGAACTGAAATTCGGTTTTGAAATGTTTTATACATTTCCATATGGTGAAATGAGACGTAATATTTTAATTTTTTAAGCGATGCAATTTTATTACAATATTATGAATGTGTTGAAAAGTGCTTCATAATCTATGTTTGACGCATGATTGTTTTCTTGTGACATTATAAAAGAATGCAAATACAATTGTTAAGCTAATTATAAACTAATTATAGTGACAAATGAGGAGGTTTTCAGGATATTTCAGCATTTATTGCAAACCTTAGATGCAATAAGTTTCAGTGAAAAAACATTGTTGGATTTTGATATAGTTTAACCACTTTCTTCTCTGTAAATACAGAGAAAAAGGAATGAAGTTGATTTTTAGCTCACAGGCTATCATAGCCTGAGAGCTTATGTGCCCGTCCGTTCTGTATGTATGTGCGTATGTGCGTAACGCGATAACTCATGATAAAAATATCGGATCCACTTGAAATTTTGTATATAGGTATATCCTGATAAGGCGCTTCCCTGATTAGTTTTTGGAGTTCATTCGATATGTATAAGAGGGGGAACGGGGGGCTCATGCCCCCCGTTAGTTGATATAAATGGGATTTTCATGCAGAATTAAGTTTTCAAAATTTAGATTAGGATCATTCTGATGAGGCGATTCCGTGACTGTTATTAGGTGTTCATTGAATAAGTATAAATAGGGGGAACAGGGGTTCTAATCCCCCCCCCCGTTAGTTGATATAAATGGGATTTTCATGCAGAATTAAGTTTTCGTTCAAAATTTAGATTAGGATCATTCTGATGAGGCGATTCAGTGACTGTTATTAGTTGTTCATTGAATAAGTATAAATAGGGGGAACAGGGGTTCTAATGCCCCCCCCCCCGTTAGTTGATATAAATGGGATTTTAATTGAGAATTAAGTTTTCGTTCAAAATTTAGATTAGGATCATTCTGATGAGGCGATTCCGTGACTGTTATTAGGTGTTCATTGAATAAGTATAAATAGGGGGAACAGGGGTTCTAATGCCCCCCCCCCGTTAGTTGATATAAATGGGATTTTCATGCAGAATTAAGTTTTCGTTCAAAATTTAGATTAGGATCATTCTGATGAGGCGATTCCGTGACTGTTATTAGGTGTTCATTGAATAAGTATAAATAGGGGGAACAGGGGCTCTAATCCCCCCCCCCGTTAGTTGATATAAATGGGATTTTCATGCAGAATTAATTTTCGTTCAAAATTTAGATTAGGATCATTCTGATGAGGCGATTCCGTGACTGTTATTAGGTGTTCATTGAATAAGTATAAATAAGGGGAACAGGGGTTCTAATGCCCCCCCCTTAATTTAAATAAATGGGTTTTTCAAGCAGAATTGTCAGATTTCGTTCAAATCTCTGAATAGTTTTGGAAGTTTAATGGTTAAGTATAAAAGAGGGGGATAACTCCTTTTAAATTATATAAATGCTAAATGGGTTTTTATTAAGAATTATCTAATTTGCTCTGAATTTTGGATATAGATTTTTTATATGATAAAGCATGTCTTTGATAGTATAGGAGGTTCAATGATTAAGTATAAAAAAAAGAGGAAAGGGGAGAGCTGTTTCCACTTCTTAATTTTTTTTTCGAACGGAATTAACCCTTGAAAATATAAGGCTTTAATGTGCAATTAGTATTTGTAGCCTGTGAGCTCAATGCCATCAGTTTAACTGGGCAGTATTCTTTTTATTTTATCCTTAAACTCTTTCTATTTATCTGATATTAGCTTGTCAAAATTACAGTACAAGTGTACATTCTGTTACTCAAAACCCAAGCCCTTTTGTTACTTAAATTGTTTGCCTTTGTTGTGCATACCTGTCCCACCTCTAGAGATAATAGATAAGTTCAGGATAAAACCCTGGGAAAATATCTGAGATAAATGTCATATTTTGATGTAAATAGACTAATCTCAAAATTTTATCCCACATTTATCTATTCTAATACTCCCACAAATCTATCCCTTGCCTAAAAGAGCAGGATAGTGAAGAAATTGCTCTTTTCTTTGTCTTTATTCTATTCTGTTTACAAGCTCTGTATGCCGGGTCGTCACTAGGTTTTTACTAACATTAGCTATTTGGCGAATAAGAAGTAAAAAACATTAGCCAAATAAAAAAATTCCTGTCGGCTTGGCCTACAGGTGGAGATAGATTTCGAAGTTAAGTGCTCATTTCAACAACAAAACATAAAATAGGATTAGAGATAAACTCAGTTTAACAACTTTATTTGGCCGCTTTTGAAGAATTTTTAATTTTCCTGTAAGGGCTGGTTTTATCAGAATCATCTTAAGCGAAATTCGGTTCAAAGTCCACTTTGACAGCAATTTTTGAAATATATTTTGACTTTATGAAAAAATCGACCAATACGCACATTATATAGTTCCTAAATAACAAGTAACTGTCAATTGAATGCTTCTGAGAGCAAAATCGAATTTGAAAATGAGTCATAAAATAAGCAATTTCTTATTTGAATATATCCTCAATTCTTCAAACATGATCGCTTCGGGAAATTGTGTTCAAAGTGTTCACTTTGATAGCGTTTTTTGAAACGAATTTTGAAGTATTAACTTTTTATCTACCGACGGTACTTATAAGTACCATTAAAATAACTTGTTATAAAATTCTTTTAATACGTCAGTTAGTTGTAATACTCTTTAGAATGAGTTACAGATACATTACTTTATCTTATTCCAAAAGCATTATTAGTTACACAAAAATATTTTTAAAAGAATGTTTTCTTTTTCCTTTGCCATATTTTCAGCTTTCTTGGCACTGAGGGAGAGGGGATAGAGATTTTCCAATATGGAAATACTTCTATATTTATATTGTAAGAACATTATATTTGTACATTTTATAATTCTACAAAATACTAAGAAAATATTTTAAAAAAATGAGTGGGGTTATAAAAATTGCATAAAATGCCTTTAAATTCAAATTTAAAAAATCCTTCAAATATTTATTAAATGATTATGTAAATATTTTAATTTAGTTTAAACAATTTGCATAAAATTCTTTAGAATGTGAAATTTTTATGAATTCATAATGCGGTAGATAAAAGGGTTAAAATTTATGAGATAAAAGAATGTTTTATGATTGCCAGATCCAACTTTTTTTTCCTTTTTTTTCAAAGTTGAGGTTAAAATTTATGCAGTATTAAAACACTCACTTTTAAAGATTTTTCAAAAATTTTATCACATATATGGATTATTGAAATCTAAAATAAGTAGTTCAAAATAAAGGAAAACAAAGTTCAAGTAAGGTTGGAATATTGTTGCTACAAATGAATGAAATCTAGATTTTTTAATTTAATGAGAAAAATAAAACAAAATGTTTAAATTTCAAAAAATCTCTTTATTCTTTCAAAATATTGTGATAAAATAATTAAATGGATAATAATTCATTAATAACAAATAATAACAATCAACAATAATAATTGACAAATAAAGCACAGTTTTAATTGAATGTTATTTTCATACATAAATGACAATTTAAATAAAAAATATTAAATTTAATTGAAAAAAAAATAATTAAAAAAATTAATTAAAATAAATAATTTGCTATAAAACACAGAGTGCGTACAGTTCTATCATAATTTTTAAATTCTAGAGCGATTGTGCTTATTTTTTTTTTTTCAGATAATTATTACGAATCCTGCGACATAAATGCTATCAAATGTTTGTCCAACTTTTCGTACGGGGTCATGTTTTTGGGAAAATTATGAACAACTTTTTATATTTGTGAAAAATTTAATCAACATAAAATTAGCTTTATATCCAGGCCTCCATTTAAACAGCTTAATTTAAATCAGGCCTATCTGAAGGGAACACACTACCTTGAAATTGGTCAATATATGTATATAATATTAATTGAAACCTTCTTTAGTTGTGACTATTTTTACACGTAAATTCTATTAACAGATCCAGCACAAACATCTATACAAATGAAAAATTTTCACTGAATTTTGTCAGTGTTCATATTTTTAACTTGCTTT
The DNA here is from genome assembly GCA_964019185.1 of Maratus speculifer. Taxonomy (NCBI): domain Eukaryota; kingdom Metazoa; phylum Arthropoda; class Arachnida; order Araneae; family Salticidae; genus Maratus; species Maratus speculifer. Next base: position 98,630,906 of record OZ025303.1, read on the forward strand.
TTCGATAAATACTAAGGATTTTTTGCTAATTTAGATAGTGGTTTGAAATTTTTTTTTTACTTGTTATCCATGGTGTATTTAATACTTTTTGCATGGATTTAACATTCAAATTTATAGTTATTTTTACAAAAATATTTAATTTGAGAGTTTGTTGAATTTCCTTCCATTTTTTATATACACAAGAGAAAAAAATTATATATATATTATTAATAAACATTAGATGCAAAATACCGTACATTTAGAAATCCATGCACAGTTTTATATACAGTTGAACCTCTTAAGTGCGAACATTAACAATTCCCATTGTCCCTGTTAAAATAAGTACGGATTTTAGCATTATTCTCTAAGTCCCCATGGGGAAGAACAGAAGTTCCATATTATCTTATATCTCCCATATTATCTTATAGGAAAATTACTTCTTGTTCATTCAAATTTGGAAAGTTCAAAAATATTTTTTTCAAAACATAGATAGGAAGATTCTTTATATCTCTGTAAGTTCCAAATTTTTATTTCTTTTTCCAGTCACAAGTTACAAAAGAGTAGAGCATACTTTTTTTTAGTTTTCGGAATTTTTGAAATTTTAGCACAAATTTTCAAAAATATCTTTGAAATATTTTAAGCTTACAAAGGGTTAAGAATTTATTTATTTGGTGAAAAAAAAATATTGTGGAAATTACCAAATTCGAATGAACAAGAAGGATAAGTATATTTTCCGTAGGATAACACAGAATTCCCCTTCATTCCTTCCCCGTCAGCGTGAACAAAAAATCCTGGAAAATTATGAAAGCTTTTTCACCATTATTCTTTAGACCTCTATAAAAAGGATTATCCTTTAAAGTACTACTGTAATTAGAATGCCTCCCCTTTTGCACAATGCAATACCTGTCATCAACTATATGCCACCAGCATTAGGGAAGGTTGCTACAGAAAGGGAGCATTTTTATGCATTGTTTCTCTCTTCATGAGGGGGAAATTTACAGAATTTAGCATTTTTCATATGAAATACAGCAAGCTTTCAGGTTTCGCATGAAATACTACCCATTGCGATCGCTCCTATGTTGGAATTTCTTAATTTTTTTCCAGATCTACGCCGATCATGACTCTTAAATTCCAAAACTACCATCAATAAAAAAGTTTATCTATCTGTATCACTTTTTTATGCATACGATAACTTCTATAATTCTGCTCAAATCTCTTCAGAACTGATGCATAAAATCAAAGATCATAAAATCTCGGTTAAGTTCATTAACGGGCAAAATCGGACCAAGGGGGTAGAAATAGGGCGGAGTTTTGTGAAAACCGGGGAAAAAAAGAAAAAAAAAAAAAAAAAAAAAAAAAAAAACCCGCAACTTCTACGTTAAAGTAGATATCGAATCAGTTTAAAGTTTATAAAACTTCTAAAAAAATTGGCCAAAAGTTTATGCATGACAGATTTTTGATAAAATTGAAAATAAGCTCAAGAGACGCGGGAAAAAAAGGGGTTTTGGGAAGAGAAAATTTTATGACTTCGTCAAATCTCAAGATATTAAATCCAATTAAATTTGTTATAAATTTTCTTAATATCTAAAACTTTTGTATTTACAAATTTTTGCAACAATTGAAAAAACCCTTGGATAAAAAAAAAGGGGGGGGGGGGTGTGAAGAACAAAAAAAAAATCCATAACTTCATTAATTCTTAAGATATCAGATCCGATTAAATTTATAATGCATCTTCTCAATTATATCTACAACTTTTATACGGACAAGTTTTTGATAGGACCAATTCTTATAATAAAAATAGGAGTTTAAGGGATAAAAAATTCAAATCCAAACTGCATATATTCTGATTCATTTTTTATTTCATTTTGCTCTCAAACATATTCAAATGGCAGATTCTCTAATTTAGGAACTATGTATTGTGACTTATTGGCCAGCTTTGTGATAAAGGCAAAATATATTTCAAAAAATGCTGTCAAAGTGGGCATTTTGCACAAAATTTCCCGAAGCGATCGCGATCGAAAAATTGAGGAAGTATTCAAATAACAAATTGCTTATTTTCTGATTCATTTTTAAATTCATTTTTGCTCACAAACGTTTTCAATTGACATGTTCTCTTATTTAAGAACTTTATAATACGCTGTATTGGTCAGATTTTGATAAAGTCAGAATATTTCAGAAAAATTTCAAAAAAAGCTGTCAAAGTGGGCATTTCGAACAAAATTTTTCGAAGCGATCGTGATAGAAGATATATTCAAATAAGAAATTGCTTATTTTACGACTCATTTTTACATTCAATTTCGCTCTCAAATGCATTCAATTGACAGTTTCTGTTATTTAGGAACTACATAATGTGTCGTATTGGTCGATTATTTTTCATAAAGTCAGAATATATTTCAAAAAATTCTGTCAAAATGGGTATTTTAGCCGAATGTAGCTCGAGATGATTCTGACAAAACCACCTCTTGTAAAAAAATGAAATTAAAAATTCTACAAAAGCGACCAAATAAAGTTGTTAAACTGGTTTTTATCTCGAATCATATTTTATTTTTTGCTATTGAAATAAGCTCTTAACTTCAAAATCTACCTGCGCCTATAGGCCAATCCGGCAGGGACTTTTTTTTTTTTTAACTTATTTACCCGTATCAATTTATAAGGCATACATTCATAAGCAATTATAGTACAATTGCAGATAACTCATTTTTTAAGAAGTAATTTAGATTTTTTTTCTGGTATAAGTTTAAACCCTTTGAGGGTAAAGCAATAATGTTTCTGTAAAATTGAACTTTCACTTGAATAATCGAAAAATTTTATTCAAAATTAAGGAAAAGCAATTTTCCAACATTTTTTTCTGCAAAAGTTAATATAAAATTTAGACAAAAGTTTCTGGTGCGAATCTTGTTTAAATTAGGTAGGATATAATGTATCCTATCGCCCCTCAAGAGATTAAATAAATAAAGGTAAGGTTCTAATTATTTAGTTTTCTAAGAGTAAACAGAATTAATTTCTTGTAATTTAATGGCAAACGCATAATTCATTATTTGATATATATTTTATTAGGGAAGATTAAGGGCTAATGGGACATATTTCATGCATTAAAAATTTCAATCTATAATTTTTTTTTTTCTACACAATTATTTCTAGCAGTTTTCTATTAAAGCTAATTTCAAATCAAAAAGGGCAACTTTATGACGCATGTTTTAATTTATTTTTGTTCGGAAATGCATGAAACTATCAAATGTTGTTATTCATAATCCAATTATTTTTTTTTCTTCCATACGGAATAGATCTTTGAGAATATAGTGTCAAAGTGAACATTTTGAACCGAATTTCCGCGCGAAAGAACAATAAAATCTCAAACTGGTGGGAAAAAATGGAAAACACAATTCAATTCCAAAGTCAGGCCTTGTTTCTTGCTTTGCAAATAGCTAATGAAAAAAAAAGTGATACACTGCATGCACTTGTGTAATACTGGAAATGACATTTACTGATATTGACTGGGATGTTTTCGAAAAAACCCCGTTCCGTTAAATTCCATGCCCCATTAGGCCCATCTTCCGTTTATGTGTTTTCCTCAATATATTTTAACTGGACTTTTTTGGTATTGATATCATGAACTATAGATAACACGAAAAAAAATTTAATTCCCCTTGAGGTTCATGTTAACGAGATTTAGTGTAGTATATTCTAATAAATGTGGGAAAAATGTTGAAGCAAAAATATTCAAATTATAAAAGTAATAGAAATTGTAAAAAGGCAATTAAAAAAATTAAATTTTAGTAAAATAGGCTGTTTTACAAGATATTTTTTAGAAAAAATTATTCAATTTTTAGTATTAAATATTGTGCTACCACATATTATTACAGTACAAATATAATTTCGACAGAAAGTTTTGTTTAAATTAATTCTTGATAGATGGCGGCACTAAAATATTTATCAAAGAAATAAGTTAATGTATGAAAATTGTTGACAGCTGGTTATTCGTTATTTAAGATTTAAGACTTAAAATACTATAATTGGGTAGTTTTTAAAAAAAGTAGAAAATGAAGGAGAATAGATACGATGCAAAACACATTATGAGTACATTTTCATAGGTTCTTAATCTGAATAGTTACGCCTAACATGGCCGCGATAAATTCGTTTCTCTGGAGGTGGAGAAGACCGAAATCATCACATTAGCGTATTATATAAATAGATTAACTTTTTATATAAATAAATTATTCAAAATTGAAGAGATTGTTTCAAAGATAGTGTGTCCTCTTAATGAAAAAAATTACACAAATGTATTCAATTTAGATATCTAGAACCCACTTTCTAAAAGTAGATTCTGCAATTTTAAATAATTGACACATGCTACAAATAGACACGTCACACTAGAATTCAGATTTAAAATCTTTAATATAGGACAATACAATATATATACTGGACTCATTAAATATATCTATGTACAATTATCTACATATTTACAAATTTAATAGTAGTAGAAGAAATCCTCGGGGAAAAGCGCTAACACGCTTACATTTTTCACCACTTTCTCCTACTGCGTCTATATGAAGAGCTCCGCGGGAAAAACTAACCATGCCGGCGCACAGTGGGACAGGAAGCCTCCAAAGTTGGCAAAAGATAAAATTTACTTTGAACAAAAAAAGCACATCATGGATTCTTTTGTAGACTAAAAGTAGTAAAACTTTAAACTTTTACATAAGCTGTGGAGTAATTAATTTACGAACCTTTTTCAATATTTTTTGTAGAAAAATTAGTTGAAAACAAGAATTTAAGATAGTTTTATGCTAATTAAGTATTTATAAATCATCCATATTATCGCATTTAAAAATAAAATAAAAAATAAACATAATTTTAATAATTTTTAAGCAAACTTTAAAGTGAATATTAGCGACTCGTTTTGAAGGAATGAATCAACCTTTCTCAGGCAAAATACACGCATTACTATAAAGGCAGCAGAAGCAAAACTGTTTCTGCTGTCTTAGCACTAACACACACTTTTTTTTTCTTTTCCTGTCTGTCAGATCTTAAACTCATACATGTCACGTACACTAATAAAGATGTGGAACTAGAATCGAGTAACCGTTTTGCTCTTGATTTTTTTGATCGCCCAGAAAAAATTCAGATAGAATATGAAGACGGACACGTTTGCTTTCCAAATCGAGTAAATGAAAGCGATTTGCCAAGAAACTCTTAATTATAAAGCATTTCCCTATTCTTGCCAGGCTTTTTCCCATCGGAATTTATATTAAAATTTAAAACATTTAATTTTCATTTAAACTACTTGTTCGTAGTTTCTCCAATTATGAAGATTTTATACCAAAAAATTATATTACTTTTCAAAAGTTTTTTTTTTGTTGTTGTTCAAACGTTTTATGATAGTTTAACTACATTATTTTGTAATAAATAATGTATTTAAATTGGCCTTTAACAAATAAACTATATATTCATGTTTGGCACACTTATATACTAAAAACAAAACAAGGATGATTAACTATAAAAATGACCATACAATTAAAAAAGTAGCAAGATTTTCTGCCATATTTACCCTTCTAAAACTCTAACTTAGTAGAAAAAATTAAAGTTAACATTTAATTCGCCTTAATTCATAACTAAAACCTTCAATATTTGTAGGCACTTAATTTTTTTTTTTTTTATAAATTTCACAATTATATATTCTAAGTGTCTGTATATCTATAAAAATCGTATTAAAACAAATTGAAAGTTAATGAATTATTGTTACATACTTGTAGTTAAAAGTTCCATAGTCCCCCCCCCCCCCCCCAAAAAATATATATTACAGCGAAATTAACAGACTAATGTTGAAACAAAATTGATTTTTTTTTTTCTATTTATTATGAAAGTACAATATGCAGTTTAATTTCTTTCTTTAGTGACCACCAAAATAACTTTGTGCAAATTTTAATATCAGGCAGACGTGTGCTGTTATCTGCTCTATTAAAGTGACGTATGCCAGTAGTTCAAAATAAAACTTCATTTTTTCGATTTTTTGCCAGATTTGAAGGCTTTTTGCCCCACTGTGCGCCGCGCCAATAATGACGGAAAATGAAAAATGCCGGTTAGTGTTGTCACCTATGGTAATATTTTTTTAAAATATTTATTTTTGTTACTGATATATAAATTTACATACAGACAAATTTACATTATACATACATGCATAAATTCTTTGGTGATTAAAATTGTTCTGTGCCATATAAAGATTTTATTTTAAGATTACATTGATGAAGATTCCATTTTAATACGAGACAGTTTTGTGAAGGGTCTTTTTAACATAGAACTTTGTGAAAGTCTTGTGTAAAGATGAGCGAATTTGTAAAGCATACTGTTTTAAAAATGGAAATTTTTTGTAAAGGATTTTTTAAAAAGACACTAATTTTTCCATAAGAGGCTACTTCAGTCTTCTGAAAAAGACCCCTCACTAATGCTAATCCTATGAAAGAATTATTTTAAAGATATCTCATTTGCATTTCAGTATTTTTAAACAATTCTTTTTACATTGGCTAGATGAGATCGATATGTACAAAGTGCATTGCCTATTTTTAGGGTTTCGTTCATTTGATGAAACCCTATTAGTCTCTGTCCGCTGTCTGTCAGTCAGAATCAGTACACAAATACTATATAAGAAAGTATTCAAATTTTGTGTACTTATAGCTGAATACCTCGTCACACAAGAAATCATAAAATTTTGGAAAAGACCATTATTTTAATTAAAATATTTTTTAATATCACCAGTCCATTTTTTTAAAGTTTTTTTTTCCTTCTAATTATTGCACGCGAGTTTAAATAGATAATTATTCCTTTTTTACATTTTAAAAAGAAATTGGGTACATCTGTTGCCACAATTACAAAATTGGTATTAACAACTAAAAAAAAAATTAGGTACTACTAGGTTATCCCGTCGATCATAAAATTATCGCCAAACTATAAGATTAAATGCCAATAATAGAGGATCGTGAATGTCACATTCAATGACAAATACGATTCACATGTTTAAAATGTCATTAAGTGATTTTTTTTTACTTCGACTTTTTATTTGTATTTTTATTAATATTCTACTAATTATCTATTTTTTATTATTATTTAAAATAAAAATTATGTCAATGTATAATTTGGCTATTAGTTTGGCGATTTTTATAATTTGGCGAAATTGGTCGACGGAATAACAGTAGTACCAAAAATTAATATTACAAAAATAAATCGAGATACAGCTTTTAAATACATTGCATTTAAAAGTATATTTTTTTCCTATACGATGGTGTAAAAATTGAAAATGTGCGATATTTATAAGTTTAAAAATTTGGCAATAGCGTAATTTAAAAAATTTAAATATCATTTCTTCTAATTGTTGCGCGCAAGTTTAAATAAAATTATTATGTATGTAACATAAATTAATGGATTAAATAAATCGCTGGAAAAAGTATTTTATTTTATCATATTACATCATATATAGAGGAAGATAGGAATACTTGAACCACTTTTTAAATTTTAATTTAATTTTTTATATTTTTTTAGAACCAAATGAAATATTGGAAATGAAAATTTAATATTTCTTCTTAAACTGAAAATCACTTTCAATTACTTTTGAACTATTTTTTTATGTTTAATAAATTTTTACTTTTTGTTTCACATCGGGGCTCAAGTATCACCATGAAAAGGATACTTGAGCCATGGTGAAGGGACACTTGAGCCAGTACTAAAAAATACCTACAAAAGTAATGTTTTTCGCTTTGCACAAACGTTTGCACAACGTTTTGCACAAACATTTTACATAATGATAAATTAAGATGCATTAAGTCCTTCAAAACCAATTGTGAAAAGAAAACTAATAACACTATCATTTTTTATAGTGATAATTGGTGGTCGAAGGATCATTTCAACTTGGGTTTCATCGATGGTAGCAACATCCTCAGCTGGTGGTCATTTAAATTTGGAATCTGTAATTCTTTGAGCAAATTTCATGTTCAATCAATAACAGAGGTTACAATTTCAATATACAATCTTTGATTTTAATGTATTAAAAATAAATATTTTAATATGTTGGACCTAACTAATTAAAATATTAGAGACTATAACCTGTAAAACAGTTTAAAAAAGTTATTTTAATGCAATAAGTTAAAAGTTAAATTGAAAACTATGTCTACATTTATCTAGACAAGCTATTTTGTTAGTCAAAATGGAAAATAAAATTGATATTTTAGTTAAAAAATCTATACACTTTTAAACATTTTTTTTTCCTAAGTAATTATTTTTTTAAGTAAAAAAATAAAATTATTTTCTCTCATTTATACAGAAAAAAAAAATATCAGCGAATATGATAAGGGCATATTTTTTTCTTTTTTGTTTCACCCATATGTCTAATTTCCTAGTGGAGATGGTTGAGCCATGGGCTCATGTATCCCCAATCTCAGTGGCTCAAGTATCCCTATTACCATCATATTTGTTTATCAGAGTTTTACTAAGTAAAGCAGGCAGCTATTTGAACTATTTTAGATTCAAAATACAATTGAAATTATACTTATTAAATCAATCTACATTGTTGCAGTTTTAAACAAAACTTTGATTACAAAAATAAATAAATAAATAAATAAATAGAAATAAAATAAATAAATAAATAAAAATAAAATAAATAAAAACATGCATCCAAATATTTACTTCAGCTAGGGAAAAACAACTATTAATCACCATACTTTCAAAATGGTACCAAGGTATGTGATTTCTTTTTTACATGTTCAGAACTATAAATATGTTACCATGTTGCCTGTTTTAGAAAGAAAAAATATAACCAACTGTTGAGATAATAGGGGTGGCTCAAGTATCACCTATGATCAAGCATCCCCACTCTCCCCTATCCTCTATTTCGACATGCGAAGTGAAACTTTTTTTATTTATTAAATTAATTTAAATTACTAGCCGCTTCTTGTGACCAGTTTGGTCTACCTTAAATTTATGCTAAGCTTTGTAACATTTTACTTTCATACACAATTTTATTTACTAGCGTACCTTTACTAAATCTGTAAATACTGATGGAGAATTTAACAAAGCTATGCAATCAAAACAGCATTTAGAGGTAGAATTCAATATTCTGTTCTGGTAGGTGCGATTGGTGAATAAATCCGAAATGGCACCGATAAACCACTTTTCCTTTGTTAATTTAATGATAAAATGTTTTGAAGGAGATATTAAACGAAACCCTCTGTGCGATCTCCGATTACGCTTACCCAATGTTTTGATTTTGTTTATAGACATTGTTAATAAAGATTATTTTTGAGACAAATTTTAAAAAGAAAAAAAAGCACTTGATTAAAATAATAATATGAAAATGAGATCGAAAAAGTAAACAAAAACACAGATATACAGATCAATCTCAGCTATCCAATGCAAACAGAATCGCTTAAAAATATTAAAATGCAAACGAGATATCTTTAAAATTTTTTCTTCCAAAGGATTAGTATTAGCGAGCAAGTCTTTCCAGTTGTTCAATTAAACTACCCTGGCAATGTTTAGAATTTTGCTACTTAAATATTGAGTGATTGCAAAATTTCGTGCCCTGTTTAATAGATAGTAGAAACTTGCATTTTTGACTTTGTTGATGTTTCCTTTATAACGATATTTAACTGTCAGTTATCTAAGTTATGTGTCGTAAATGAACATGACGTTAAAAAAGAGTTTTCCTAATTAATTTGTGTGCAAAGTTACTATTCAAAATGGAAAATGATATGTTACATTTTTATCATGTTACGTTATATGATTTTAAAAAAGAAGCATGTTACAAAAAACACTCAAAATGTTTATTTGGCTCGTGCTCCCGCTCTTTGGATAGTTTAAAAATGGTATTATCAATTTCGAAATGGTGATTTCAACCTAAACGATAAAATTTGCTCTGGGTGACCTTCTGACCTTGATAATAATATAATCCGCGATTTAGTGAACTATAGTTTGCGGATTATTATTGAAGAGATTGCTAAGAGATTAATTGTTGATAATTTGACCATATTTCGTCATTTAAAACAACTTTCAAAAACTATGTGTCAGAAATCGTGTAGTGTTACCGCGTGATTTCTGAAACTGGATCGCGAATCAGATCGCGATTTGAAGAGGGGGGAAAAAAATCCTTTAAGTTAGTGTTTTCCTACTTCGCAAACCGCATTTATCCATTTCCGGTGTTAAATATTGTTTTTTTATTCTCTTGGCCGTCTCTATTATATTTTCTCCCGATTCCAGGATTTTCAAAGTAGTTTCACTGGCATCTTAAGTCGCTATATATGTATTGCCAACTTTAAAAGAAAATTATGCATTTTCAAAAATTACTCCCATGCACTTCCGAGAATTAAGAGAATGAAGTCTATTCCTTCAAAACGATTTTTGCTCTTCTATTTTATAGACAACAAACTACTAAATTACTACTAGATTACTAAAGAAAATACTTCTGATCTTAATTTTTTTTTTTTCCATTCATCGGATATACAGGGATTCAAAAAATCCTTATTACTAGATTGGGAATATTTTATGCGATTAAACTTAGATTGTAATGTGATAAAACGAGTATTTTTAACATTAACTTTTTGGGGACTATTCCACGGCATTCTAAACATATAAGCGGGTATGAAATTATCCGTTACCTGATTAAGAGTCTATTAGAATTTCTACAGAAGTAGACTTCGGAAGTTTTACTTTCATTGATAGGTTTTGCAATCACTCAATATTGAAAAGAAATTTTCTAAACTAAAATAGTGATGACAGAATATTTTATAAAGAAACTCTGAGGGATACATATTAAGTCAAAAAATTATTTATTTTTGGTCAGTCATAAACACATTGAAAAAACACACTAATAAACACATCATAAAGTATTTTCTTCTCGAATTGTGAAATAAAGAAAGATTTTACTTCTTTGGTTTAAAATTTACATGATTTTTTACTATTTTTTCAATCATAAATTACATGTATTAACTAATTTCCAATCGGGCGACCGTTTTATCACAAGCACCTAACACAAACTGGATCGCCCGATTATGAAAGGACATTAAATGAGGATTTATACAAAGATTTAGAGAAAAAAAAATATATTTTTGAAAAAAATGGCGATCATTTGGAAAAAAATCCCTTTTTCGCAACTTTTATATTTTTTGCGAATTTGAAAAAAATAATTAAGTGATGGAAATTTTAAGTGGATTCTAAATTTTTGTAAATAATTTGGTAATTTTTGAGTGGAGTAAGATTATCAGATTGCTTGGATCTGATTAGAGACTATTTGTTCCAATGGCGAGTTCCGCAACCATGTGAGGATTCATTTCAAAAACTTCCAATCCTCAAACAGAGACTGAACATAAAAAAATTAATAATAACATCAATATATAAAACACATAATAAACAAGCCACTAGACTAGAGCACAAAGCTTCTTGCCTTTGCGACAGACCAACACTTCCTATAGTGTTATAGGAGGTGTTGGGCCAGACAGCGGTGAGTTGATGCTATTAGAAAACGATTCATCCATGAATCGAGACCACATCGTCACGATGGTATGCGCGTCGAAGACCTGCTCCTTTGCGACAAGGGGCGCAAGAACTGCCAGCAGTTCGACAAAGGACCCAACATTATTAACTTTTCGGTAGTATAAGTTCCATTTTTTTTTTTTTTTTTTAAGGAAAAAGAAATTGATGTACAGTTGACTCTCATTAATTCGAAATCTGTTACTTCGAATCTTCGCTTAATTCGAACTAAACATGAAGTCCCGAAATTTTCAATGGCAGAATAACGTTAAAAACTTTCACTAATTCGAACTCTTTCTCTTGACTCTGCTTAATTCGAACTAACGAGAATTCCGATTTTTCATTTTCTTTTATTTCTTATGGATTTCAGATAATTTCAATAACTTTCTTTATTTGATTTTTGTGAAATTTGTTCCGAACGAATATACATATAATCCAATGCATTTGATATCCACTTTCTTAGCGCCCTGTCTGTCCATCAGTGACATCTCAAAATTTTCTTCCATTCTGCTTGCTTCTAACCATTTAACTAGTTTATGTATATTTATACATTCTAATTTATTATTAAGTCATATTCTAATGGTAACAGACGAAATATATTTAAAAAACACTAACATCAACTCTTTTGTAATAGTACAATGTTAAGCATGCTTTTATTTCATATCTTCCATAATTCGAACTTCGGATAATTCGAACATTTCCCGTAGCCCGGACGAGTTCGAATTAACGAGAGTCGACTGTAATAAATAATCGGTCAAGAGCAGTGGTTCCCAAACTATGGGTAGCGGAGACAATAGAGATTGTCACGGAAGTATATTTTGTATATCATGTGTTAAAAAAATAACAATTTTAATAGAAAATAATATTTTAAGGGAAATTTCTTAACTTCAATATGAAGAAACATACGAGCAGAATATACAGAAACATCTAAATGAGCTTTTAATTCCTTGATGGAGTTCAACAAAACACTCGTGTGAATATGCTTTTTGCACTTGGCTGTTTTTGAAAAACGAGAACAGGAAAAAAATATGCATAAAAAGTGATTTAAAGTTAAAATTAATTAGTTTTAACCCTGATATAGATGCTTTCATCGGTAAAAACCAGTGCCAGAAAACGCACTTATTATAAAGCTATGTTTTGATAGTAATTAAATGTGTTTTTAATTATCTTTCTAGATTGTAAGTTGTGTTAATTATTATTCTACTTACACACATTGGAATTACTAATTCTTGTTATCGTTCATAGTGTATCCTTCGTACGAAAATTTGTTTTTTATGCAAGGTAGGATAACCGATATCTTATAGAACTCGCATAGCAATCTCCATTCTGATATACACTATTATATTTAGTCGGTCGCGAAATTTTTTTTTTTGTTACTTAGAGATGGGTCGCGAATCAATAAATTGGGAACCTATGGTCTAGAGAAAAGGGTAAGAAAGTTTGAAAAAACAGGAATTCGAGAGAGAGAGAAGATTATTTTTTTTTTTACACACTGTCAGTGTCACGTCACAGATCACTCAATTCCACATATTAACCACAAATTGGTTCTAAACAAATCCAGAGCTCAAAGTCTGTTGGAGATGCACTATACCATCAAACCGTTCGCAGTGTGGAACCCAAATATTGTTCAAAATAAGACAAGCAAGTGGAACTAGAACTGAATTTACCGGACTAGGAAAATCTTTCAAATTCAGCCGCAAGTATTTGGGCCCAATTGCGACCTTTTTTAACTGTTTCACGGTTACAATTTTAGCTCCACACCGAATCAACACATTTCCTGTCTATCTTTCTTTGAACTCTGCTCGGGGGCCACCGTAGCCAAGTGGTCAAAGCACCACGCCGCTAATGGCCTTCGAATGTAGGAGGTTGGGGGCTCGAATCCCACTGGCTCCATTGCACGCGTTCTTTGCATGGAGCTCCCGGTTATATATCTCTTGTATTGTAAAATTTCCTTGTGCTATCTTGTCTCTGTAATATTGACGATGATTTATAAGCAGGATTCATGTCGAGCACACAAATCATATGTATGTTGTTCAATAAACAAACGAACATTGTTTGAAACCAATCTGCGGTTGATATTTGGATTTAGTTGCCTGTGACATCATTACTGATAGGGTGTATTATAGCATTATGTTTAATGAGCAAAAAATTTTGGGATTAATTGTATTATCACGATACACTTTAAGATAACAATTTAAACATTTGACAAATGAAAAAAAAAAAAAAAAAAAAAAAAAAAAGTGAAAATTTTGATCTAAAAAATGTGACGTATCCCCTTAAATTTCATCATTAATTTCTTGGTTTTTTGTTATTTTACACTATACATAGCACACTTCTTTTATTCCACATGCTGAAATCTCGCAGTAAAACTTCAAACAATCTTTCTCAGTTCAAAAGTTATGAATCCACATCCCGATAACAGGGACCCACTTTGTCATCAGTAGCAGGTTTGTATAGTGAGGTGGTCATTTCAGGTCCATAACAGGGATATGTCCAGTTGTTGGTCAGTTGAGGGTAAAAGAAAGAAGGGACTAGTGGTAGCAGTCTTGGATCCGTGTGGTAAGAAGGCAATTTCCCATTCCAGAAACGAAACGGGTGATCTGAAGAATTTGGAGAATTATCCACGATTAAATCTTCAGTTACGTCTTCTGACCTCTTTGGTATGCCTGTAAATGAAGAAAATTTATAGGAAAGTATTGTATCAAGTCATACATATTAAATGATGTTTGCTTGTATACAAAGCATATTTTAAAAGGAGAATTGAATTTATTTAAACGGTCAATGCACGCAAGGTTCGTATGACATTAGAGTGCTCTTCGACCATTGTTTTAGAAACCTTCTGCCACAATTAATTATATCTAAATAATTACAGTCAAACCTCATTAGCATGAACACGCTTAGCGTGAATTACCTTTAACATGAACTGTTTTCACAGTCCCCTATAAAAACGAATACAAATATTTGATACTGATAACATGAATTACTGTTAACATTAACAACATTTTGATTCCCCTTGAGGTTCATGTTAAAGAGGTTCGACTGTAATGATTTTTTATTTGAATAAGGAAATAGACACAGAATTTAGGTAGGAATTCAGGTAGGTCCATGTGTTTTCAATCATAATTTCTTGTTATTTACCTTAAATTATGCGAGAATCCATTTAAGCTGAAAAAAAGTACAGGCAGCAAGCTGCTGGAACATTCCTGTGATTGGAAAAGATTTTTTTTGTTATTTGAAGAAATTTCTATCTTTATACTGGAGAATTTCAGGAAATTTTGAGCTTAAATTTTCGAATTTTTAGCTCACAGGCTATCATAGCCTGAGAGCTTATGTGCCCGTCCGTTCTGTATGTATGTTCGTACGTAACGCGATAACTCATGATAAAAATATCCGATCCACTTGAAATTTTGTATGTAGGTATATCCTGACAAGGCGCTTCCCTGATTAGTTTTTGGAGTTCATTCGATATGTATAAGAGGGGGAATGGGGGGCTCATGCCCCCCGTTAGTTGATATAGATGGGATTTTCATGCAGAATTAAGTTTTCAAAATTTAGATTAGGATCATTCTGATGAGGCGATTCCGTGACTGTTATTAGGTGTTCATTGATTAAGTATAAATAGGGGGAACAGGGGTTCTAATGCCCCCCCCCCTGTTAGTTGATATAAATGGGATTTTCATGCAGAATTAAGTTTTCAAAATTTAGATTAGGATCATTCTGATGAGGCGATTCCGTGACTGTTATTAGGTGTTCATTGAATAAGTATAAGTAGGGGGAACAGGGGTTCTAATGCCCCCCCCCCCGTTAGTTGATATAAATGGGATTTTCATGCAGAATTAAGTTTTCGTTCAAAATTTAGATTAGGATCATTCTGATGAGGCGATTCAGTGACTGTTATTAGTTGTTCATTGAATAAGTATAAATAGGGGGAACAGGGGTTCTAATGCCCCCCCCCCGTTAGTTGATATAAATGGGATTTTCATGCAGAATTAAGTTTCCGTTCAAAATTTAGATTAGGATCATTCTGATGAGGCGATTCCGTGACTGTTATTAGGTGTTCATTGAATAAGTATAAATAGGGGGAACATGGGTTCTAATGTCCCCCCCCCCTTAATTTATATAAATGGGTTTTTCAAGCAGAATTGTCAGATTTCGTTCAAATCTCTGAATAGTTTTGGAAGTTTAATGGTTAAGTATAAAAGAGGGGGATAACTCTTTTTAAATTATATAAATGCTAAATGGGTTTTTATTAAGAATTATCTAATTTGCTCTGAATTTTGGATATAGATTTTTTATATGATAAAGCATGTCTTTGGTAGTATAGGAGGTTCAATGATTAAGTATAAAAAAAGAGAAAAGGGGAGAGCTGTTTCCCCTTCTTAATTTTTTTTTTCGAACGGAATTAACCCTTGAAAATATAAAGCTTTAATGTGCAATTAGTATTTGTAGCCTGTGAGCTCAATGCCTTCAGTTTAACTGGGCAGTATTCTTTATTTGTTTATTGAGAGGAAAAAAGATGCAAGTAAAATTTCCTTTTCTAACGCTTTTGCTTACTAATGTCTTTATTCAAGGACATACACTTACAATTTCCAAATCAAAACCATAAATATTTAGAAATCAAACAGATAGAAAGAGACAATATTTAAAAAAAGAAACAAACTTTGATTAAACGTATCATGATAGCTTTAAGTATTTATATATATTTTTTAAAGAATTCTTTTAAAGCAGATATTCACGACATTTATGCATTCTCTAATTAGAAAGGTTTTTCGCCAAGAATCGTTTATTAGATTATTTTTTAGCTTATTTAGATCATGATTAACAATGAGAAGACTTCATAAATTTTAACTGCATTTTTTAAAATGTTGATATTGAAAGGGGTAATATGATAAAAATTATTATTTTAAAACAGTAAAAAATATAGTAGTACAGTTTATAGTATAATAAGCAGAACAGTTGCCAGACAACTTTTGTGAATGGGCGCACATGCACCTTTAAATTTCTGGATTTCAGGAAATTTTTATGTTACACGAGACTTTTCTATGTAGCGAAATTTCCACTTAATGAAGTCTCATTCTTTCATTTTAACACTTCGTTATGAACAAAATTCTCTAAATAGAAATAAACTCAAATTCATGAAATTTAAAATAAAATTTACATGCATAGAATAAAAAACACACCTAAAAAGAAACACTAGAAAAATTTATTTTAATTCGTACAGTAACTTTTATTTTACATTATGTAGATATGAGAAAAATTTAATAGAAATGATGCATAGAAAAACGTAAAACAAAATGAGGTAAAAGTGAAGTGTACCGTATTCCCCCCCCCCCTTTTTTTTATTCCCACAATATTTCAAATTCTTAACTTTAAAAAAGTCTGTACTTTGTACAATTTCTTAAAAAAAAAAAAAAAAAAAAAAAAAAAAAAAAAAAAAAAAAAAAAAATACACGACTTATAAAAGTACTCTATCTGTAATCGGAACACTGTTTTTTAGCGTTTTTATCATTATAACTTTTGAGAATTTCAAATACTTATTTTTTTAAATAACAGAAATTAAATTCTTTACTAAGTACACATGAAAAATAAACAAATAAGAAATTATTTTTCAAAATTATAGTAAGTAATGTAATCAGTTTTTACGCATTTTTAGTTTCTTATTGTTAATTTTCATTATTTTTACTCTTTTTTTTTCCCCCAAGTATAATCAAGAAACATAATAATCAGCATAAAAAATAAATACCGACTTAAAAATATGGAACTTGGAAGTCAAAGCGTGGTAAACGTAGTTTAAAAAAATAGATATAGTTTAAAAAAACTAAAAAACACGCTTTTTAAGTATATAAAACTAAAAAGTGAAAAATAATTCGTACTATAAGCTGAAAACGAAAATAGATGAAGAATACTATATTACTATAAAATCATTGTTATTATAGAAATCAATTAATAAGCAATAAATAAAATTATCGTGGAAAAAAAGCGTGGGGTTCTCCATCTACCATGCTCCATCTATCAGTTCTTAAGAAGCACCCCACGCTTTTTTTTCCACGATAATTTTATTTATTGCTTATTAATTGATTTCTATAATAACAATGATTTTATAGTAATATAGTATTTTTCATCTATTTTCGTTTTCAGCTTTTAGTACGAATTATTTTTCACTTTTTAGTTTGATATTCTTAAAAAGCGTGTTTTTTAGTTTTTTTAAACTATATTTTTCACCTTTTAGTTTGATTACTTTAAAAGCGTGGTTTTTAGTTTTTTTAAACTATATATTTAATACAAAAACCAAATTAATCGGTTGGATAGTTTCAGAGTAATTGGTGAACATACATAGAAAAAAAAAAATATACATACGCGTCGAATTGAAAACTTCCTCTTCCTTTTCTGAAGCCGGTTAAAAATAAAAATTGTCATACGGAAATTTTTTTAAAAATTTTTACATAGATGTAAATAATGTCAGGAGTGGGGTTCGAACCCACAATCTCTTTCGAAAAACAGAGCTTCAATCCAGCGCCTTAGACCGCTCGGCCATGTTGTCTACAGTCCATTCAGCGAACGTATTCAACACTTTTAATTAGCGAAAAATCACTAATTTTATTAGTTTTTGCCTAATTACTAAAAAAGTACTGAACCAATTTCGATGAAACTGAAGTGTTACCAATTCGAGAGCATCGTCTTTCATTTAACACTAAAACCAAGTTAATCGGTTGCATGGTTTCGGAGTAATCGGTCAACACACATAAAATAAGGAGAGTTACAAACTCACAAACATACAGGTGAAGCTAATAAAAGCGTGTCAAAAAGAATTTTTCTTTTGTGTGTGTGTGCAGTGTTAAAACTTTTATTATTATAATTACAATTTGACATTTATTTTCTTATTTCCATTAAAAAAAAAAAAAAGTAAAATTATAAATTACAATTTTTGTAATATACAATCAAATTTCAAGCAATTTTCGTTATTTCAAATCTTTCTCGTTCCTTTAAAGACTCCAAGAAGATAAAAAGGTTAATTAAAATGCAAACAAATATATTATCTTACTTTCTCCGACTAGTTTTATGTATTTGTTTTTCATTTCTAGACTGTCCACTGTTGAAGTGCTCAGACTACTATCGTGTTTGACTTCTTGGGGATTTCTCGAACCTGTTGCACTTCCACTAGAAACTTCTTTACTTCCTGCATATACATGAAAAATATTATACTTTTGGTTTTATTGCCTCACAAGTATTTACCGAAATTTTTAACGAGTAATTTCAAAATTATTAGATGTTAGAAACGCTATATCATTTTAATAACATAGGTTCTATAGAAAAAAATAACAATAGATTAAAGCATTAGATAAATCTAATTGATTTGCGGGGAAAGATGGATAGTTTGCAATTATGATTTCTTACGCAAACATAATATTTTTGAAATCAAAATATAGAAATTTAATTGAATAATGAAATTGAATCAAATACTATATGTAAACAAGAAACCTTATGTTAAATGATTTTTCTGGCTTAAATTATGTTTATTTGTCATAAAAGTTTTACAGCTATGATATTATGCAAATATGATTAAATAAAACCTTTATTAAAAAGCCTTAAAAATAAAAGTCAGATATAAACTATATGGAAACAAAGGATTTATTATATTTTTATTGTTTTAAATTATATTTGACTTAATAAAGCGGAAGTTTTACAGCTATAAAGCAGCCAAATATGATATTTGTTCAAATAAAATAAAACCAGAAATATTAAAAAATACAGGCAAAGGAATCATGTCTTTAGATAATTTTTATTATTCAAATAATCTCTATCTTACATATATGTAAATGAGAGAGATCTATATAGTAATATGAATTGAGATCTTGTGATGGTCGAATTTTATCACTGAAAACATATGCCTGCAGAAAAATGACTATTTTATTAAAAAAGGTAAACTTGATAATTAAATGTTGGACGGCATTTTATTTTATTAAATTGAATGTAACATAATATAAAGAGCACTAGATTTTAACTCCAACTTTCCTAAATGCAAAATAAATAAAAATAAAAAGATGATTTTATTTTATCAAACATATGTTATTTAATAACTATTTCAGATACTAGTTATAATAATTCGATAAAATAGAAACATACCAAACAATCTTCAATAGTAATTAAATTTTTATTCTAAAATTACTAACTATTTTAATAATTACTAGCAATTATTTATCCTTTAATGTTTTTATTTAACATTTGATTTATTATTCCCCCTTGCTATAAAAAATCATTTTTTTGACAAATAAAACATGCAGTATAAGTAAACATAAACGAATAATAACAATAATGCAATGTTGTACAAGTACGTAAATAAATATTAATAGTGTTAGGTGATTATTGTGCTGATTGTCCGCTGACTTTTTTTTCTTTTTAAAGCACTATTTTAGTTTACAAAGAGCAAGATATATTACAATAAAAAAATATTATAAATTAATAAATAAACAAGCATCATTTTTATACATCCTAATGAAGTTTATAACATTATAGTGACAGAATTTAAAAAATAATAATAATACATTCGCATTTAGTCTGTAATAATTTCTACACAGATCATGTAAAAGTTGATGGACAAGTAATTAATAAATCTGTATATAAACAATAACAGAAATAATTTTGAGCTGTTATTAATAAATACATTTAATAAAGATAATTTAAATTTTGAGAATTTAACAATTTGGTACTTCTAGGTTATCCTGTCGACCAAAAAATTATCGCCAAACTATAAGATTAAATGCCAATAATGGATGATCGTGAATGTCACATTCAACGACATTAAATGCGACTCACGTGTTTAAAATGTCATTAAGTTTTTTTTTATTTCGACTTTATTAATATTTTTATTAGTATTTTACTAATTATTTGTTTTTTTCGTTATTTAAAATAAAAATTATGTCAACATGTATAATTTGGCTATTAGTTTGGCGATTTGTATAATTTGGCGAAATTGGTCGACGGGATAACCTAGAAGTACCAACATTTTTTTTATTTTATTTTTTTCGGTCCACCCTAAAGTATATCAAAGGAAACAACAAAGTATCTATTTAAGGAGGTTCGGGACACATTTTAAAGTAATTTTTATTTATTGAGTTAAAAATTTGAAATTTTTTGTGATGGTTAACCATATTATTTGTAATCAAAATCGCATAAAGAACTTGTTATAATTTTTTTAAACAGTTTAAAATTTATTAAAATAGTGGAGTGATTTAAAATCGTTATAAGGCAAAATGTTATTTGTATAAATTCAATTTTTTTTCATTCAAATAAACATTATATAAATTTTAATTTTGATTCGGCATTTTTAAGAATTACACATTTTCAGAAATAATCTTTTTTCTCAAATTTGCTGAATCAAAATTAACAAGAAACGATTGAAAAAAAAAATAGTTCTAAATTTGAGATATTTATCTTTGACAGTTCTTGAGTTATAACAATTTAAAAACGAGAAATGCTGAAAAAGCAATCGTGAAGAAAAACGCATTTTCATAAGAAGTCCTTTCCATAACAATCATTGCTTGAAAGTTAAATTTTGTAAACAACTAAAAACAGAGAAAAATAAAATTTTCTGTTCAAAAATAAATAAATTTTAATGGAATAAATAACTTTTTAACATTACAAAATGCTTCTTTATTAATTGAAAGTACGTTATCAGTGAAATGTTTGTTTTAAATTTGTTACATTTTTAAATATTAAAATTATTAAAAAAAAAAAGTTGTAGCCTGTTCTGATACAGAACTAATAATCAGTCGTCAAAACTCCATGTTAAGAATTCCCTTTTTAAGAATACATAAAATGCCATTTTTCTAAAATTGAAGCGTCGATGAACAGGGTGAAATAAATATTTGTAAAAATATTTCTACAAAAACACAGTTTTCCAGAAAATTCTAATTAAGATTTTGACATAGCACAAAAAAATTATCTATAAAGTTTACAACATTGAAATCCACCCTATATATTGATGTTTATATATATTTTATATTTATGTATTAAAACACATTATTTCCCTTTCTGTGGCTCTTTAAACATTTACTTCCGGTTTCAGAAATTTCATTTCCGGTTTATGTTCTGGGCTAACTCTTTGCTTTTAATTATCTCAGAACCAAAAGTAAGACATGTTTGGAATTCTAAATGTTTGAATTTTAATTGAAATCATAAAAATAAAATCGAAAAATTATGGTTATTTTATATTTTTGTTAGTTTTTATGTTTTAATTTCTTGGGTTAACAAAAAGATTTTTTTTCCTCTTTAGGGGCTGCATAATTAAAACGTTATCAACTTTTTGGTAATTTTAGATCCCATCCCTTTCGACATCATACGTTATCGTCCACTGACCCCCCCTCCCCCCGGTAAGGATATTGTTATCAAAGATTTTTTTTTTAATTATTATTGGAGTAATATAAAAAACTGGTTTAATTTATTTTTCGCATACTTTAATGATTCAAATGAGAAGCCCGTAAAATATCACTAAAAGAACACTTAAATAACACTTAAAAGAAATAGTTACTATTTAAAAATATTTTATAATAGCTTTTTTTACATAATGCATTCAACAGTACTTGCTGTACTTGCCTTGAATGGAGAGGCGGTGAGGGTACAGATAGAAATTCTTATCAACAAAACAAATGGACGACATTCTTTGTCTTTATTTATTAGCAAACACAACAAGCTTCATATCAAATATACTTCATATATTTTTTCTCGAACCGCGATTATATATGCATATGATATAACACATATGAAGATGAATAGGAATGTCAAACGTTGGAGAACCCCATATTTTAGAATTAGATAATTTTATAATAATTTCCTGATTTTAATAACTTTGTATTTTCATAAAAAATACAAAGATAGATAGCAGTAGAGATAGATACAGACTAAAAAAAAAAAAAAAAGATAATATGCTATTTTGAACCAAAGACCATATTACAAGTAAAAAGAGAAAAATTTTATTAGATCAAAAATGAGATCGATAGGCAATCCCTCCCCCTAAAGATATTTTACAATATCATATACCAGACCCCCCCTTTACCCCCTCCTAAAATGATAGCGTTATATATGCACAGCCCTAAAGACAATAATCTGTATATTTAATACATCTCATGGATATGTTTAGAAAAAGTTTAGGTCCTTTAAAGGACCCTTCACAAAATAATTTACCCCAAACACGACTCTTCAAAGAAAATTTTTTTTTAATCCCCAAACAGGGCTCTTCACAAAATATTTTATCCCCAAACAGGACCTTTCACAAAATTATTTCTCTCTTAAATAGAACTTTTACAGAATTTTTTCACCTTCAAACCGAACTTTTCACAAATTTAATCGTTTAAAAATGAAATCTGGCCTGTAAATAAACAGTTGAATTCACCAAAGATCATATTACTTAGCTTTTTCATATATGAGTGATAGAACCTGAAGACTTCGATAATTTAAAATTCACAAAATTACGATTAGAATTTTCATAAATGTAAGAAAAACTTCACAATTCCACGAACAGCATCTTACCTAATTCTTGAGAGGTTGTGCACTCATTTTTTCCTCGTGTTATATCCATCTGAATTTCTGAATGACTAGATACAGGTTTGCTGGTTGCAGTTTCTTTGTGATCAAACTGCGCTGTGGTGGAACTGATGACATCTTTGCACTTTTCTGGTAAAGAGTAACTTTTATCTGTCCCTTTCTGCAGCTTGCGTTGTTTAGCTCGCCGGTTTTTGAACCATACCTGAAGCAATACACGACAGATCAATTGATACACTGTACATTCTCAATCAAACTGAATATATACAGTTTGTAAACTGCATTGCAATGAACTAAAATATTTAGTAAATTAATGAATATATTGTAACAAAATTATCCGTTTAACACTTTTTAACATAGTTGAAAAGCGTTTATGAATTCAGTTTGTCTGATCGTCTGCCTGTTTATTTGTGTTCTAACTCGGGTAAATATGCTAGACTTGCTGTACACTTGATATATGTTATTGAAGTTTACCATCGCACGTTCGTATTGAAAAAGAAATTATGCCAGCACCTCTATATAACAAAACACAGTGTAATGTATAGCGCGTCAAACCGGTTTTTCTCTTCAAAAATTGTCATTGGAATTAACATTCCCACCGAGATTGCTGTGTCGTCTGTTTGCATTCGAAGCTTGACAGCAGAAACAGAAATTTGCCTGCAAAAGGAAAAAAATGACTTTTTTTTTTTTTTTTTGGGTGGGGGGGGGGGCAGGAAATAAACGAAAAAATACAATTTCAAAGTGTTATTAAAATAGTAATAATGTTTAATTATTAGTATTATTTCAATAGTTGCAGCAGACTTAATTACGAAGTTTTATTGCATATTTGTTAAAATTTTGTTTTATTAAGAAATCTTAATTTTGTTATGGTATATTAGCCGCAAAGCCTGATTTACGTAGAAGTATTATAAAAGCTAATAGTGTGTTTATTAGAACATAAACTAGCCGAAACTTTGATCATCTAAATGCTTCCATATTGCCAATTATTTCATCTTTATTTTTTTTCAAATTTATGTGAAAAACACAATTTTTACCGACCTTCGTAAAACTTGCATCTACACTATAGTTTATGATCAATTCACAGAGACACTCAAAAGTATTCCATTAAATTATATTCAATAAAAAGAAATCATTTTAAGTGCATTTAATGATGTTATTGTCTTCACTGCATATTGATGTACACTGTTTGAAACATAATGAAATTGCATCATTTAAGTGGATTGCAACATACTTTGTATGGAGTATAGAGTAAGTAAAAATCAGAGTTTGCTTACAGGAACACACAAAAAAATTCATTATATTATGCTTCTTGGGAAATGTCGTTTACAGAGTATTTTAATGATGTTATACTATTTCAAATATAATAAATTTCATATATGACGACCTCAGAAGCCAAGGGGTACAAGTGACAAAATGTCGATTTGGAGTAAATTGAGTTCAAAGATAACTGATGTTAAATTGGAACATCAATAACAATTGACTAAATTTAAATAGGAAACATCTGCTTGTTGCATTCTAATCTTTGACCTCTCATTTCAATAACTGTTAAAGAAAATAGAGTACAATTTTCTTTAAATGTATAATCAATCAATATTGTTTGTTTTTCGAAAAAAGTGGTTTATCTCTATAACTCCCCAAATAATAAGAAATATTTCTTTACCTGACCTATATTTCTTTACCTGAAATGAAAAAAGCATATTTCCAGATACCCTGTGCACTTAACTCAATTTTTTCAATTTTGTCACTTATACCCCTTGGCTTCTGGGGTCCTCATATTACTAGATAAACAACATCTTTTCTATGGATTTATTGAGTACGTAGAATTTATTGTTTATTTACAAAGAAAATCATAAGTATTTATTTACAGGATAGACTCTGAGAAATAATTGCAGCATGGGCGTTTTCAATTATGATATGGTTTTAAAACTTAACTGATTCCTTGCGTATTAGGAAGTGCATACATCATATACAGGGCGGCACGAAAGAATTCGCACACGTTATCACCTATAAACAACAATTGCTGAGAATGAATTTTAACTGTGTTGTGTGTTTAACCTTTCCCAATAAAGTTGGAAATTGTTTATCAATTGAGTTTGTTCTGCCTTCTGTTAGTGCTTTAATTACCATGTAATTACCATGAAATTCATGTTATCGGTTTACAATGATATATTCGGTATTGAAGATGTGATGTATAGCATTAATGCTCCTTTTCCTGGCCGATGAAGCGCTCGCGAGCTAATGCTATTCCTTTGAAGAGGTTATTTTCTAATATCTGGTTTGTATTTATTAGACTTTTGATAGCCGAGGTGCATACCGACATCGCTCCTTTTTTACCTTTTAGATTTTGGTTGCAGGTATTTTAAAAAGGCATTTTCATTTTCGAAACCGATTTTAAAAGTGAAACTTTATATATTCAAAATCGAAAAAAAGAGCGATGTAGAGATATACCTCATATATGCAATGCAAAAATATTTAAAGATGTCAGAATGTCAACCAGATATTAGAAAATAACCTTCCCATAGGAATTAACATAAGCTCGCGAGCGTTTCGTGGTCCAGGAACAGGAGGTTTAAGATTTATTTACAGGGAATTTAAAATAATTTTAGTACATCACTGCCTTGGGGGGGGGGGGGGATAGTTTGAGGAATGCTTTAAAGATGTTGTACGCCCTTTTAAACATATAACTAAGGTGTACTACAAAAGGTTTACTGTAGAATATGGTGTGCATACAATTTATCGTTCATTTACAAAGAGACAAAAGTATTTTCGATAGTACTGCATATGAAGAATAGTTGTTGGCAGCAGTGTTGGGTATGAACGTGCTCAGTGAACGAAAACTCACGAATTTCGCTCACTATTTGTGAACTTTGAACTGAACTTCGCTCACTATTTTATAAATGAGTTTGAACTGAACGGAAACTCAAAAAATAGACAAATTTGAACGAATTTTACGTTTAAATTTACGTTCAATTTTTTCCTAATTTATTTAAAATTTTTCCAGACCTTAGTACACTTTTTCCCTCTTTCAAATGCCATTTTGAGGCCTACACGAGCCTCAGGACGGGTTAAGTCTGGATATTACTTCTCTGGGTAGTATCCTAGTCTTACTTCGTCTTCAGACTCGGGTCGCGCCGAACCGTACCCGGGCTGCATACAATGTCGCCGAAAATAGATATATACAGTAAACTCTCTGTACAAGGTGGCCTGTGTAAGGCAGAAATATGTCTAAATCGGAAAGATTTTAAAAGAAAGCATAAACATCGCAACCTAAGGCACTTCTGCATAAATGGAGATTATAAACAGACTAAGGTAAGTTTTTTTTGCCAGAACTCTTCCGTAAGGGTAAATATTAATTTCCTGTAGAAATGTACTCGGGATCGGGCCGGGTTCGGTGCGAAGTTTCAACTTTTTTCCGGGCCGGGCCAAGTTTCAACTTTTTTCCGTGCCGGGCCAAGCTCGGGCCTTGTTTTTAGCTATTATATCGGGCCGGGTCGGGCCGCTAAATTTTCTCTACGAGCCGGGCTGGGCTCGGGCCGAAATTTTTATTTTAATATCGGGCTGGACATTTTTTTTCTATGGATCGGGCCTAGAAATTTCCGTCCGTGCATACCTCTATCTTAGATATCGAATAATTAAATGATTAGTTCACAAAATTTTGTAAATTTGGACAATATTATCAAACATAAAAAAAGTGAACTTTTAGTGAACTTCGTTCACTTTTACAAATGAGTTTGATTTGAACGAGTTCGTTTGAAAATTTTTGAATTTGAATGTGAACTTAAATCACTTTTCAGAAATTGAACGTGAGTTTGAGTTAGTTCGTTTATTTTGTGAACGTGCCCAACACTGGTTGGCAGTGCTTTTCAATTGTTTAAAATTTTACAATATTTTTGCATATTACCTAGAATGTATAAATTTTATAGATCATATACAGCAGGGCGCGAAATTTCCACTCGCCAGCTCGCCATTGGCGAGTGAATATTTACCCTTGGCGAGTAAGTTTCGTCTTCTAAAATGTTGTGCTTCAAATCAAACTATGCACAGCGATACACGGAAGTATTTCAAAATGAAGCGGTGCTATTTATTTTCCAAAATAAGTAAAAATGTTCCGCCGCCTATTTCTTCGTCTTTCCTACGGAGGAATGAAATTACCCTGTCTGCATTCGTCCCCTTCCCCACTTTGGTACTGCGCATGTGCCAATACCAAATTAGATTGCTCGTCACGCCTGCGCGAAGAGATTCATGTTTCGTCACCTAAGCCCATAAGCGTCATTTAAGCGTCACCTAATATCCCATATTTTCATAAAATGTAAAATATTCTGGATTTAAAAGACAGCTCATTCTAACAATCGTCAATTTAAATTAAATTTGTCATAAATATTTCTTTTTCTCCGCAGATGTGAGGGCTGACATTGTTGTCTAAATGAATGTGAAATAGTGGCGAGTAAAAATTTTAGCCTGGCGAGTACCTTTTAAGCTGAAATTTCATGCCCTGATATACAGGGATATGTGCATAGAATATAAAGTACATTTCAGTTTATTAACAAAATTTGCTTAGTGGTAATTTTAAACTGCGTTATGCGTTTAAAATTTAACAATATATTTATTGAACTACCTTTTAGTATACGATATAGTATAAATATCAAACTATAGATTATACAGGGTGATTAAAAAAACGTGGACAAAATGATATGACAAATCAAGCAAACAACAAGGATAAAAAATCATATA
Source organism: Maratus speculifer (assembly GCA_964019185.1). NCBI lineage: Eukaryota > Metazoa > Arthropoda > Arachnida > Araneae > Salticidae > Maratus > Maratus speculifer. The sequence continues at coordinate 98,658,665 of OZ025303.1, forward strand.
GGAACATAGGGTCGCAAACTACTTAATTGAGTCACAAATACAGGGTATTTCATTCTAGCTACACCCGGTTTGAAAGTAATAATTTCAAAGAAAATAAAAACATTGTTATGAAAATGCATTAATATGTACCTTATTTTGCTTGAAATGTGGTAACGTTACGAAAAGATCTGGGAAAATCATTGTTCAAGCAATCGATGATACCGTATAAACTGATTATCACAGTCCAAAATGTAAGGTGCCAAGTACATATTGCTGGCATGCATAATGCAAACTTCTACCACTTTTGTTTGGTGTTATCAGATTTAAAAACAAATGTGAGAATGTCTGTTAAATGTTTTATTATATTATACTTCAGTTTTATGAAATTTATTACCGTCAACCCAAATTGAGCTAGGATGAAACACCCTGTATTTGTGACCCAATAAATGGTTTGCGGCACTATGTTCCTATGTGATTTTTTATCCTTGTCGTATGCCTGATTTGTCATATCAATTTGTCCACGTTTTTTTTTAATCACCCTGTATAGAGAAATGAAGAAAAATTTCGGATGTTTTCACAACTAGTGTTTTGAATATATCAGATAGCGTTTCATTATTTATGACGTGATGCATGATTTTTCATTCCTGTTTTTTGTGCGAAAGATGATATTTCGCGGAATGCAGAAGTTAAAATAATATAATTGATTAACACTAAGTATTTTAACTGCTTGAAGGGCTGTAGTATGTTATTTATACCACTAAATTTGAATTCATGATTATCAAATGACGCACAAAATTTTTGAATAAAGTTTTTCTTTTTTTAATGTAAATTTAAATATATATACAATTTTTAAATCAACTTGATCTTAAATTATAAGAGCAGTCGATGATTTAAATCAAAATTAGTAACAGAGCTAATTTGCCCCTGAAAGAATTAAACTACAATCCAAAATATAAAGAATCTAAACTCAATGTTGCTTGAACAAGAAAATTAACCGATTCCAGCACTTATGATATTAACAGATCTTGCACAGATCAAGATAAATCTGTTGAATAATCTATCAAAATAATCTACAAGAAGAAAACTCATACCTGTATTTTTGGTTCAGGGAGTCCCGTTTTTCTAGCTAAATTTTCTCGGTTCTCGAGGTCTGGATATTGAGTTTTGGCAAATGTTTGTTCAAGGGCTGCTAGCTGCTGTTGAGAGAAAGCTGTTCGATTTCTTCTGTGCTTGCCAAGTGGATTAGTCACAACGGTTCTGAAATCTGAAATATTAACTATTAAATACAGATACATATATACTATAAAGTAAAAACTTGTCCGTGAGTAATGCTGGCGCCAACCTAGACAATAAACTTCGCTTTCACTACCAGGTTTCATACTCATTTTTGAAGAAAAAATCCCCTGAGATTCCTTGGTGTATTTTCCAGAGTATACAATGTTTCCATGTCAACAATTAACAACATGATCTAAACTGTTAACACACACATACCTTCTCAAAATAAAAGCAAGGTAATCTCAAAAATAAAGTTTATACATCACCTTTGTAAACAATATGAAGAAAATTTTAAAAGAAAGACATTACTTTGTGTAAAACAGAGAAGAAGTCTGAATATTTTGTAGGACTGTCCTTAAAAACTTTGTAGCTTGTTGCAAGAATTTAATTTCTACTTTATGATTTTAGTACCTCTTTGAAAAGCATTATAAACAAACAATATTAAGAATACAAGTGTCAATATCAATTTAAAAAATGTACTTCATTTTCTTAAGTTCCTCTTGAACTATCGTCAAACCTCACAAGATGTGTCTTGTGACTGAATGGATACTGACAAATCTCATCAAAAAGCACGTAGACAGCAGGAATTGCCCTCAATTTCCCAGAGTAGCTAGTGATTTAGCTAGATTTTCCCAGGTTTGGGATTTTTTTTGCATTATTCCCTGAGATTTCCCTGATTTTTAAAATAAAAAATCTATCCACTGATTTTCCCATAATCCCCTGATGCGTATAAACCCTAACTACTATTTTTTTTTCTTTTAAAACATTAAAATTTCAATTTCCGTATCGTCGAATAGAGAAACAATGTATTATCAGTTGTAGAAAAAAAACTATGTACCGATTTGTTACTTTTTTATAAATTTTTAAAATAATTTTCAATAATGCATTTTTAGAATCTGACTTACTGCCCGATAATGTAAGATAAACTTATTTAAGCATAAATAAATATAAATATCGCAACATTTATCGCCAGCTAAAATATCGCAATGAAATTAAAAATAAAAAATAAATAAAAGATAATTAATTAAAAAAATCCCAAAAATGTAATCATACTATGTGCTTAACCGCTGAAATAATGAGAATCGCTGCTGTAAATAAAGCTTCGATCGCATGCTCTTTATAAATATATAGTTCTAAAAAATATAAATATTCCTTGCTGATTCTGCTATGTATAATATAGAAAGGTAATAATACTAATTTATTGAAAATTATATCATTATAAATTACGAAATATAAATATATGTAGCATTTCCAAATTTGCTGAAAATTGAATTAAATTTTAAGTTATTTAACTTACTTTTACAATTAAGGTTTAAATTTACAATTTTTTTACAGGTATTTATTAAGATAAAAACACACAGGCACACAAAACTGCAAAATTAAAAAAAAAATTCTATTATACAATATACACAGTTTTAGTTTTTCAACAGAAATCACAAAAAAAGCATTAAGCATTTTTAAGTATTATCAATATATATAATATTTTAATAATATTAAAAAAATAATACACATATAATTAAATGTTAAAATTATTCAGCCTTGACTATGTATTTTACTAAATTAAAATCAAATTTATCATAAAAAATGGTATTTCAGTATTAATATTTTATTTTAAACTAAAATGAATTAAATTATAACATTGCATATTTAATAAAAGTAACTCACAAAATTTAACCCGTTATCTATTTAACTACAATGTAAAAAATACACCCATGAGAAATAAATATTTAAAAAAGGAATGGATTTCAAAGTTCTTTGCAGTAAAACCCCACTAATTTGGACCCCGTTAATCCGGATAATCGGATCAATTTGGTCATTTTTTTTTTCAAGTTTGAGAAACTATTGGCTAATTTCCATAACATTAACTTATTTCATCGTCGTATTCTGAATAATAATTAAAAAAAATCTGAAATCTTTTCGGAAGAATACCTTAAGCTTTCTTATTTAAACTCTTTAATGTTATCTTTCAAAGAAACAACAATGTATAACTAAGTTTGGCAATTCCAATTTTCTATTTAAACAAATTAAAAAAAAAAAATCACAGCACAATAAATTTTTACTTAAAGCATTGCAAGAAAGCCAGGTAAAATAGTCCCTATTAGACCCTTTATCTGATAAGGATCGCTTTTCGATATTTTTCAGCCCATAGGTCTGTTTCCGTGTTATTATGACAAAATGCTTCTACAATATCACTTGCAGAAAATTATACATATTTATAAAGATGCAGCACTGAAGTCAGGCACTTTTCAGTTTGACATAAAGGCGATTTTCTGCAAGTATGTTTTATTTTATTTCATTTTTGTGTAATTCTCCGGATCAGGGATGCAAAAAATCTAGGCGCCAGAAGGCAGTCTCCTACCATTAAATTTATTTAGTTTTTTTCCCTATAATATTTCGAGCATAATTCTTGCTACAATGCTGTTAAATTTTCATCGATATAAACCTTTAAATTTTAGTGGTGAGAAACTACCCGCTGGTGCCTAGATTTTTGCACCCCTGCTCGGATAATCCGGATTGGGTCTGGTCCCAATTAACCCGAATTAGCGGGGTTTTACCGTATTTGCAGAATTTCAAGAAGCATTCATTATTTAATAAATATGGATCATTACCACAGCATAAGTAACTGGATATATTTAGCAAAATGCAACTTTTTGAAAACCACCTTAGCATATTAAAACTTACGCTATATTTGTTACTGACATTTGAAAATAAAGAAATACATAAGAAAACAAATTGATCCTTTTATTTTATCCAATATACTAAGCAATGAGTAAACTGTTAATATAATACGATACTACAGTGTGGGCTCTGGTCCAATATATTGAAGTTTATTGGGATGTACTCTTAAATCCAATTTTTTACAATATCTTTTTTTTTCTCTTCAGCAACAGTTGCGTGCAATCATATAGCAGTCTATTTTTTATTACATCATTTTAGGGGTAGCTATAGTGTCTTTAAAAAAAAAATCATTTCAATTATGTTATTAGGATTTATTTTAATGTTTTTCTCCACTTTTATTCGGCTTTATGTCCGTTGATACACCAAATTCGTATTATTTTGCTTTTTCATGGCTGATACGAAGATGAAATCTCACGTTTTATTTGTAGTTCCATAGTAATTGGGATCTTATGAATCTACAAATTTCGAATACATTCCTTTTAATTCATGTTTCATTGATATATATTGTTTTAAAATTAATAGTTTTATATATAAGATACCAAAAATAAGAAACTAGTGAAAAATGAAAAGATACCAAAATATAAAATATCAATATAGACTATATTTATATGTCTTAATGTGGTAATTTGTATTAAATTTAATGGTAACACTATTTATCTTAGTATATTGAAACTTTTGTAATTTTGTTGCTGATATTTTTTAAGCGATTTATAAAAAGTTCCAATATGGATTTAATTTAATATGCATTCTTATTCTTAACAATGCGTAACTCTTTAAAATTGTAATTATTTAAATATTATCATCCACAACTATTTTCCCCCCCATCTTGATTGATTAAGTGCACGGTTTCACTAGCATTGTAAATTACATTTTTTTCAAAATTATCACAGCGTATTCAAACTTCCGTGATTTTTACTGCTGATATTTAAAAGTAACGGAATCTATCATAAACGAAATTGATTCATCAATTTCTTCAGTATGCACTTTTTTTTCCAGTGCGTTAATTTTTGTATCATACCACAACAAATTCTTTTTCATCCTGAATAGGTAAATGCACGGTTTACATGACATTGTAGTTTGATATTTATTGATTGATGCAAAATTTAAACTCACACTTTCTCTTTAAATTAAAAAAGGATTTAAATTTTTTAAATGACCCTATTTATGTTATTAGTTTATAGTTTAACATTCACAGTCTGGAATCTTAATAACCTTTTTTGTAAAATTTGGGTACTCTAATAAAAGTTTTTGCACTTGTAAATAGTGTATTTTAAAGTAAATATTTCATAACAGCATAATATCATCTTTAGTAAGAAAGTTGTCTTTGAATGCGCATGCATTGATCCATCTTACTTAGTCAATAAAATTAAAATAATGCTGGAATCCATTGAAACTAAAAATACTGATAATATACTAAAATATTTATAATAAAGCAAATTTAATTATATATTTATATATATTAAAGCTGAAAAAGTTTTTTTAGCTATTGATGTTATATATTAAAAAATATAGATAAGATACCATAAATAGGAAAAAATTCATAATGAATAATCAAAATGAAAAGATACCACGTTATCAAATATCAAAAAGTACATACATGTTCATTTGACACTTTAACAAATTGGATTCCTAAAATACTATTTTTGTGTGTATTAAACGCATATCTATTTTTATTTCATCTTATATTAAGAAATTTAGATTAGCATAGTCAAATTAAATGATTTTGTTTGCATATTAATGTATGGTATATATATTTTTTCTGTTAACATATTGCAAATGCGATTTTAATTTTTTATTTTTTTTTCTCTTTTTATTTTTCTGTCCAATTGAGTAATTTTGATGTTTTTTCTTTATTTAATTTTGGTTTTATATGTACTGGTAGCCCCAAATTCGTATTATTTTGCTTTTTCATGGCTAATACGAAGATGAAATCGCACACTTTATTTGTAGTTCCAAGGTATTTGGGGATTGACAATTTTGCTTTGATTCTGCAAATTCCATTCATTTTATTTATTTTCCCCCATGTTTAAATGGGGTAATTTTCTATTAAATTCAATGTGCATATATTGTAATACAATTAATGGCTTTAATATATATTTAGGTAAAAGAAAAGGCTATAGATGTGAAAAGGTAATTATGCAGTTTAAAGTTTTCTGTACTAAGCAAATGTGTTATTTTAAAAAAATAATTTTCCAGATATTTAATATAGAAAAGACATAATAATGATAAAAATATAACAATAAATAAAATACTACCGTATACAGTCGTCTGTAAGTCGACCCTCCCCTTCCAAGTTTTTACCCCAAATTTCGAAAAATCATTTTCGTTTATAAGTCGAACTACATTTCTGGTAGTATGATTAACCCTCTCATGCATAAATTATTTTTCATTATTTTTCATTATTCATAAAAAATCTTTATGATAAATAAAAGACACATTCTAAAATAATTTTATTTATTGTGCAGCATGCTAGCTATTATCTTTCCACCAATCAGATCTCCATAAATGAATGCTCGAAATTTTTTTGCTTAATAATGCAATAATTATCTGTCCTCATATGAGGATCGTGTGCATGAGAGGGTTAAAATAATTTCTTATCGAATATGTATTTTTCTTTTCATACGTTAAAAAACCAGTAGAAAAAAAAATGCGAAGAAGAGATTCCTTTTATAACTAGATATCAATATTGTTTCATGAAACTTGTATGTGGACTATAAAACCGTTACATTTGTAACCTATGAAACTTGAGTTCAGACAGCAATATTTACTTCTTTAAAAAATCTACGTGTAAAAACAAGAAAATGTCCTCATAAGAGCACTTTTACTACGGCAATCAGCATTTTCCCCCCGCAAATTTCCCATTTAAAAACAAATCTGTACGAAATCGCATTAAAGATTTATAATCGTATAAGTTTGCTGTTTATTTAGGGTTAATATGATTCGGACAACGGCTGGTGAATAAGTTCGTGTTAAATCAATGAGTATTGTGTTCCTTAAATTTTTTTGGGGAATATTGACATATTTATTCCCTTTCTTTTAACAACAATGACCTCTCAGTTATGCACCGAATTTTCTTGGTCCTGTCCGCGCTATATGGGAAATAATGTTAAACTTTTCTCAATTTTACAACTTTCTTTTACTTATCGGATTGTTTTAAACGATTCAGGCGATTTTTCATTTCTCACTCAAGAATTCATTTTTATAACCTTTAAAGTATAAACTATGTTTTCTTATCGTAAACCTTTCACTATTGTTAATGTGTTTATCAATAATGAATAACATTCCTTACCTTAGCTTCGTGTATTATTAACGGTGAAATCTACGACAAGAGGGTGGTTGTATGGAATCCATGTGTCCGACAATGTGCAGAATGTAATGAAAAACTTGTCAGAATTGAGAACTACTGAAGAAATAGTTGATTATATCATAAATGAAGATGTGAGCTAGGAAGCTGGCGAAGATGAGAAAAATGTTCCAGCTGTTGTAAGTTTTTCAAATATAATTTCTGATTTAAGTTACATCAATAATTATATCTATAAACATAATTATTTCTCAAAATAGCTTAAAAGCTTTATTAGGTTCACTGAAAAAAAAAAAAAAATCCCTTAAAATTATTGCAAAAACTGAGCAATGTTGCCAGCAGTTTTTGCATTAAAAATTACAGTAAAATTAGATATTTTTTATTACATCTAATTTTACTCCAGTTTTTGCCATAAATGTAACGGATTTTTCTACAGGGCTTAGAAAAACATTCTCTTTTCATTGAGAAAAGAGTCCAACTAATGTAACTTTTCCAGAGACAAACTTGCGACTTCAATTTTTGTGAAAATTGAATCTGTAAATCTGTAAAATGCAGGTAATATAATTTCTATAAAGTTTAAAAGTTGTACAGTAAGACCGTCCGTCTCTCATTTATACAAATCTTTCAGTCATACGACTCATACGACTTTTTTCTACAGTCCTCTGAAAGTCGTAAAACCTCCTCAATCCTGCCGTCGCACCGCCTGTAGTAGACATTAAAGAACATCCTTTAAATTAATTTAAATGTTTCTAGAATTGTTAAAATTATTTCTAGATCTTTTTTAATAAATGCGTTCATATCATAAGCATCAATATACAGACGGGTGCATTTTTGGAGATGTTCTATAATAATTTTAAATTGGCTTTTGTGATTTGTCGCAATATTTGTCTCAGGACGGCGGAGGATAAGTGAGAGGTCAGTGTAATAATCATAAGTTTATTTGCTTACCATCCAATGTATAGGGTCTGCCCATCCAAGGGACATACGGCTGATAGAAAGAAGAAGCTGGTGGACGAAAGAGACTGGATTCTAAAGTAGCTGAAGGGCCCAAAGATATGTATCTAGATCCCGTCAAAGCTGCCGCATAAGCACTGTTGTACCCATGCAAACTGTCCTGAAAACAAAGAAAACGTTAATTTATCATATTTTAATGATTGCAATGATATAAGTAGAGGATAGACTACAATAGATGGAACTTTTTAAAGCTTCAGTAATAAGTGAACACAAAGGTAACATCTATTCCGCCAGAAGAGTAATGTGTGAAATCAAGAATCTTTTTAAATATGCTTCTTTGCTTTAATTCAAATATCTTTCGTCAATATTATGAATAATCTTAAATTATATACAATATAACTACATTTGATTTCAAAAGATCTTTATAATAATACAGATTTATTAGATCTACATAATATAATAAATGCTTTACAAGTGTCATCATAATTTGAATTTATCAACAAATATAGATACAGATTATTTTCATGCAATTTCATTATCTGTAATAATTTTATATTTTAAGATAACAATACATTTACAGAAAGTCGATACATAACAAGGTGGTTGGACTTTTAGTTTATTATCAGACTCATATCATTATGAACGCAAAAATATTAATAATAAAATACATTTATATCGATATATTGATGATATAATTTTAATTGGCACTAAAAATACTAATATTTTTCAATTTAAAGTAGATTATTCAGCTAATTTAAAATTCATGGAGAACCTGCTATCTAACAATACTCTTAATTTTTAAATCTTAAAATTATACTAAAAGAAAACAAGTTAATAACTGATATATATATGACAAGCGTAACCAATTTAATTTCAAAGTTAATGCATTTACTTATTTTAAATCCTGTCTTCATACTTCTGAATATCGAAACATACTCTTTAATCATTTATATAGAATAAAATGTTTATGTTCTTTTCATGATATTAATGCAAGTATTAAAAAGCTAATTTATGATTCATTAAAAAATGCTTTTCCTAAAAAATTCATACATTCTTTAATATATAATTAGTGATTACATGATCTTAAAAATAAATAACACATAGCATAAAAAAATTATAAAAAATTATAAAAACAAAAATAATTATAAAAAATTCAAAAATAAATATGTATTGCGTTTGCAGTATTGCGATTGCGACTACATGTTCTGTGGCAATTTTACATCCTCTTATTGCTTAATATCACCCCTATAAATTCATTGATCGAATTTGGAAACACCCTGTAGATGAAACAATATTATAATGATGTATATCACTAGTTTATTAATCAATGTGCCTTGACACACACGTGCATGGTAAGAGGTCCTGAAGTATATTAAGCGAAAATTTTCAATAAGTTTATCAATACAAAAACCCTAAACGGGTTAAAAGTTTTGACGCAACTGTTTTTCACATGGTTCTTAAAAAAAATAAAAGGGATTAAAAAATGATAGCAAATTTTTAGTGACGCTATGCTATTAATTAAAAAATGCATATTTGTATCAATTATTTCATAATTTTATTTTTATTTGATTTATAATCTCATGCGCAAAAGTTAACTTCAACATGAAAAGATGTATAAAACTTTATTAATTGGTGCATTTTCATCCGCATCTCTTATAAATTCAAAATATGAGTTTTAAAACATATAATATAAAATTTAAGTGACGCCTTTAAGTGGCTTTAAAAGGTTTGTTTTAAATTTCAGTTTCGATTATTTTTGATTTTATAAAGTACATTTAAGCATCTAAAAGATACTTTTAATTTTTCAATTAGCTGCTAAATATAATTTTTATTGAATATATACTATACATTGTAATGCATTTATTTCAATAAATTGATTTATTTTTTGTATCACGTTATTAAAAATTGTAACTAATATTTATGTAAATGGTTTCTTCACATAAAATTATCCATTTCCATGCATTTCATTAATTTTAGATGATTTGACGCAAAGAAACCATTATTATGAAACCTAAATACAGTGAACCTCCATGGGGCCAGAACTTCTGCTTCTTAAATAGAGGTATCCCCTTATTCAGAGTTTTGATTGTTATTTTTAATTAATCATTCAAAAGGATATAAAAATAAAAATTTATTAAAATATGAATTTTAAATACAGGGTGTTTCGCTACCAGACCGACAAACTTTGAGGGGTGATAGTAGACATAAAGACAAACATTTTTTAATGGGAAACCATGGGGCGCAAACGTCTTCTGTAGGAGCTAGGGGAAATTAAAGTTTGAGGTCCAAAACTTCAAACGACGATAAAAAACGGAGAAAAGGATCGATTCGTTTGCGGTTTTCACTAAAATCATTCTTTATATCACAAGTTGTTTGTTAAAAAATTTTAAAGGTTACTTTCAAAAATTGTCGATAGAGGGCGCTTTAGACTTTAGAGTAACGAACAACTACTTTTTACCGTTATTTTGTGCATGGGGTTCAAGTTATACTAAAGTTTAGACTAACTTAAATTTTAAGCCCAAAATCGGAAACATTCGAATCAGGTAACTAGTGAAAATTGAACTGTGAACAGAGGGGAGAATTTTAAATGCTGATAAACATTGGACCAACTAATCGATTTTGTTGCGGTTTGCGTGTAAGTCATTCCCTTGGTAAATATTTTATTTCAAATGACGTACAACTTTGGTGCCCTCATTTTTTGATAGAGGGCGCTTCCGACACATCTCCGACATTTCAATGGCATTACTCCTGAGTGCTTTACTACCAGAACAACATACTTCCAGGATGTGTTAAAGATGCAAAGACTACTCGGAATCACATAGGAATGTAACTTTGGAAATGCATTTTTTGGGAGTTACGGTTAAAGGAAACAGAGAAAAAAGCAACAGAAACAGCAGAGAAAAAGCAACCCATTAATGTGAAAGAAAACAGTAAATTTAAAGGTTTTACTAGAAAAAGTGTTCAAAATTACGACCAGAAATACTCCGGCAAGTTTGACAGTGACGGTAGATGGCGCTAAACGGCGCGTGAACAGTTATCATTTTGAAGCTATCAGTCGCGAACCGTTTCCAAAGGTAGCAGAAGGAAGTATTTAAACGATGAACAGCACGATGGGACTCATCGACATTTTACCAATGACGTTTGCTGACACTTCAAAGTAACATATGGATAGCGGTGGATAGGTCGTGGTGGTCTGGTTCATTGGACTGCCAGATCGCCAGACCGATCATGTATGGACTTCTTCTGCTGGGGTCAAGTGAAAAGTTGGGTGTATGTGACTTCCGTACCATCAGTTGAAGACCTCACAGCTGATATTTCTGTAGCTTCCAGAAAACTTTGAGATGAGAGAAATCTTTCAAAATGTAAGGAATTCCATGCGACGCCGCTATCAAGCATGCCGGACTACTTCTGGTCGTAATTTCGAACACCTTTTCTAGTAAAACATTTGAATAAACTGTTTTCTTTCACATTAACGTGTTGCTCTATCTCTTGCTTTTTTCTTTGCTTCCTTTAACCGTAACTCGAAAAAAAAGACATTTCCAACGTTACATTCCTCTATCATTCCGAGTCGTCTTTGCATCCCTAACACTTCCAGGAAGTATGTTGGTCTGGTAGTAAAACATTCAGGAATAATGCCATTGAAATGTCGGAATGCGACGGGAGCGACCTCTATCAAAAAATGGGGACACCAAACCTGCACGTCATTTGGAATAACATAATTACCAAGAGAATGACCTGCACGCAAACCGCAATAAAATCTATTAGTTTGTCCAATGTTTATGAGCGTTTAAAATCCCTCCCTCTGTTTACAGTTCAATTTTCGCTAGTTACCCGATCCCAATGTTTCCGATTTTGGGATTAAAATTCAAGTTAAAGTCTAAACTTTAAAATAATTTCAACCCCAAGCACAAAATAGCGGTAAAAAGTAGTTGTTCGTTGCTCTAAAGTCTAAAGCGCCGTATATCGACAATTTTTGAACGTAACCTTTAAAATTTTTTTACAAACAAATTGTGATATAAAAAATGATTTTAGCGAAAACCGCAAACGAATCGACAGTTTTTTCTGTTTTTATCACCGTTTGAAGTTTTGGATCTTAAATTTTAATGGCCCTTAGCTCCTACAGAAGACGTTTGCGCCCCATGGTTTCCTATTTAATAATGTTTATCTTTATGTCTACTATCACCCCTCAAAGTTTGTCGGTCTGGTAGCGAAACACCCTGTATATCCGAAGTGTATAAATTACGATAATCAGACACAAAAGGAATAGAGAATAAATAAAAATATTCAATTGATTACTAAATCATAAAATTATTTGTAGGATTATTGATTTTTATTTTATATGCAAATTCTGTACATGCAAAAGTATTAAAACATTTCAAAGAGTTTTACTTGAAGTAATCAAAAGTAATTGTTTTGCAAATTTCGATTTTTCACTAAAACCTTTCAAGTGTTCATTTACCATAACTTATAACTTTTAGTTCTTCATTATCAACAGTATTTACAAAAAAGTATTCAACTGCTTTGCGTATTTTAAGGCAAAAATTTCCCAACTGCTGTGCTCAGCTAGCGGAAAAAGTTTTGACGCATTTACAAATTCATTTTTTAACGGAAAGGATAAAACTGGAATGACTGACTGTGTGGAAGTGATTTGAAATAGGAATGTATTTTTAATTTTTTGGTAAATAAATTACTTATTGAATTATAAGAGATTTTGATCATGTGACACGTACATCTCTTACCCTTCTTGAGTAGTTTTTCTTGTTTCGTGTGGAAATTCGGCGCAAAACGCCCATTTTGACAACATTTTCTGTAAGATCTATTACGTTTGCAAAAAAAATCAGAAAAAACAGTTTGAATACATGGAATATGAACAACGCATCGTAGTTTTAGGCATTTCCGAATACAAATAGATTTAAACTTATGTCATAAAAATTGCTCTTTTGGATTTAAGAACAGCTTAAAAGCATCTTTAAAATTCTTTATTTCATAATTTTCTGTTATTCTCCACTTTCAGAATCATCATAAAAATTTTCAGCATTATTTTCTAATGGGGATAAACGCACTGATATCAAATCAGAATTGTGGTCAAATAAATTTTCATCTATTGTATTGTATGCCTCTGTAACCACATGACTGTTTGATAAATTCACAAAAATCTGTATTTTTACTTTCATCACAAACTTCTTCATTGTCTGAAATGCAAAATCCAGTCCCTTTGATCTCATTTTCAACCGTCCCTTAAATCGAGGGACCCTTATTCAGAGGTAAATACATTACACGTCCTATACCAAGGGACAGGGACCGGAAGTTTTGTTGCTTAAATAGGGGTGTCCCTTATTCAGGGTGTCATCTATTTGGAGGTTTCACTGAATAATAATAATTTCAAATTCTGTCAGTTGACTAACTTTTGACCAAAAAAAAAAAAAAAAAAAAAATCACTTATTTAAATACAGGGTCCATTGGGAAATGCCAGGACTTAACTCCTGAAAATATATTTTTAGGATTAAAATATAAATTCCCACAGGAAAGAAGCTTTAAAAAAAGAAGCAACGCCCTCTGCCAACTTACGTTAAATTAAAAAACTTGTATTTTTAAGGGATAATTGTTTTAAGATTTGTTCTGAATATTTCTTTGGTATTTTCTGTATCTACTTGTTATTTTTTACAATACATCAGAGAAAATCCCAAAGGGTTTTATAGAATCGGTTTAAACCTGTACGAGAAGTACAATGGAACTTTTGTGATCCTGATTGTTACAGCTAATGAATGACATCGAAATATTCAGAGCAAGACAACATATTTTCGTTCTTATGTGAAATTAAGTCTTTAGAAACATTTAAAACAGTATGTTATGACTACAGCTTAAGTTATGAGTGTTTAAAGTCGTCTTATATTTATGAACTCTAAAATATGAGAACAAATATAAAAATTCGCCAAAGCCCCTCCCCCCCCCCCCCCCCCCCCGTCCGCTCTTTCTATATTACAATGTTTATGTTACAAAATTTGTATGATTAGCGGCAATTTGGGTCCAAGTTATGAGTGTTTGTATTTGTCGGGATTTAGATTCGCTTTCTATTAAAATCAGGCATGGGATTGGAAAAAAATTGGAAATTGCACGGTAAGCGCAGCAAATGAGGTGCGTTCGTACTATAACGAAGTTTAAAAAATACTCAGATCTTTGTGCAATAGTATCGGATATAGTATTCGAAATATTTTAAGTGCCTCTGTAATTCCTATCTGCTTCTTATTATACAGGAAATAACTTTTAGAAAACCTCAGCAACGTGTACCGACTTCATAATATGCATAATGGTTTAATATAATTAAAACGCATTGCAAACAATGCTTCCCGTATACAATTATGTAATGAAATACTTTTGTGCGGCCCGGTAAATTAACAAAAATGTTCTTTGCAATCCACAGATTGTAAGAAGCATTATACACTGTAAAAAAAATTTCCGTTAAAAAACGGAAATAGTACTGGTAATCTAAACGCCAGTACTACTTCCGTTTTTTAACGGAAAAAAATTTCCGTAAATTCCAGAAATAGTTTTTTACAAAATATTTCCGTTTTTTTTTTTTTTTTTTTTTTTTTTTTTTTTTTAAATTTTTTCCTTATGTAAAAATTTTCGTTTGAAAAGTTAAAAGAATTTTTCAAGGACTAACTAACATCTTTGTGGTTTTTATTCTTTACTTTTCAAAGACACGTTAATATCAGGGACACATTATACACAATTAATTTAAACAACAGTGAAGAAATGTTACATACCTTCCATGGGGTTCGAACCCGGGGCCTCTTGTGTCATAGCTTGCAGTGTAATACCATTACACCAGGATTATTCAAACGACCCTTTCAAATATCTTCAGTTATTTCGGATACATTTCGTAAAGTAAAGATAAGATTTTGAACGCAGGTTTATTTTTGTAGAGATAATATTTTTCTATTGAATGGATAATTCTAAACGTTTTACAGATTTTTTTTGCATAATTTCGAATATTTAGCTTATTAATTTTGGCTTTATATATATATAAATTAGTCTTTAAACTATTACATGCATGAAAGACTTTATTAAGAGTTTTGTTTCCTTCTTTTTTGGAAAAGTTTTAAAATTCTATTGTAATATTATTGATATTTATTTATTTATTTAAAAAAATACTAACATGCTAAAAGAAAGGAAAAAAAAAAAAAAAAAACGTGTATGTTAACAAATTATTTTATGACGATCGAAGGTAAACTCAATAGATAATTGCAATGGGTTATATATATATATATATATATATATATATAAATCAGTTATTGATTTTTTATAACATATGTAATCCCCAAAATTACCTTTCTTAATTTCCATAATTTCTTTCCATAGTTTCGATTTTCTTTCCATAATTTCGAATATTTAGCTTATTAATTTCAGCTTTATATGTATAA
This sequence comes from Maratus speculifer, assembly GCA_964019185.1. NCBI lineage: Eukaryota > Metazoa > Arthropoda > Arachnida > Araneae > Salticidae > Maratus > Maratus speculifer. Next base: position 98,674,277 of record OZ025303.1, read on the forward strand.
AAATTAGTCTTTAAAATATTACATGCATGAAAGAATTTATTAAGAGTTTTGTTTCCTTCTTTTTTGGAAAAGTTTTAAAATTCTGTTGTAATATTATTGATATTTATTTATTTTAAAAAATACTAACATACTAAAAGAAAAAAAAAACCATGCATTTTAACAAATTATTTTATGACGATCTAAGGTAAACTCAATAAAGGTAATTACAATGGGTTATAAAATAAATTTCAGTTATTGATTTTTTTATAACTTATGTAATCGCCAAAATTATAAGAATTTCGGTAATATATTTCGATATATTTTTAATTTTATGTGCGAACTTCTTAATTTCAATAAATTAAAATATATATACCGGGTGATCCAAAAGTCAGGACGAACTTTAAAAATGAATAACTCGAAAACGAATCAAGATATAAAGATACGGTTTGCACCGAATGGATGGAGAAGAAACCGGATTTTGTGTGGCAACGAAAAAATATAGTTCTGTTGGCGACCAACGGCATCACTAGCAGCACTGAAAGATGCCATCCGCCAAAATGTGTTTGCCATAACGCAAGAAATGCTTCTAAATGTTGTGGTGTCTAGTCTCAGAGCTGCACTTATTAATGATGGGCAGCACATTGAACATTTACTGTAGTACTAATTAACTGTAACTAAGCTGACTTGTAAGTTGTCAACATTTTTTCATTAGTAAATCATCTTTTGGTGCAATAAAACACTATAGCGCCATGTGTTGGTCGCCAACAAAATTGTTTCTCTTTCGTTGTTACACAAAACCCGATTTTTCCTCCATCCGTTCGGTGCAAACCGTACCTTTGTATCTTGATTCATTTACGAATTATTCATTTTTAAAGTTCGTCCTGACTTTTGGATCACCCGGTATATTAAAATTAAAAGAAGAATTTTTTTCCACTTTTTTCAAAATATCCAACGCACTTAATATATATATATATGATAAAAATAAATTAAAAATTATTTTAAAATCACAATCAACTTTCCCTTATTTCAGCTATTTCAAACTTAAAAAGAATTAATAATTATTTTTTATTTTTTGTTATTATTTTCTTAATATTTTAAAAATATGTTAGCTTTTTATTATTAAAACAGAATGAAATAGAGAAATAGTACAACAAATTGTTTTAAAAACATCAACTCAGTATAAGGTTTTTATTTTCCTAGTAGATGGCACCACTAAACTCTACTGTTTTCGGAAAATTGACAAAAATAACAGAACACTTCCGTTATTTAACGGGATTAGTGACTCCAAAATGTCAAATACGGAAATTCTTCTGCTTTTTTTTTTTCTTCTTCAGAAAAATGAAACTATTCCATAATTTTTAGGGAAAAGTTTGTGTATATTAACGGATATTTTTTACAGTGTATACTTTATAAATGCGTATCAATTAAAATGCACTTAAAACTATTTTTTAACATTGACCGTAATGTAACGGAATACTTTTGATTGTCCTTGTAATTAAACTATATATCCATTTTTTTAAAATTTTGAAATGACTCGACAAAATTAAGCAGCGATTATATTTTTTAAATTTTAAACGATTCGGTGGGAGTAGTTTATGCGTTATGCAGACGGACGGGTAGATGACAATAGCTGCTACGCATTCACATAATTACGAATGCATCTAAAAATGAAAATTTTTGGTTGAAAATCCTGAATGATAAACAACTTAAAAACATGAAAGGTTTTTTTCCCTTCTTTCTTTCTTTCTTTCTTTTCTTTTTTTTTTTTTTAATAATCGCTATATCTCTATGAATATTGTGCTATTCTTATACAAATTAGTAAATAAGTTCTAACCGTATACAGTACAGAAATAAATACTTTCGCGAATTTTGATTTACAGGGAAATTTCCAAGTATTATTTTTTTTATTTTGTTGCTCCCTTATGAAATCATCGGTGATAAATATACGATCAAACATATTCTTTACAATCCTGAAGTTCCAGTTGAATCCGTCAAGTGTATTTTTAAATATTCAACAAAGTGTCTAATATTGAAAGTGTCCGGTGATGAATGACTATATAGTGTGTATACAGGGGTCTGTCGATATTTCTCACAGGGCCCTGTTTGTGAAATTGTGAATTTTTTTTCCTATATTTGTGAAAATTCTTGTTAGAATTTTGTGAATTTTAAATTATCGATGTCTTCATGTTCTATTTTTCATATATAAAAAGCTAAGTAATGTGCTCTTTCCTGTGTTCAACTGTTTATTTACAAGCCAGATTTTATTATTAAATGATTAAATTTGTGAAAAGTTCGATTTGAAGGTGAAAAAATTCTGTAAAAAGTCCAGTTAAGAGAAATAGTTTTGTGAAAAGTCCTGTTTTGGGATGAAATATTTTGTGAAGGGTCCGTGTTTGGCGATAAAAAAAAAATTTATGAAAAGGTACTGTTTTACGATAAATTATTTTGTGAAGGGTGCCTTAAAAGACCTAAACTTTTCCTAAACATATCCCTGATGTATAAAAATATTCTGCGATTATTGTGAGATTCTTCAACTAAAGTAATATTATCTAATGTGTTATTTGTCAATGAAATTGTGTTTCTTTCTATATTTAAAAAATTCTGTAAGACGCAGAAAATTCTTCAGTTGGGCTAATTTTACTTTTAGCATACCTGCCAACCTGAGAAAAGTCGAATGTGTAAAACAAAACGTGAATGACATTTTTAATGAATTTTTATAAACGAGCACATGAACGACATTTCTAAAGGCTATGTATGAAACATATAGCCTCTTTTAACTATGCTTAAATATACCCCCTTAACCCTTTCTGGCATGGGCAAATTGTATTCATAAAATGAGAAATTATTGTTTGACAACAGAATCTATAAACGACTTTTTAAAAAAATTAAGACCTCTGTAATTAAAGCTTTGATTATAAAAACAAAATTTCACTGACATATTCTTGGCTGGGTTGGGTTTTTGACGTCAAAAATCAGTTATTGATATGACAGTGGTGTATAACCGTGTTTTTACCGGTTTATTCCGTCAAAAACCTATATTTTTACTTTCTCCGATTAATAGCGTAAGTGCAACATACGATACATTTCTAGATTGATTTTTCCTTTTGTTCTTGTTTCTATTATTATTCACAATCATAATTGTTAAAAGAAGAGCATTTCTTAAATGGGAAAAATTTAAATATGCAAAAGTGGAACGAAAGTACAGTGTGTCATAATCCCCATTAATATAGATTACTGACTATATTGAGCATTTATACTAAATGATAATGAGAAGTTAATATAATATTAAATAAAATTCAGAATACATTTTTAATAAAATACATTAAAAACATTTTAGATATGAAAAAATGCTGTTATATTGTATGACAATATGGACTGGTCATTGAATAAATTCCAATATTGTTGGATATAATATATTAAAATGTATATTTTATTCATTTCATAAATGCAATTATTATTAAGTGGTGATTTTCATTTTCCTTGAATAAGCAGAATCTTTTTAAATTATTTAAATTAATAAAATTTTCATACTAACCTTTAAGATCTTATTTTAATTGAAAGCTTTTAGACTTAAAATTTAATGCATTATAAAACAAATATTTAAGAAAAATTAGAATATAAGGATAATTTATGTATTTATATACCATAATTTTTATTTGTTAGCTTTAGTGTAAATATATATGAATCTTGCAGATCATTTCAGCGCCTATATTTTAGATATAAATTTTTATCTGAATATTCATGAGATATATTTTAAATTGAAATTTTATTAAAGCTATCATAAAGTCAAACTATTTATGTCCTGTTTACATTCTATTTAAAATTATTTAAATATTATAGTAAATTAAAAAACTACGTTGCATGTTTTTATTACATACATATGACTGTACGAGTAAAAATATTTTACCTTTAAAATTATTCTCAAATTATTATTTAAGTTTAGATCAGTGTTGGGCACGTTCACAAAATAAACGAACTAACTCAAACTCACGTTCAATTTCTGAAAAGTGATTTAAGTTCACGTTCAAATTAAAAAATTTTCAAACGAACTCGTTCAAATCAAACTCATTTATGAACATAACTTCACTAAAAAGTTCACTTTTTTTTATGTTTGGATATTATTGTCCAAATTTACAAAATTTTGTGAACAAATCATTTGATTCTTCTATATGTAAGATAAAGGTATGCAGGGACGGAAATTTCCAGGCCCGATCCATAGAAAAAAAATGTCCGGCCCGAGCCCAGCCCGGTTCATAGAGAATATTTAGCGGCCCGACCCGGTCCGATATAATAGCTAAAACCAAGGCTCGACCCGGCCCGATATAATAGCTAAAAGCAAGGCCCGACCCGGCCCGATATAATAGCTAAAAACAAGGCCCGAGCTTGGCCCGGCCCTGAAAAAAAAGTTGAAATTTCGCACCGAACCCGGCCCGACTTCGAGTACATTTCTACAGGACATTGATATTTACCCTTACGGAAGAGTTCTGGCCAAAAAAACGTACCTCAGTCTGTTTATAATCTCCATTTATGCAGAAGTGCCGTAGGCTGCGATGTTTATGCTTTCTTTTAAAATCTTTCCGATTTCTTTAAAATCTTTCCGATTTAGGCCTATTTTCGCCTTACACAGTCCACCTTGTATAAAGAGTTTACTGTATATATCTATTTTCGGCGAAATTGTATATAGCCCAGGTCCGGATCGGCGCGACCCGAGTCTGCAGAAGAAGCAAAACTAGGATACTACCCAGAGAAGTGATATCCAGACTTAACCCGTCCTGAGGCTCGTGTAGGCCTCTAAATGGCATTTGAAAGAGGGAAAAAGTGTACTAAGGTCTGGAAAAATTTTAAATAAATTATGAAAAAATTAAACGTAAATTTGAACGTAAATTTCGTTCAAACTCGTCTATTTGTTGAATTTCCGTTCAGTTCAAACTCGTTTATAAAATAGTGAGCGAAGTTCAGTTCAAAGTTCACAAATAGTGAGCGAAACTCGTGAGTTTTCGTTCAGTGAACGCGTTCATACCCAACACTGGTTTAGATATATTCTTAAATGCTTTATTTTTTAATGCAATTACTTTAATTAATGGTTTTTAAGGGAGTCTACATTTCAGGTTAAAAATAATTTTATTATTTAATTACTCATTTTATTAATTTATCCTAAGACTAAATAATACTAAGAAATAGTAAGATTAAAATGAATTACTTAAAAATACTGTAAAAAAGGGAGTTTACACATGGTTTAAAATGTAATATTGATTTGCAAATTTGCAACAGGATTTAAATTTAAAGAACAAGTCTTACTTTTTTCCTCCCAAAAAAGATGTGTGCAGTTCTCAACTATCAAAATATTTCATTTCATTACATATGAAATGAAATATGATATGTAATAAATTTATATAAATCAAGTTTTCCTATATAGAAATAAAAATAGTCAATGAGCAATTTGGATTAAACACTTCAAGAAAACTTACTTCTGAGGAAATTTCTGAGAAAGCTATTTTGTTTTAAATTTAATTATATAGTGTAATGAATTCTGCTGAAATTATACATATTTTTTTAAACCAACTTCTAACACAGATATATACTTAGCAATCTAATGCAATTATTTTTTGTTTTTCTTAGATAAATGTACTTTAGAATCTTTTTGATATTGAATATTTCAAGTAAAACGACTTAAGAAAGATAGAAGTAAATAATTATCATGTAAGAACAAACAACTAGAAAATGGGTTTTGACAGTTTTCGACAAGGAGGTTTTTGACATGCCGGTAAAAACCATGGTAAAATCTGGTAAAAATCGTCATGCGCCAAAAACTTGTCAACCCTGATTCTTGGTGCCTATTAAAAGTTTGAAGTTCAAATTAGGTTTTTAGGAGTAGGCACACTGTGCCGGAAAGATTTGAGTATTTTTCATTAAAAGCATTAGAAAATAATTCATAATTTAAGGGGAGGAGAACAGACATTGGAAAAAAAAATTCAAAAAGCATTTTAAGTGTAAAAGTGTAAAAAACAGCCCAAATGTGTAAATTTTACACCTAATGTGTAAAACTTGGTAAGTATGCTTTTAGTAAAACCTTTATCAGTAAAATTATGTTTTCTAAGATAGTACTGCAATTTTAAACATACATGGGGATTTTGTGCTGGATTTCTGCTATGTATAAATAATCTATTATCTTCAAAATAATAAAAAATAAATAAATATTGGCGTTCTTCTATTTTAAGAATGTCTCCCATTTCTAAAGTAGCTTAAAGTAGATATTTAAAACAAGCAGTTTCACATAAGCCTTTATAATGCTGAGATTACTGTTCCTATTTGTCCCTTTTCAAAAGAATTCTATTAAGAGAGCATGCTTATCGCTTAAACTGCCAATCACATCACAAAGGATTGTCGATTTTATTGTAGACAAGTTATTGTATCCATCGTGTTCATTTGTCCGTCAGTTAATTGTATTTGATGGAATGAAAGTATTAACATTAGTATTTCCATGTTTTCTGTAACGTAGTACAGTTCTAGAAAAAAAGGGAGGAAACAAATGAAAATATGTTATATTTTGGAGATTCTCTTGCTATTAAAAACACTTATTTACGCTATTGAAACTTTCCAATATATAACTTTTTTTTTGTCCATGAATTTCTTATGTCCATGTCCATTAATTCGTGTATGGAACAAATGAATTTTTCTGTTCACAATATATTATAATTTCCGAATTTCTGTTATTTATTTATTTATTAATAAATATGTTTAAACATGGAATTTCACTTTAGAATGATAATATAGAAAAATTACATACGGGGAAAAAAATTAAGAAAAAAAAAAGGGTTATCAGCTACATAAAAAATGTTTTTTGCGATTTAATTGTAAATTAATACCTAAATTTTAGTAAAATTTTGATTATATGTTGAGAAAAGTAAATTAAAAATCTCAGACAGTTTAACGAATTTAGGCATCAATTATTGTTTTTTTTTTTTTCTTTTCTTTAAAATTTATTTACACGTGACCCACAATTAAAAATTTCCTTTATTGTAAAGTAAAGAGTAGCAATTATATGAAAAAGATTTTTTCTTTCCTGCTGTCATATCTTAAAAAGAAATTGAGCAGAAAAAATTAAAAATTTTCATAACAAATCCATTAATTTTTACTTTTATCATCATAATTATTTTTAGCATGAAAAGCGGCATTACAGAAAGAATGAAGTTTCATTTTAAAACATGAATTTTAAATTAGCCTTTAATTAACTGTTAAAATAGTTAATTTTTATAGTCATATCATCTTTATCATCGTTTATTAAAAACTTGCTTTTTCTCTTCCTTTTTTTTAAGACGATTAATATGATCAGAACAAATTGCAATGCAGATTATTTTTCAAATATAGCTCAAAATTATTTGTCAAAATGAATAGAAATTTTGGTTTTGCATTTCAGACGTTTATAAAAATCGATTTATGCTAAAAATTTCATAGGTTGCCATCAGCGTTGAATTCAGAAGATGTGTGTGTGTGGGGAAATTATCCCCTTCCCCCACCACATCAATGAGATGCCCCCACAGGCAGATTTGAGATTGAGATTTTAATGATCAAAAAGTGAAGTGCCCCCCCCCCCCCCCCGAACCACAGAATTTACTTCGGGAGAAAAGTGTTTAAATTCACTACTGGTTTCTTTACATATTCACACACATATAAAAATTTTACTTGGGAATGATGGTGTCTATGGATCTAGATCTATACACGGCAAGGGGTCTTAGGTAGGGTTCTATAAGTTATGATCAGTGTAGATCTGCAAAAAGTTTTCAGAAATTCGAACATAAGGAAAAATGTAATAGGTAATGTATTTCTTACGAAACCTACCTAAAATGAATTTCAGAAAAAGGTCCACGGTTTTTGTTCAGTCTTACAATTAATTTGTTGATAAAATAGTAAAAAAAAATGAATTTTTTCTAATGGAAAGTAAATTAAAGTCAACAAATTACTGTAAAATCTACTTAGCCTTCTAAATTTTTATCAAATACAAATTTATCAAAATTTCTTATCAAAACATCTTGAAGCATCTACAGAACATAGGATCTATAGTTAAATTTCAAGAAAAAAAAAATTAGAATTGCAAAAACAAACAAGAGTTTGGCTTGTTTGATCACAAGCCTTAATACTAGTTTATTAATATTAAAAATATTTATGGCAAAGATATTTAATATACTAACAATAAACTTGCTAAGAAGTTAGTAATAAATGTGAATTTTCTCTAATGAAAAGAATTTATTGTTCAAAAATCTAGTTAGTATACTTAATTTTTACAAAATACAAATCTATTTTCCAAAATTATAAACCTTTTAAAATTACTTATTAAAACATCAGGACACAAAATATAGGACAATTCAAAACAGCGAAAATTCAAAAACAGAGATAGTTTTGTCCGACACATAAAAAGCTTTAATTCGAATTTTCCAATATTTTGAATTTTTTTTTCCTGGGACATTTAACAAACTTGAAATTAATATGCTAAAAAGTTAAAAGAATTTTCTCTTGATTTTAACTTTTAAAAATCTATTTATCATACTTAATTTTTACAAAATACAAATCCATCGTACATATTAATTTTTTTTTTTAATTGCTCATCAAGACACCTGGACATAGAACACAGAAAATAGGATAGGGCAATTCAAAACAATGAAAAAATTGTTTTGTTTCAAAACAATGAAATTGCAAAAGCAAAAAAAGGTTTGTCTGGCTCGTAAAAAACTTTAATTCAAATTTATCTATATTAAAAAATACTTTAACAAACTTAAAATTAATTTGCTGAAATATTAGTCAAAAATGTGCAGTTTCCCTAAGGGAAAATGAATTAAAAAAAAAAAAAAGGTAAGTCAACAAATTGTTTAAAACATAGTTAGCGTTCTTATCTTTTACAAAATATAAATCTACTTTAAAGGAGGTTCTCATTTAAGATAATGAACAAATTTACAGTTAATTTACTGAAAATTATTAAAAAACGTGAATTTTCCCTAATGGAACGAGAATTTAACAAAGTTAATAAATAATCAAAAAATATCGTTTGCATTTTTAATTTTCACGAAATACAAATCTGTCTAACTCGGACAGATTTTCAAGCCCCTGCTAATCCATAGTTATAGAGTATAATTTGTCTAAGGCGGAATATTGTCTAATAGTTTATTTAATAAACTTTTTTTAACTAATAAGTCATAATTGGAAGTACTTGCAAGGTTGGTGACTGTTTTATAGATGAAATTCATGTTGTTACTATGATTTCCGTTACAATGCGTTTAATGGGCTTGAGCTTAGATTATGGAAAATTCATCTTCATCGCTTTGATTTATGTGTGGTGAAAATATATTGAAACAATACACAGAGGGTCCACTCTCAACGGTGGCCAATTGCTACTTCCTAAAAAATAACCACCAGTCACCAAACATACAATTCCAATTACAGAATTGTTTTAAATGAGGTAAAGAAATATTTTAAAAGAGATTTGGGTCAATAAAAACATTAAAAAAATATATGAAATTTAAATTTTTATACGATCTTCCAGTCCTAATCGTTAGTAAAATTTACCTGTTACACTGACAAATCAGAGAGGAAAGAAAAAAAAAGGTTCTATTTTTTTAAGATGAAAATTGACCAAATAATAGCTGTTTAAAGTTTTTTTTTTTTTTTTTTTTTTTTTTTTTTTTTTTTTTTTTTTTGGGGGGGGGGGGGCTGCTAATTAGGGGTCATTCGTAAATTTAGCAGAAATATACTTTCATCAGATATTTTAAAAATGGCTGAGAGTAAAATTAATATTGCAAGTCAAATTTGAAATCTTTAGTCATTATGGCATATGAATGCAAAATGTACCGGGTGTCCCAAAAATGACTGATGGATTTTAAAATTCAATAACTTGCAAACGGTGACAGCTATTTAAAAAATTTTTGCAGGAGGGTTATGTATAATGTCAGGAGTTTTTTTACCGTAATTTTTTATTTTAGTTCGCATCCCAAACAATAGGTGGCGCTGACGGCGATTGAAGGCCTGATGATCAAAGCTGAATGAAGCGTCGACCTGGTCTTCAATCGCCGTCAGCGCCACCTATTGTTTGGGATGCGAACTAAAATAAAAAACTACGGTAAAAAAAAAAACTCCTGTTATTATACATAACCCTCCTGCAAAAATTTTTTAAATAGCTGTCACCGTTTGCAAGTTATTGAATTTTAAAATCCAGTCATTTTTGGGACATCCGGTATAATTTGTAATAAGCATATAAGAAAAAGAAACAATTTTTATTAAATAAAATAATGAAAATTAATTGAATATTATACATTCTATAACGCTAAACCAGAAATTGACTTTCATTCCCCCCCCCCCTCAAATCATAAATTTTAAAGCAAAAGAAATAATAATAATAGATGTGTTTTTAACTTTTGATAATTATTTTTTTATGTATTTTTTAACACTGAAACTGATTTTCATTTTAAAAATTCCCGTCGGGATTTCCGCAAATTGCAAATTTCTCAAAGTTAAAAATTAAACTTCCACCCCTCATCTGTTTAGTTGTAAAAATCCCAATATTAAATAATAATAATAATAAAAAATGAAAAAATCATTGAATTAAATAAATTAATGTAATAAAGTTTTATATATATATATTTTAAATATTAATTTTTCGCTATATTTTAACCTGTAACTGGTATGCTGAAATTTTGTTACATTGTAAGTACGGTGCGGTCTCTCATACCGCTTAATGGAAACACGAATAAAAAACCCAATTGACTTGTAGGTTATTGTTTTTGTATTTAACTTTATGTACAGGACTATGATAATATTAATCCATGGAAAAATATCTAGTGATAATACTACCGGCCAAAACTAAACTCAATTTCAGCAACATCTATTATTAAATCCCAAATTGCAAGTGAAATCGAAAAGAATGGCAGTCTGTGAGACCGGCAATACCAGTTACGGGTTAACTTTGACATTTACGATTTACAAATAAAAATCCAACTTGACTGTTAAAAATGAAGGTCATTTTCAGATTCTGTGCTAAAAAGTACATAAAATTCAATTATCAAAAATTAAAAAACATGGCATATCCTCTATTTTACGGCACCTGATTTTTGTTATTGTTTAACTTTGACAATTTATACGAAAAATCCTGCCACGATAGTTAAAATCTAAAGGTAATTTTTAATTTTAGCGATAAAAAAAAAGCATAAAAGTTAAAAAGCACAAACATCGATGTCTTGTATTATCTAATCTAAATCTTTTTCTTAAACTTTTTGGCGGTAATCTAACCAAATTTATTTCTGATATCCTGTAAAATAAATATAAATGATTACCACCAAAAATCATAATAATATTAAATTGTTATCGGATTTACGTCCGCATGTAAAATTTAATCTCGGTCGGATATTTGAAAATTAGTTAAAGTTCGAGTACAAATTTTGGACTGAAAAAACCTACTTGTGGTCGTTTTGGTTAAATAACAATTCATAAATTGTTATTTAACGATATTTAATTTAATAACAATTTTTGTTAAAAAAATTCATAAAAAAATAATCTTAAATGCTTTTTTAAAAATGTTAAAATACAATTATTTTGGATAATCTGAAGTTTAATAAAAGTTAATTCAATCGTAATATTTGTACGACTTTTTTTCAAAGCTGAGATACACACAAGTTCCTCGATTACTATAAGCACTAGGTACATGATCCCTCAAATCATGGTAGAACTCATTTGTTTTCAGAAGAAAAAAAGTGGTATAAATTACGCATTTAATTTTTTTTAAGTTTCAAAACTCGGTCTATTTTAGTATTATATGAACGGAACTTTTTTTTTTTCTTTTTTTTTTTTTTTATAACTTTCTTGTTAGTGTAATAGGAAAAAATTACTAAATATAACTTGTAGGACCGAGTGACCGTATAAAAATTTAAATTTTGTAATTTTTAAAGAAATGTTTCTATTGATCGAAATCGCTTTTAAAATATTTCTTTAATTCATTTAAAACATTTTTGTAATTGGAACTACATGTATATGATTAATGGTTTAGGAATTAGTCATTGGCCAACGTTGAGATTGGACACACTGTATAATTTGTATACCGTTTCATTTTCAAGATATGCATCATTGTACATAATTTTAAGTTCTATCATATCAGGAAGTCAATGAAAATTTAAACAAAAAACCCATTTATATCATTAGAAAACTAATGGTTAAAATTTTATTGCAACAGATTAGTACTATTGTTTTCAAAAGAAATTATTAATGTTTCTTTCTCCTCGTAGCATTTCAAGTTAAAACTATTAATTACGATTAATTCTCATTTAGACATCTTGCAATGTATGTAGATAAGCAAAGTTTGACTTCATGTCAACAAATCTTTTTTTCTGCTATTATGCAATTGGTCTTTTTATTTTAAAGTTGTGACTATCTTTTTTGGGACAACTTGTATACAGATGTGAGCAATAATAGGTACAAAATTTATGTATGCATAGAATATGTATAAAGTTTAGTACTAGCCACTCAATTATTCACAATGAAATTCTACATATAGATAAAAGGGGGCCTCCAAGAATTGCCCCGGAGCTCCTCATAGCCATAGTCGGGGCTTGTACGTAAATGACCCAATTTAAATATCAAAGGATTAATTTAATGTACTGAAAAGTAGTACGATATGTATGCACAATTTCACATATTTTTGTTTTAAAGCATTTAGATTTTTGATGTGACTCATTATTTTCTATTATGAAAATATTAGTTCTATAAAAGCCTCAAAAAGTAATAGTAGTTAAAAAACACCTTACGTATAATAGTCTGTACAACTGCAAATTAAAAAATATTTAACACTTTAATCACACAGACTGCAACGGAAAGGCTTTTCTGGCATACAGCAACAAGCTGTTTTCGCTGTTTATTGAATCTGTTTCTCAACTCCCAATCCCAGTAGTGTTTTTTAATTTTGTGCATTTTTAATTGAAAAATATTGAGTTTTAGTTATTTTTAAACGTTGTGTGTCAAACTAAAATCACAAAATGTTTGTTAATTGTTATACAAAGCGCTAATTCTATACATTTTGAATTGAAAAATATCATTTTTTTTTCTTTTCACGTTAAATGCCACTTGGGTAACTAAATATTTGTTACTTTTACATAAAGAGTTAATTTTATACATTGTTAATTGAAATATATCTAATTTTAGTTATTTTTACACGTTGAATGTCAAATTGAAATCGTCAAATGTTTGTTAATTTTATACAAAACATTAATTCTATACATTTTGAATTGAAAAATATCGAATTTTAATTATTTTCATACTTTGAATGTCACGCTGAAGTCACTAAATGTTTGTCAATTTTGTGCAATTAGAATTTAAAAATATTGAATTTTAGTGAGTTTTATACGCGGAATATCAAACTTAAAACGCTAAATATATGTTAATGTTATGCAATGTTTTAATTTTTTACATTTTGAATTGAAAAATATCGATTTTTTGTTATCTTTACACGTTGACAGTCAAACTGAAATTACTAAATGTTTGTTAATTTTATACAATAGGTTCATCTTATACATTTTTAATTGAAAAATATCAAATTTCAGTTAATTTTACTCATTGAAATTCACATTAATATCACTAAATGTTAATTTCATACGATGTGTAATGTTTATAAATTTGTAATTGAAAAATATCGAGTTTTGGTTATTTTTAAAATGTTTAATGTCACACTAAAATCACTAAATGTTTGTTAATTTCATACAACGTGTTAATCTTATAAATTTTTAATTACAAAACATCAAATTTTTAATATTTTTACTTATTGAATGTCACACTGAAATCACAAACTGATTGTTAATTAAAAAATATCGAATTTCAGCAATTTTTATATGTTAAATGTCAAATTGAAATAACTAACTAAATGTTTATTAGCGAAAAAACACGTATATACTGGCGATATTTAAGTATAATAAACGACTTTGTAAAAAATCAGCATAAGATAAAAATCAAAGCAGGACGCGGTATTGTTTTTCGAACGCTATTTTGTTCTTCGAACTAAAACAATACAGTTCGCCATCAGTTGAAAAAGACGCGTGTCCGTGAGCACGAGGTCGAAAATGACCTCGTGCCCTGACGGACACGTGTCCCCTTCAACTGATGACGAGCTGTATTGTTTTCAGCTCGAAACGCGTCCTGCTTTGATTTTTATCTTATGCTGATTTTTAACAAAGTCTTATTATAATTAAATATTTGTTAATTTTATAACTGTTTAATTAAAAAATATCGAATTTTAAATATTATTACATCTTGAATGTCAAACTGAAATCAATAAATGTTTGATAGTTTTATGCATTATTAATTGAAAAATATTGAATGAGTTATTTTTTCATGCTGAATTCCAAATTGAAATTACTAAATATTTGTTAAATTTTATAAATGTTTAATTAGAAAATATCGAATTTTACTTATTTTTATAAGTTGAATGTCACACTAAAATCAACAAATGTTTGTTAATTTCATTCAACGTGTTAATTTTATAATTTTTAAATTTAAAAAAAAAATAGTTTTTGTCATTTCAACATATTTTTATATGTCAAATTTAAAACAAATTATTAAATGTTAATTTTATAAATTTCTAATTAAAAAATATCGAATTTTAGTTATTTTTACATGCTGAATCTCAAACTGAAATAAATAAATGTTTGATAATTTTATGCATTTTTAATGGGAAAATATTGAATGAGTTATTTTTACATGTTGAATTTCAAATTGAAATTACTGAATATTTGTTAAATTTTATAAATGTTTAATTAAAAAATATAGAATTTTTGTTATTTTTACAAGTTGAATGTCAAACTAAAATCAACAAATGGTTGTTAATTTCATACAACGTGTTAATTAAAAAAAAATGCTATTGAAAAGTATCAGTTTAGTTATTTTTATAAACTATACGTTAAACTGAAATCACCAAACCATCTGAAAGAGTTGGGGGGGGGGGGGGTGTTTTTTAAAATATACCTGGTAATAAGTCATTTCCGTTTCATCGTAATTAGTGCCATTTCATAATAAAGTTTTCAATAAAAATATTGGTAATTCACGTATTCGTATGATATGGCATCCAGGAAAATACTTCTGACGCACATATTTCAGTGCCATAGCTTACATAGAAAAAGCAATTTGATTATTATATACATTTGGAAAAAAGTAGTAGTTTCAAGACAATTGTGAATGAAATTTCATTAGAGCAATTTCAATTCTTAAAAACACTAATTACAAAATGGTGCCTGTCGGCCTAATCGTTCGGAGTTTTTCATAGTTTTCTACGAACTTTGGATGTATCTTTGATTCGGTAGAACGGTAAATACGGCCGTAGATACGGTAAATACTGATTAGGTTCCTTTAGAAAAACCTCTGTAGATAATTGGCCATTATAAAGAATACATACACACGTAAAAACACCAATTAGCGAACTATACATAGGTAGACATTATTCTCTCTCTCTCTTTCCCCCCCCCCCCCCAGACTAAACATTTTTAATTCCTCCAGAAAATAAATTAAGTCTGAGTATTAGATTAAGAACTTTTCTGCAGTCAGTCTATATTATGAATTGATTTGAGAATCAGTAAATAAATTATTTAGTGAATAACTAAAAACTAATAATTTATCAATTTTCCTAAAAGACATTAATAATTTTTTTGAAGTACAGCTGCTGACTAAAAATAATTTAATTGATTTCGTTCTAAGTAATTTAGTATAAACTTTTGAAAATAATGCCACAGTACGTAAATACAGAAATAATGACACATTATTTTATACAATTTCTCGGTCAATTTCTCTTAATTTGGTATTTCATTTAAAATTTTCAAATTAGATGCATAATATCTTTAATGTTATTTGCAACTTAAATTATTCTCCCTTAAATTATAATTAACAAATCAAATACACATCATGTTCATTTTTTCCATATTTAAAATTTTGTACTCTGGTGTAAATATAATGAAATTACACAATACATCAGCACTTATAATTAGTTACCCTTTTCATAAAATAAATATAATATTGAATATAATTAAAATATAACTCACTTGATGGGGCGGTGTGCTGTACATTTTATCCTTCAACTATAGTACGAATAATTAGACTGTGCAAGACGTACTATATCTTCAGGGTGGATTCCTTAAAATGCAACAATTAGATAGACGTGAAATCTCAATTCTGACATTTCAGAACATCCCCCCCCCCTCTTTCCCTTGGTAAACCAGACCAACCAATGGGACAGAGAAAAAATAGAAAAAGAAAAAATACTTGAAGAAAAAGCGTGAATGAACTAGATCAATAGGGATTAGTATAAACCCCTATCATATAGCACTTTGTTTAAGCTTTTAGCGCCAGGTGTCAATAAAACGATTTGATTTTCGGCGGCCATAACGATGACGTAGCTAATAGCACCTCCTTTATTGGACGGCACTTTGAGCATGCGTGGAAGAGAGCAGATGCATAAATCAAATATGAGGTCTAGTTACAGTTTCGGATTTATTTTTCCAAATTTGATAATTGCAGTGAAACAGAAAAAGAGCTATAAAAGTATATTTTGTTTTAAAAATATATATCAACTTTGTAAATATAATTTTAGAATATTCGTAATTTGATAAAGTGAGGCAATATTTTTATGCACAACTCAGATGATATGCTTTTTTTTTTTTTTTTTTTTGGGGGGGGGGGGGGGGGGCGAACTATTAATAGCACATTATAAAAGAATTTTAAAAATATCAATCTAATATTGTTACTTTAATTAATTTAGGAAACAAATTATTTTAAATTTAAGTTAATAGCTTTTAAAATTATCTTTATTTTTTGCTTTGTTTATTATTATTATTTTTTTTATTATCAATTACATGTCGAGATACAGTATTTTAAGCACTTAATCATATAGAACACCGCACCGCTTGGATAAAATTGATTTTACAGTTGTTTGTTTTGTTATAAAATGCTTTTGGGATACCATTAATTTTACTTGTGATCTTCGCTTTATTAATTGACAGATTAGATAAGGTAAATATTTAGGTACGGAAAAGATGGTGTTCGGTAAAATAATAATAATAATAATAAATTATTGCGACAAAAAACTTAAGGGATTAATCAAAATAATTTGAAACTATATTTAATATTTTCGCTTGAAAATTAGTCTTACTTCATTAAAATACATAAAATGTAAATAGTAAAAAGAAAAGTCTTTCTACATCAAACTATAAAATAAATCTAAAACATTTTTTTTATAAAAATATTTTTAAAATATAATTTAAATTTCTTAAAAATATATTAATACTTTTATTGTTACATAATAAAAATAGTAAAAGCTCGAAGTTTCTTTTTAAAATATTATTAGTTATTATAATTATTTTCATAAATGTAGATTTGTATTTTTTACGTGTTGCATGAATATATTATAAAATACAAAAAATATTAAAATAAATATTTTGGTTTAAAAAATTTGACGTTACTGACGGGGAAAAACAAAATCATAGTATATGTTTTTATTCTAAAAATATTATTCTTTAATAAGTGGTTTGGCTTATAGAGATGACAATACATTTTTAATAAATAAAGTAAATAAATAATAAAGTATTATTTATGACGGCCGATTATCTGCAGGAGGGATATAGGCCCTAGGGGGAGTGCCCTCTGTGGGGATCTTTCTAAGGGAACCCACATTTACGCAAGATTGGAAGAAAACCACAAAAACACCGAACGATTAGGTCGACGAGCGGGGTTCGAACCCAGCATCTCCCGTCTACCAGCTTAGAGTGCATAACCTGGTGGAGCTAAAAAATAAAAAATAAAATAAATAAGAAATAAACAACATAGATAAAATATAAAGGATGTGCAGAAATTGGTCATAAATTACAGTCATTTAATAGCAATTTATTTTTGATAGAAAATTTTTCCTCAAAAATTTTATTGCTGTGTGTTCCGAATGTTTCGGGTCTGATCGTCTCAGTTCATTTCGGTTACGTTTTTTAAAATTAATAATTGGCTCGACAAATTGTTAAATGTTAATAATCAATTATTGGTAATTTTTCTGAAAATCAATTTTTTTTAATTAATTTTCAAATTATTAATGATTACTATTCCAGAAATTTTAGATAATCATACTTTAAAAAATTAGTGTTTTTAATTATAAAGAACGAATTGTTTGGCTCTCATTTTTCAAAAGTAATAAATAATAATAAATACAAATCCGATCTGTTTGAGAATGAATAAAAACTGGGAATATCCTTTGGCCTTTTGAATTTTAAATTTTATGACATATTTGTGTTGAACTTAAAACAGACTATTAATTTATATGTATTAAACGTGGATTTTTTTTTTTTTTTTTCCCCAGAATGATCTTACATAATCAGTTTTTGAAAAAAAAAAAAAAAAAAAATCGTTTAAAGAAAGTGTTAGCTGTTCTTGGTCTGATCTAACAGATTCCGGAATAGATATAATTCGGTTTAGAATGGGAAATTCTAATTAAAAAATGCAATTTATTGCTATATGATATTTCATTTCATGAACTTTATATCTAAATGTGTGTTTTTCATATTCTATCTATTTAAATCATGTTATTACGATTTCATTTTAATGTTTTTATTAACTTTGTTTCGGTATTATGTGTGTTAGTAACCCAAATTCGTATTATTTTGTTTTTTCATGGCTGATGTGAAGATGAAATCACACACTTTATTTGTAGTTCAATAGTATTTGGCCTCTGAAGAGTCTATGGTTCTCCAAATTCCTATACTATATTCCTTTTAAGTTATTTTTTCATGTTTTATTGATGTATATTGTTTTACAATTGATGGTTATATATTTATATACATATTTATTTACTAATTTAAGACTTTTTTTTATCCTCCTAATTTTATTCACGTATCCTCGCTAATTTATCAACATACTATGTAGCAGAAGTGTGATTCGATTTATACAGAATACAGGTTATTTTGCATACGAATTTGGGGGGGGGGGTCGACTTATACACGCGTGTATGCGATACATATTAAATTTGATTTGGAGAAAAATAAACTCAATTAAGTGAATATATTTTTTTGTGAAAACATGCATACAATTTTTTTTTTCAGAAGTTAAAATATAAAATGTGTTTTAGTATAAGTTTGATATCACTAAAGAAAGAATATTGAATAAGAGAATGAATAATGTATATACCTTTTTTTTATATAAATTATCATTTTTATCATACAAAAGAAATCTTTGAGAAAAAATATAGCCAAAATTTGACAATTTTTTTTAAGAATTTAGCACTTTAAATTTGATTTAATTTTTTTTTTTTAAAATCGCTATTTTTAGATATGATTAGTCATGCTAAGACATGTTACGTTTATTACTCCATAAATTTTAGACAATCACAGTTTAAAAAATTAGTCTTTTTAATAATAAACTGTGAATTGTTTGGCTCTGATTTTTGCAAAGTTTAAGAAATAAATAATAAATGCAAATTCGATTTGTATGAAAATTAATAAAAACTGGGAATATCCTTTGGCCTTTTTAATTTAAAATTTTATCCCATATTTCTGTGTTTCACATAAAACGGATTATTAATTTTCGCGTACTTAGCGTGGATTTTTTTTTTCCCCACTAGAATGATATTACACAATAAAATTTTTTATTTGATTAAAAGAAAAACAAATTTGGTTTAAAGAAAGTGTAAGCTGTTTTTGCTGAGATCTAACAGTTTCGGGAATAGATAAAGAGCGATCTAGAAGGAGAAATACTATTTAAAAAATGTAATTTATTCCTGTATGACATTTCATTTCATGAACTTTATTTATACAGTCGAACCTCGATTTAACGAATTGACTGGGACCCACAAATCCGTTCGTTAAATCGAAGCAATTCGTTAAATCAAATATCAAATTTTGTAAAGAGTATGGTTTAAAATATCAATACAAAATATCCTTAGGTATACAGATTTTAAAAAAGAATGAGTATTGTTTACTACGAGCTTAAAAATTATAAGTTAAGAGATCAACTTTTAAATTATCTGAATTCTTTAATGTTATTTGTTTTTGAAACTTAATACATCATACATAAATAGTCATTGTCAGTTTGGAAAGAAATTCTTGATAGTGTTTTGTTTCGACTTTCCAAAGTTCTTTGTCAATATTTTCTAACTCAGTAAGAACAACACCATAAACCTCGTGAGACAAAAAATGATTTTTTAAAGTGTTCGATCTGCAAATTGATTCTTGGAATGTCACCTTTTTTAATTGAATTTCCGTTTCTTCATCATCTTCACTACTTTCAGAATTTTTATTCTCTTTCTGTTCAATATCGCAGATATTTAGCTCTAGATATTTGTTTACACCTTTGTCATGTTTCTAGTTGAAAAAGGGAAAAGACTGTCTTTCAATCCACCAGAAATGAGAAAAAAAACGTAACACTTTGATTTGGATGTGAAAGATTCAAAGTTAATTTTATCTGCGAATGCGAATTTTTTTCAGCGATTG
The DNA here is from genome assembly GCA_964019185.1 of Maratus speculifer. NCBI lineage: Eukaryota > Metazoa > Arthropoda > Arachnida > Araneae > Salticidae > Maratus > Maratus speculifer. Next base: position 98,694,733 of record OZ025303.1, read on the forward strand.
TGTTCGTTAAATCAAAGCTAAAAATTCGTTAAATCAGAGCATTTTAGAATCCTTTTTCTCGGGACAGAAAAAATATTCGTTAAATAGGAGAATTCGTTAAATCAAAGTACGTTAAATCGACGTTCGACTGTATATCTCTATAAAGTATTTATATATATATATATATATATATATATATATATATATATATATATATTTACTAATTTAGGGAAAATTTATTTCTCTTTCCTTTCCCATGCTAGTGCATTTGGAAATTCGATTCAAAACGCCAAATTTGATGGTATTTTCTGGACGATATTTGAACTTTATCAAAAAAGGGAAAACATCATTCGATTGTATAGTTTCAGATTAAGGGCACGTAAGAATTTTATGCGTTTGACGAAGATAACTGAATTCAGAAATGTGTCAGAAAGTAGTTCCTATGGATTTGACAATAGCATTGATAAATTACAGAGAAATATTTTTGAAAATCTAATATTATAAAGCTTTAAAAGTTATGTTTTTAATCTTCTTTAGAAAAATAAATAATAAATAAATAAATAAATAAATAAATAATTCTAAATTGCATTATGTTTTTAGTGAATCTTTGTTTGAAAGTTGAAAAGTAAGTAATTGTTAATGTTGATATTTTATATATTTTGTCTTGCAAATACATAGCAATTTAAAATAAAATACTGTACATAGTGTCATATATTTTGAAGTATTCTTTAAAAGACTCTTAATTTTATGTTTAAAAATAGTCAGAATTTCTTGAAGAAATTGAGCTAGAGTGGACCGTGCTGATTTCTGCACGGATCCTGGGCCGTTTCTACCGATTTTTGCGAATTCCTGTAGAAATCATCCCGGAAAAAACTTCCACGGTAAAAATCATTCCCAGAAAAATGCTCTATCGGTAAAAATCACCCTGGTAAATATCGGCTCCGAAAATAAACAAGTCGAAGGGGGGGGGGGGGACTCACGTTAATTAGGATTGAAAAAGCCCACTTTCTTGACTAACAAAGCTTTGATGACTTTGATTGAGGCAATTATAATTTCAAATAAATCACGTGCCCGTCACGTGAATTTGTACTTGAAATAATGACAGTATTATATACCTACCATTTAATAATAAAACCTCATATCAAATAAGGACTTGTTATCTGAAGGGCAAACGGGGAAGCTTGTGCCCCAGCTCCACAAAGTCAAATTTTGGATATTTTTTTCTTTAAAGTAATACAGCTTTTAGCTACAAAGACATCTTGGATGCCCTCATCTGAGTATTTGACTCATGCTATTGAATATTTTTATTCCGGCATTGATAAGCGATTCCTGTTTAGTGGGCAAATGTACATTTCAACTTGTACAATTTTTTGATCCGATTTTATTTGTATAATAGAACCGTACAGCGAGAAAACTTTTAAGCAGTGAAGATTTTCTTACTATCGGGGTTTTCACAAAATAAGAGGATAGGGAGGAAACAGTTATGGGTGTTAAGACTATTCTCAAATCCAAAAAGGACAAATTTATGACAAGTTTTAATTTATTTTTGCTCGGAAATCCATGAAACAAGATGTTCAAAAACTGTCTAATCACTCATTTTCCCTTTTTTTTTTTTTTTTTTTTCCCTCTTGCAAACTGAATGGATCCTTCTGAAAATAGTATTAAAATGGCCGTTTTGAACCAAATTTCCGCGCGAAAGGTAAATAACCACTCAAACAGGCATGAAAACGTGTTTGTCACGTGATCAGAATCGTTTATGCATCTCTGTTTTGGTGTGTCTCTCGACAATCCAGAAATTTTTGTAAGTGGCCCTTCACTTAAAAAGATTGTGCATCCGTTTTATAAATAATGCGCATACAATGTTTAAATCAATCATAACAGTCACACAATTAAATTAAAATTATGCAATTATTGTAAAATTATGAATCTCAACATTTATTGAATTCCCAGGTGCAATAAGTTTTGTAGTAAAACTTTTTCTAGGAACACATTACTATATTTTGATACAGTTTACAAACTATTTCACCCTTTTTAAATACAAAGGGATAGTAATGAAATTCACATTTTTATTCTAAAAGTCTTTGTATTTATGTGGTAAAACTTGTCAAAATTACAATACAAGTGTACATTCTTGTTCATCAAACCCAAACCCTTTTGTTATCCAAGCCTAAGTATGTAGTTTACCCTTGTTGTCCATATTCTACCATCTCTACAGACAATAGATAAGTATATATCTGTCCTATTATGCCCGTAATTCTGAACCTTATCTAAAAAAAAACAGGATAATGAAAACATTCCCCTTTAGAAAATTCCTCTTCTCTTCGTCTCTATTTTATGCCTTTACAAACTCTGTATGTAATTTCCACCTTTCCTCCAACCCACCTAAAGTCGGTTTGGTTAAATATATTAAACATCTTTGTATATATATAAACCATCATTGTTGAAAGAATTGCTTATACAGTAAAACCTCCATAACGGACACTCCCGAATAGCGGACACCTCTATTTAACGGACAGTTTTCGAATCCCCACTCCCAAAACTTAAATTTTTGTATGTTTAACCTCCGAATAGCGGACAGTAATTTTGGCAAAAAAGAATGAAAAATTATTTTTTTAACAAGGAAAAAAATAAAAACTCAAAATTTATCAGGGCAATGTGTCACAAATTTTGTGATCACACCCCAATCCTCTCTATCTCTCAAAGGATTTTAGAATGTATGCTTTTAAGAAACAAAAAACCGCTATACAATTTTTTTTTTTTTTTTTTAGAAAAAAGATGATTCTAAAATACTAAAATTACTGAAAGAGTTAAAACTTCACATTGAAAAACAAATTACATGCAATCGCAAATAAAAGCAAACTTATGTAAAATAATAATAATAATAATAATAATATGAACGTAATAAACAAAGGATAACGGTATGCATAATTTTATCTTAGTTTTATTGCTTTAAAAATTATTTTAATTTCTGATTAACCATATAATAGAGGTTTTAGGACATTTTTAAATCGACTAATAAAACATTAAGCATTCATTAGCATTTTTTCCATCTCTGGGATTTTCCCCAATAGCGGGCACCTCCGAATAGCGGACAATTTTTGCGCTCCCAAGGTGTCCGTTATTTAGAGGTTTTACTGTATATATAAACCATCAAAGTTCAATGAATCTATAAGTTCTATTTCTTTAATACCCTCCTTTCTCCCACAGAAAACCCCAATTTCTACCTCGTAGAAACGAAACATGTTAAAATTGTGTTTTAGTGGAACAAATTTAGAATTGTCTAAAGCCATTAATTCTGCACGCCCCCCCCCCCCTCCTCTACCCCGGCATGTACCTTTCCACCGTAATTAATGTGAGCCCCCCCCCCTCCCCTTTTTACTTTCTTCCGTCTTCACTAGAAGAAAGTATTGTAATCGAAATTTTTTTTAGACGGATTTACACGTTTTAGGGGACAGATTCCAAAAAACATGGTTTTACAAAATGTCTGTTTGTCCGTGTGTCCGCATGTCGCCATTCTACCATAAAAAAAATAAAAATAAAATATGAAGATATGCATAGACTTGAATGAATTTTTTTTGTGAATGTTATTGGTATTGACAAGCAGGTCCTCCTTCAGTTTTGAAATATACCGCCGGAAGGGGGCGCTGCAGTCGCGATTTTTGTGCCATTTTCAATATTGTACCGACCAAAAAATGTAAGAAGTTATGCATGGAATTGAACCAAATTTTTTGTGTAAGTATATGGCTAGTTGGTCCTCCCCGAATTTGAAAAAAATTTCGAGGAAGGGGACGCTGCGATCGCGATTTGTGCCATTTTCAATATTGTACCACCTAAAAATATATGAAATTATGCATAGAATTAAACCAAATTTTTTGTGTAAGTGTGTGGCTATGACTAGTTGGTCCTCTTTGAATTTAAAAAAGTTCCGCAGAAAGCTAGCGCTGCAATAGCAATTTTGTGCCCTTTTCAATACTGCACTACCTAAAAGTGTATGAAGTTATGCATGGAATTGAACGAAAATTTTTATGTAACTGTTTGGCTATGGCTAGTAGGTCCGCCCTGAATTTGAAAAAAATCCGCTGGAAGGGAGTACTATAATCACGATGTCTGTGTCATTTTCATTATTTTACCATCAATAAGTGTATGAAGTTGTACATAGAACTGAACCAAAAATTTTGTGTACGATTATTTTTGGGTATGGCAAGTAGGACCTCCCTGAATTTGAAAAAAAATCTGCCTATCGCTCTATTATCTATCGGTTCGTACAGAGACAGGAACTCGTTTTTACTCTGATTAATTGATTGAATCAGAAATTCAAGATGAAAATCAAAGTTAGTATAAAACTGAATTAAATTATTAAAGCATTAACATGCTTAACTATTTTTATAAATATCAAAATGTACGTATGAGATAGAAGAGAGTTTTGGGGTTGGCACATCCAACTAGTTTTTTGGTGATTTTTTCTGGTAGTGCTTTTTACTAGAGTGATTTTTTCCGTGGATGATTTTTACCGTGTCGATTTTTACAGGGGTGATTTTTTTCCGGTAGTGCTTTTTACCAGAGTGATTTTTTTCCGGGGATGATTTTTACCGTGGCGATTTTTACAGAGTTGATTTTTTCAGGGGCAATTTTTTCTGCCTACCAATTTTTGTATAGATCGAGGCTGTAGTTGGAAATTCCGGCCCGTGCGGTCTATAAAATGGGTTAATCTTCCTTAAAGGAGTTGTATCTAATTGAATATATAAGGTGCCTTGATGTAGCAACGCCACATAGCTCTACCAATGTTCCAGGCTTAGTTTTAGATTTTTTTTCAAATAAATATAGGATTTGAACAGCAATTTATTGATTATGTGTTTTTGAGAGAATATCTTAGCAGATATGTATTCATAAAATGTAATGGCTTGATCTGTATTTGGCGCTATAGCCTACATATTTTGGTAATAGAGCCATGCAAACAAAACTACAAAATAAGATAGAATAGTGGCATGTAAATTGCTTAATTCTAAAGATACAAACTCTACAGCTTTAGAAATTGGCAAATTTCTCTTACTAAACATTTATTGGTTAATGGTTAATCTAACCATCCATTAATTTACTAATCAAGATGCAGTAAAAAATATTTGATATTAAAAAAAAAAAAAAGAAGGAAGAGTACTAAGGACATACAAATTTTTCTTTTTTTTGGTTTTCTACAATCAGAAAATAATGTTCTCTCGTGTATATATATATATATAATCGTCTTCTGATGTAATTTTAGCTCTGAAAAGAATCAACCGTAGTAATAACTTTAGTGGATGGGAGTCATTACCCGGTATATTTATTGTGCAGTATATTTTAACCTACAAACTACCTTGCGAACACATCCAAGATTTTCCGCAACATTTTGAAAGCACATGAAATAAATTACAAATTTACATAATAATCAAAGTATTCCCTAATAAATATATAGTCTTTAGATCACAGAACTTACCTTGCCCATTTTAGATCGGGTGTTGGTTCTTTACTTCCTGCGATAAAGTATCAAGTGGGAAAAAAATAACTTTCGGCAGTTGTTTGTGAAGCGCGCTCAGCTGAGTCACCGGTTACGTACCGGTAGGATAGGTTAGTTACCAAAGCGTTCAGTGCTGCTAACCGATACGCAACCACAATGTCGTTCAGCAGTAAACGACCGAGTAAGTAACTGAAGTGACTGGTAAGGTACCGAACTACGCTATAAAAAAGTTGACCATTTGTTGCATCGTCACTTCCCCGCTTTTATAGAATATCCCTATTTTGACCCATAATAATGCTCCATGATAGGGTGAAGTAATCATTTTCTATAAAGGCGGTGGAGTGATGATGCAGCAAAAGGGTCAAATTTTTACAGTATACACTGTTAAAAATCTGCTGCATTTTGTTGGAACGCACTCCCCTGCTTGTATAGAAAACGTTTACTTGGCCGTGAAATGGAGCTTTCTCATTGGTTGGAATAGAGATATTATATACAAGGGGTGGAGTGCGTTGCAACAAAATGCAGCAGATTTTTAACAGTGTAATCTAGAAAAAAATCTCAGTTACTTGGGTCACCTGATCAGTTACGTAAACATTTAGATCACAACAGTAAAAGAATAATTACACTGTTAAAAATATGCTGCATTTTGTTGCAATGCACTCCACCGCTTGTAAATAATATCTCTATTCTAACCAATGAGAAAGCTCCATTTTACGGCCAAGTAACCGTTTTCTATACAAGCAGGGGAGTGCGTTGCAGCAAAATGCAGCAGATTTTTAACAGTGTACAGCAGCGAAAATAGTAAACAATACCAATGGAGTCCATGGATCTGTTAACCGGTTAGAAACCGGTCATTTACCGTGACGTTACTGGTTACATTGGTCGCTTTGGTTAGTTCTGCTGAACGCGCTCTGATTAACGCTCGTATTCACGAGCAACTTCGACCGAGAATTAAACCGCGACTCCAGTAACCTCAGTTTGAGATTTTTAAATGAGAGTTGAAAAGCATATTCACAGTATCCGCAAAGAAACTCTTCGAGAGGGTTGAATTCTGATAGGGATTGGCCGACGCGTTTTCACGTAACTTGGCGTGCGATAGATGCTTCCGTCGAGGAGTTTGATTTCCTTCCGAACTGACAAGGAAGGTCTCCATTGGGGGCATACTCAGAATTTTTTGAAAAAAATACGAATTAAACTACTCATGTAGGTAATAAAGGATCAGTGAAAATTAGCGGCGGAATTACATTATTAGATATGTAAAAAAATAAAATAGTTTGGAATAATTGGCGTGAAAAGCTGAAAGCGACGCGGGATTTGGCGAGCAGTGCATTTCCTCGCCAAAAGCAGACGATTTTAACGAATCTGAAAATTGATTTTAATTGACTTCACTGTTAAAAATCTGCAGCATTTACTGCAACGTCACTCCGCTACTTTTATAGAATATCTCTCTTCTGACCAATGAGAATGCTCCATAGTACTGTGAATTGACCGTTTGCTATAAAAGCGGTGGAGTGACGCTGCAGAAAATGGTACAGATTTTTAGCGGTGTTGTAGCAACACTGTTAAAAATCTGCTGCATTTTGTTGCAACGCACTCCACCGCTTGTATATAATATCTCTATTCCAACCAATGAGAAAGCTCCATTTCAAGGCCAAGTAACCGTTTTCTATACAAGCAAGGGAGTGCGTTGCAAAAAATGCAGCAGATTTTTAATAGTGCATTTTTCAATTTGGAACAATTTTAATCAATTTAAATTGTGTTTTAAATGATAAAATATATTAATTTCATTTTGTTATAAGTACATATAAACGTATATGACAAAATTACACTTAAAGTAAAGTAAAAATGCAAAACTAAAATTACTTAAACTAAACTTATTTAAATAAACTGAACATAGAAAGTTTTTTCTTTAAAAAGTATTCGAAGCGTAAAAGCGTATTTTTCAAAATTTCGTTTTTTCGCCAACCGGAGATAAATCGCCAAATAAACGAAATTTTTATTAAACACAAATTTTTACTTTGTACTCGGTTTACTTTGTACTCGGCTCCGAAAGAAATCAAACTTGACGGAAGCGTCTATCGCTACGCCAAGTATAATTATCGTCAAGTTACGTGAAAACACGTCGGCCAATCCCTTCAACCCTCCCGAAGAGTTTCTTTGCGGATACTGTGAATATGCAGTTGAAAACTCTTATTCACTGTTTACTTCGGATGAAAAATTATCCAACTCAGAGTTCTTATACTGTAAAAAATTTTACCTTTTTGCTGCATCGTCACTCCACCGCTTTTATGGAAAACGATTACTTCAGCCTATTTTGGAGCATTCTCATGGGTCAAATGAGAGATATTCCATAAAAGCGGGGGGGGGGGGGGGGTGACGATGTAGCAAAAGGGGCCGTGTGCACTGTGAGATTTATATAATTTTACATTATGTAATTGTAAAGGAATTAATTTCTTTGTCTGTAAATTAATGGAGAAAAACAAGTGCCCCATAAGCCTAACCCTACCCATGTCTCTCTCACCCCATCCTTTTTTTTTCCAGAGTTATGCTTTTTTCCAGAGTTATCAGTGTTCTCGCTGTCGCTCGCCATTGCGCCAAAATGCGACTAAATTCTTCATTTGGCGAGTAAACAAGCGATTAGATTCGCCAAATTGCTAGTGCTCATTTTTTGCTAGTGCTGCTAGTGCTGCTATCTATGTTTTGAGACCAAAACTTTGCCGTTAACTCAAGTGATGTAGCAGATTTAATCTATTTTCTCTCTCAGACGAAAATTGCCCTGATAGGTCAAAGTTACCCTGATTGACTGTAATAGAAGCTTCATAACTCAAAATGTTGTGCAATTTGGGTGCTGATCGTAAAGATTTACGTAATGATTAGAGGTTTGTTATTTTTTTATAACCACTTCTAGAATAGTTGTTAAGTTTAATATTGATTTTATGTCAATTCTTTCAATTTTAGCTGATGGTTATGGATCTGAAGATTTTTTTCTTGAGATGTTTCCGTCATTCGAAACTGGCTTTCGCAATGTCTAACAATATTCCCATCTCAATTTCAAACTTCTCTTGCATTGATTTTTTTTTTTTTGACTGACTATGTTTTTCTCATTATCACTTTTTTGAGGTGGGAGAGGGTATTTATAAACAATCTGTAGTATTGACTCAAAAAATCTCATTTTACAATGGAGTCGTATTTTTCAACAATTTTCTTTTAATTATTAAAATCGTTGGATGATTGTTTGGAAATGTAGTATCGCATAATGGAATTAGTTCTGGTAGTAGTGCTGTAAATTTTAACCTCGATGGTGGAATTAGGATTAGGTGGAATGGCGCAGTTAGCATTAATCTGTATTGATTTTGCAGTAAGCCATAAGCTGTATTTCTGCGTTTATTGAATTTCGTGCCTGCTCATCAGTATATTTTATTCCTTCTTGGGATATGTTTTTATCTTCATGAATGAATCTTATTCGAACAAGATAGCAAAAACGTGTAGCTGAAAATACAAAGTTTTGCCACCATACTTTTTGAAACTCATTTACATACTTATTAATTAATAAGTATGTAAATGAGTTTCAAAAAGTAAATGTTAACATTGACATTAAGTTACATTAATGTCAAAGGAACTAAAGAGCTTTGGGAAATGCTTGAATCACTGTTAAAGAAGTTTTCAAACTTTTATTTTTGTTTTAATTTGTTAGGAGCCGTTACAACCACATTTGTATAGGAGTTCTAAAGTTTATAATTCTATTTCATTTGCTTATGTGACATCTTCTATGAATTTACAGAGTCTTTGAGAAGTGTGATAAAAAAGATTTTGAAGTTTTACTTCCGCCATATTTTTAGTAATTGAAATATCTTTTGGGTAATATTGCTCTTTAACTCTCTTAAGAAATTAATAGCAAGGAAATACACATTTAATAGACATTCAGATGCTATTAATTCGATTTTATATGAGATCTGCTCCAACAAACATGGCCAAAACCTCAGTCGGTGTACTTAAGTTTGTTGTCTTACGCGGAGAATTAGAAAATTATCGATGTCTTGTTGGCTAATTGGGATGACTGTAGTGTCTTTAATAATATTTGTGACATCTGCATGTCCAGCAGCTCTTTCGCTCATTTGAGCAGCATGCGTCAATTGTTCGTAGCTTATTTCAGATCTCAATTATTCCGTCTCACGCTTCTTACTTTTGCCACTGCTAATTTTAAAGCTGCTGGTTCCTCACTTTCCGAATTCCCCTCCGTAATGTTAAGTCTATTACCCTGTTCGCACTGGGATAGTTAAGTCACTTAACTTTAAGTCACTTAAATTTTTTGAAGCGGGATACCCGGAATTAGGCTTCACCTGTTCGCATTTACTAAACATTGTAAGTGACTTAACTTGGCCAAACTGGCATTTGAGCATGCGCATAAGTTCTGAAATTTGTAACTGCAACTTTTAACTTTTTTATTTACACAGTAATTATCCTGCCTTAGTTCATTTAAAAATTAATTTCTTTTGTGGGAGGAAATAACAGGTTCCACGTTTTCCATTTTTGGCCTTTGATTACAAAAACACCCCACAAACACACGTGTTGAGCAACTGGAGTAAACAAATAACAACTTGAAATAGTTTATAATTATTTGTAGGACTCAAATTCATTAATTTATTAATCAGAATTAAATATTCTAAAATTCAGAAATAATAATTAAATATTCAGAAGGCAGATTTCCACTCAACTCATAGTTAAAAGAGCATCTTGATTCCGGGTACGACCGCTTCAAAAAACTTCAAGTTAAGTGACTTAACTTTCTCAGTGCGAACAGGGTATATGGGAGTTTGATGCATTATTATATTTAAAATACTTTCTCAAGAAATTAATAGTTTAAACTTTTTCTTTCACTGTTCTCTTCCTAAAAAAAGGTCACTTTTTTTTTTCTTAGTTTTCAAAATATTTCTAAAATCTATACTTAATTTAAAATCTTATGTGTAAAAAACTGATGAACTGGAAGTAAAATTTTAACATTTCATATAAAATTAAGCATAGATTTTAGAAATACAGTCGAGTCTCTATATAACGAAATCCACCGTTCCAGTAAAAAATTCGTTATATAGAGAAATTCGATGTATAGAGAATTATGTTAAAAATTGTATTTAATGTGTGAAATTTGAACAAATATTATTTTTGATCTTTTGAATTAAGAATTTAAAATGTTTAAAAGTAAATATTAACCAAACATTTTATTTCTTAATTATTTAAGCAGTTTCAAAAAAGAGAACAGACATTTAGTATTTGAAAGCTTAATGAAAACCAAATAAGGAACACTTGCATTAATTTCAGACGAAGAAATCTGTAATTTTTTGTTGTTTTGATTTTAAAATTGTTACGCTCTCAAAAAAAAAAAAAAAAAAAAAAAAAAAAAATGCTCAAATTTTAGCAAGGAATGAAAAATTGTAGTAAACATTTTCCTCCATTTGAAGGCCTCTCTTATGTGCCTCTCATTGATTCCTTTCTTACATGTGTATCAATCCAATTGACTCTGTTTTGAGAAGGATATGTAAAGGTGTGTGGGAGGTGGGATGAATTCATTGGATTTAAAGAACAAGGAGAGAAGTAATATAAAAAAAAACCTCAGCACTGACGATAAATCAAAAATAAGTGATGGAAAATTGATTCCATATGATTTTGAAGCTTTTTAAAATTGAATAAATTAAGACCAATTTATGAAAAAATTCGTTATATGGAGATACAGTCCTCCCCACTTAATCAGGTAACGGATAATCGAATACCCCGCTTATTCGAATAAAATCCTCCGGAACCGAATTTAATTCCATTGGGCTAATGTTATTTTTCCCCGCTTAACCGAATACTTTTCACGAAATGTCCTCGCTTAATCGAATAACATATGTGTGAGACAATTTGAAAAATGTGTGTGAAAAACATGTTTCAATTGAAATTTCCTCCACACTTTTTGTCATTTTCGGTTGTTACACAGTAAACAAATTTCCAGAACTCCCAGCATGGATTTTGCCTGGCAGGTGTAAAGTACTGGTCAAGGGAGTTCCCTTCCTTGTTCATTTTTTCGAATTAATTTAAAAAATGGTGACATAAATTGGACAGGAATTTCGATCAATTTTGTATTTTGTTTACTTTCGTTTGTCAAAAGACTTCTTTTTCACTTTTTCGATTTCTTTACAATTATTTTTAATGAAGACACTTTCATTTTCAAAACCGGCCCCGAAACAGAAATCATCCTCATTAAAAATATCCGCGATAAAAATAGAAAAAGTTAAAACCGACGACGCCTTTTGTAGAGATCGATCTCAGCTATCCATTCCAAAAAAGATCATTTAAAAATATTGAAATGGAAAGAGATATCTTTATAAACTTTTCTATAGCATTAGCATTAACGAGCAAATCCTCGAAGTAACCCTTGAATAATAATGTGTTGTCACTTAGAGGTTCAAGATGGTAATTATGATACCATTCGAAAAAAAATCTCGTCCATTTTTTACTCTAAAATTTCACATAAACCGTTTTCATCTATTTTTTAGACCTGTATAAATTACGTAAATTAAATTCTAATAACAAAATTTGGATCCAATTCACATGATCTGCATTAAATGCAATGTAAACAAAATGCATGTGTTTACTGTCATTGAACTATTGCGTATTTACTTGTCATTTTGTTTTTATTTAAGTTTGTATTATTCTATTAAAGTTTTTAACGATTTTCTTACTCTGGTAACTAAATATACTATGTTTAATAATTTTGTCATTTTATTGCACCTTAAATATTACATTTATATGCCTCCCCGTTTAATCAAATACCCCGCTTAATCGAATATTTTTCTGGAACCGTCGATATTCGTTTATGCGGGGACGACTGTAGATATTTCGCTATATAGAGACTGTTTTTAATGTAATCATTCGAAAAGGGGACCGTTTCTACTAAAAATTCGTTATATAGAGAAATTCGATGTATGGAGTTTCGTTATAGAGAGACTCGACTTATTTTGAAAACTCAGAAAAAAAGTGGCACCCTCAGAGTAAACATAGTAAATAGAGGGAGAATTCCCATTGCTTCCTGCAGTAAGAAACGCTGCCAGGATGACCCACGTGACTCCAGGCATTTGGCGATGAATGGTTGCCAGAAGTAATGCTAGATTTGTCTCTTTATCGTAGCTCTTGGCAGGAGTGCAGTATTTTTATGCTGTCATTCAGACACTTGAGAGTTGACGGAAATACAAATCAGTAGTAAAAGAAATCCGAATGTACGTTGGATTTTTATGCTAATGTTTATTTATTTCATGCTTAATTTTTTTTATCATTCAAATGTATATATTTTTGTTCAGTTTTCAATCTTTTACATGGATTTGTTTATATTTAATTTAATGCCATAATTAATTTTTTATTGTTAATACAAAGTACAAATAGGCGGGAAAAAAATAAAGAAATTGGTTAAGAAGTTTAACTTTGTGTGCTGGAAGATCAGAGGCTGAGGAGGGGGAGGAAGAAAGATGAAATTTCGAGAGAAAGAAAGTTTAAGTGATGAATTATTTGCTTATTATTACATTAAATTAACAAACAAGCCAAACTTTTATTGTAAATTAAAAACAAAAAATTAAACAATTTGATAATTATTTTATTTTTAAATGCTGATATTAAATAAAGGGCATTTTAATTAAAAATAAACATCAACTTTAAATTTTCTAAATTCACAAAATGTTTATTGTTTTTCTTTCTAAACAAACACATCTATAACAACGCATACAATTAATTGTATGCTTTTCAACGCAAAAAGTTTAATTGAATAATTCATTAATGATCATAACTTACACAGATAATATTATATGCAACTTTTCTTCAGGATGGAAATTTACAAATAATTTAATGCACTATTTTAACATATACTGAAATTATTTTATAAAACAAATTGCATAAATGCACACAAATTAGTTCGAAAAAGTCCAAAATCCAAAATTTCACTTTTAGAAACTATAGAATTAAAAAACAAAATTTATTCAGCCATGTTTAATTCATTTATATCAGCAGTTGCCAATCTTCAGAACCTCACGATACACTAAATCCATAATCTGAATTCCCAGGGACTACTAATAAGAATTTTTTAATGTTAAAAATATATTTGCATAATAATTATTACAAAATTTTTATTCTATTAAAATAAAATGTGCCTATTCAATAAAATAAATTTTAAATGAGGAGTGCCACATTGTTACCTACGGGATGTACTACTATTTTTTTAAAATAATAATCACCGCCTTATTTAATGATAACAAAAATATTTAAAGGTTATTTAATTGTAACAAAATTATTAAAGATAATTTCAATTTTCAAGGTAATTGAATCTCATTTAAGATTGACGTGATAGAACAGTTTTTATTTTGAGGCCAGTAAAGGTGTTTTCTTAATTAAGGGCTTGCGTAAAACCTTTCTTTCAATCAGATGTTTGGGAAAATCGAATAATGTTGGTACAGCAGTTTTTTTTTTTTTTTTTTTTTTTTTTTCAACTATATACCACCAAATTTTTCTCTGTCAAAGCAATCGAAGGTAAAATGTTTCGAGCAGACCACTGAAGAATTTGTAGTTTTGAAATTTTCTCTTCGTAATTTCATTTCCCAGATTTTTCTTCTGTCTTCATGCTTTGGAAAGCTATACATAAAATGAATTAAAATAGTATTTTATAAATGATACTTTTTTAAAAGTATATAATGATAATAAAAATGTATAATATGTTGGCAAATTTAAATGTTAATGCATGCAAAAGTATACATATATAAACAAGTAAGCAAAGAAATTACTTAAAAAAATTAAATTTAGTATACTTTTTTAAAATCCCTTAACTGAATTTAACAAGTGAGAAAGAGCCACAAAGAATATAAGACAAGTACAATTCGTAAAAAAAGGACTTAATTAATAAATAAATAAATAACCATTGTTTCATTAAATGTTTGTTACATAAAAAGAATAAATTCAATATACCGTTCCAACCATCATTTTTTATTAATAATTTTAATATTATAATTTTTAAAATATTTCACAAATTTAATTTTAATTAAAAAGAATTCTTAAAACATGACAAAATATAAAACAAATTCGTACATTTTTTCTCAGAAACTTCAATTAAAAATTATAAAATGATATTAGAAAGTTGTATTTATTTCAAACAACTGCATTAATTTCAAATTTTAAAATTTAAAGATATATGAACTCACGCGAAATAACTAACAAGAGAGTAAAGATGCGACTCATTTAAAGCAAAAATTTATTTAAAATAAAAATAAAAATAAAAAACGCAAGTGTTTACGTTTTAAAGCAATGAAAACAAGTTTCTTTTGGCGATAAAAATGTATCGCCAAGCACCGTAATAAGAAATGTTCTTATTACGGTTCAAATTAATTCAAATTAATCAAATTTACACTTTTAATATTTAAATTGATGACACTGGATGATAGTAAATAGCATTATTACATACATTTAAGTTATTAAACGTAAAATGTTTTCTATTTTTATCATGATAACAAGAGTAAACGGTATAATAGTTGGAATGATACATTTTTAAAGTCCTTTAAATATTAAAAAAAGTAATAAAAAATAAATACATACCGATGGAAAGTAACAGAACTTGTTTTGCTTTGTCTCTCTGTGCATCCATAGGCACAACAACTTGATACCATGATATTTTTTAGTCGCAAACAAAAAATTGTCGAATGTCCTCCATAGAAATCAATGCTATTACTACGATGACCGGAAACGGTCTTGCCTGGAGTCACGTGATTCTTATCTTGGCTGAAGAAACACTGGGGGAATTCTCCCTCTATTTACTATGTTTACTCTGAGGTGGCACCCTTTAAGAGGAGATCACTGAAAGAAGAAGGTAAAAATATTGATTTCCTGAGAAGATAATTTAAATATAAGAATGTATCAAACACCCATAGACTTTACATTACGGAGGGGAATTAGGAAAGTGCGTGACTACCAGCCTTAATCCTTTCAAGGGCGATGGCTAGAGGGCCCTAGTCACCCAATTTTATTTCCAAATGTGACGAATGGCACAAAGAATATTTTAATAAAATTTTGATTTTTTTAAAGGAAAGTGCAAAATAGTTGCTTTTTGTTTACTAAGGAATTCATTAGAATATTCCGGTGTTAGTGAATTATTTCATCATTTTACGAACATAATTCATCTGTCCCTGAAAGGGTTAAGTGTTTTTGATGGACGACAGGGTTTTTCTATTGTCCATGTAGGTGAGTAAAGCATTCCTTTCAGCCATTCCTTATTGTTTTCTCAAAAATGTCGCTCCTCAGTAGAGATGGGAAATATGGTTATTT
Organism: Maratus speculifer; assembly: GCA_964019185.1. Lineage (NCBI taxonomy): Eukaryota > Metazoa > Arthropoda > Arachnida > Araneae > Salticidae > Maratus > Maratus speculifer. Next base: position 98,710,532 of record OZ025303.1, read on the forward strand.
TTGGTTAACAGGTTACATCATTCCACAGTAGCGCTGGTAACAGGTTCCAACATCCTGTTATTTTTGTAACAGGATACAATAAACAATTTATAAAGAATTGCTAAATATGCTCCCAAACGGACAACACATGGGATATGGGCCCTAAGGGGGTGCCCTCCGTGGGGGGAGGGGGGTCTTTCTAAGGGAACCCAACCCGTATTTACGCAAAGAAATCCAAAGTTCGAAGAAAACCACGGAAAACTCCGAATGATTGGGCTGACGACCGCGATTGGGTTTTGTTCTAATCCAGCGCCTGCCGTCTACCAGTTTTGAGGGCAGAATCTCTCAGCCACTGGTGGGGCAACAACATTTAAGAAAATATCTATAGGCACATATATTTTTGAATATAAAATAATGTATCCTATAGGAAATACGAAAAACAAGAAAATTAGAAAGTACAAGAAAACATATTAAGAAAACTTTCTTTAACATACAGAGGAAAACGAATTTTTCAAAAATCCATTTTCCGTATATCGCGTTTTCTCAATCAGCACTGTTGATGTTTTAAAATCTGAGATGAAATGCATTACTGAATTTTCGTACAGCAAGTCAACGCGTGCTGCCACTACTAGAGCGGCTGCAAAACATAAAACAAATATTAACTGATAGGACAAAGAAACTTATGAGATAGGACAGATGGTAGAGAATGAAATTTTTTCCAGACTCAGTTTTTTTTACTAGTTTCTTAATAGCAGATATGTATAGTATGCAAGATCAATTGTACGCTATTATGAAAGCAAAAGAGGGTGCTACAAAAAATTAACTACCATTTACTTCATATTAATAAGGTAATATCGTTGCGCAAAATAAAATATTCTAATACTTTGAACTCATCTAAATTTTATCCTACTATTTTTATGTCTTTCAGAAAGATGTAAACCTAATATATTGTACTGTATTTTATATTTTGTAAATATTAAAATCTTATCTAAACATTCCAGATTCAATTTATAAGAAATTTAATTGCATTTACTTAGTATAAAAGTGATTAAATTGAAAATAATTTTTTAATAATTTTTCTCAATTATTTTAATATTTGGAATATGAGTTGTATTAAAATGGTCCAAAGTTCACTAGCTTATACTTTTTTATATGGATCCATATATAAATAAAAAATAAGACTTATTTCCACAAAATTTTCACCCCCCCCCCCCTAAAAAAAGTGACATTTTTGGAGTGCCGACAGAAGTGAAAACTTGGACAATTACGTTTTTATTTTTTGAATTGTCAGGACATATTTTTTTGTAATCGTCAGGAAACATTTTATTGTGGAGGAAATACTTTTAAATAATGTGTTTTTTTTTATTCATTATTATAAAGTACTACTACAAAAATTACATTACAATTTTCATTTAATGCGCAATTGTGCATGAAAAATAATGCATATTGTTTTACATAAAAAATTGCAATAAAAAAAGACTGAATAATAATTATATGGCGCAGATGTCATACACACATCACGTTGGCACAATTTATTTCTGATACCGATTTGGCAAAAAAACTCGAAGAAGTCCGGACTGTACTTGCTGGATACAAACAATACCTTATTTTATATAGTGAAACCTTCTAAAACGAAAGCCTATAAATCAGTTTTAAATTCCGTTTTAGACAGGTTTTTATCTTAGAGTGTATAATTGTGAGATTTTTTTAATAAGGGTTTTTAAGGGTGTTTTAATAAGGGGGGGGATACAATTTTTTTAAATAATTGTGAATGGGTCTGCGCAAGCAGGGGGGGGGGGCTGTCCGGGCTGTACTTGCTGGATACAAACAATATCTTATTTTATATAGTAAAACCTTCTAAAACGGAAGCCTATAAAACAGTTTTAAATTCCGTTTTAGACAGGTTTTTATCTTAGAGTGTATAATTGTGAGATTTTTCGAAGAAGTTTGAGAAATTTAAATTTCAACCCATTATGGGTCCGTAACGTGACCCAGAATAACGGGAGAAATTTTTTTTATTCTAGATTTGTAATGTATGAAGCATAAGCTTTCAATAGACATATTACATCAAAAAATGAGAAACGCCCTCCCCTGCTCCCCCTCCCAAAAAATGGCCCTATAGGGAAAAACCGGAAAATTGAAATAGCAAAAAGAATGGCGAGTAAAAGTTAGCTATGCTAGAATTTTTTTCTCCGCTTTAGCTTCCATAGAAGCAAAGTTATAGCCTTTTAAAGATTGAAATGAAGTGAAGAAATGAGCAAAATTAGGTGAGTCACCGAAAGGGGGGGGGGTGTCATGTTAAAAATGGTAGAGAACTAAATAAGCGAAATTTGAAGGTGTATGTTTGGGGGGTGAACCCCCCCCCCCCCCCCAGAAGAGCCCTTTAGAAATCAAATCCACAAATCTCAAATTCAACCTTTTTGATATTTAATAAAAAAGAGACGAAATCATTTTTTATTTATCCTCTTTCTTCAACGACCGCGAATAAAAACCAAACAGGAAACGAAACTTTAAATCAAAAGTCGTTAACGATAACAAAATTATCCTCAGATAATGTGTATTACTCAGCACTTTTCAAGGTTGTCAAACAATTTGTAACAAAACGTTTGAAAATGAACAACAGTTACGAAGCGATAAAATGTTCTTTTGTAATGCAAAAAAAAAAAAAAAAAAAAAAAAACATTTATTGAAAAACGGGTGGAAAATCTAACGGAAAAGAACTACATAACTGAACTAAATTGGAAAACTGGTGAAAAATCTAACAGTTATTGAATTAGCGAATATTAAGGAATTATTTCTTCTGTGGTTGCATAGGCATAACCAGCCTTTTGAACGGGTGGGTGCCCAGAATTTTTAACCTGAACTTACTGGATACAAACAATATCTTATTTTATATAGTAAAACCTTCTAAAACGGAAGCCTATAAAACAGTTTTAAATTCCGTTTTAGACAGGTTTTTATTTTAGAGTGTATAATTGTTAGATTTTTTTTTAAATAAGGGTTTTTAAGGGTGTTTTAATAAGGGGGGGGGGACGCAAATTTTTTAAATAATTGTGAATGGGTCTGCGCAAGCAGGGGGAGGGGGCTGTCCGGACTGTACTTAAGAGTGTATAATTGTGAGATTTTTTTTTAATAAGGGTTTTTAAGGGTGTTTTAATAAGGGGGGGACGCAAATTTTTTAAATAATTGTGAATAAGTCTGCGCAAGCAAGGGGGGGGGGCTGTCCGGACTGTACTTGCTGGATACAAACAATACCTTATTTTATATAGTGAAACCTTCTAAAACGAAAGCCTATAAATCAGTTTTAAATTCCGTTTTAGACAGGTTTTTATCTTAGAGTGTATAATTGTGAGATTTTTTTTAATAAGGGTTTTTAAGGGTGTTTTAATAAGGGGGGGGGGATACAATTTTTTTAAATAATTGTGAATGGGTCTGCGCAAGCAGGGGGGGGGCTGTCCGGGCTGTACTTGCTGGATACAAACAATATCTTATTTTATATAGTAAAACCTTCTAAAACGGAAGCCTATAAAACAGTTTTAAATTCCGTTTTAGACAGGTTTTTATCTTAGAGTGTATAATTGTGAGATTTTTTAATAAGGGTTTTTAAGGATGTTTTAATAAGGGGGGGGGGGACGCAAATTTTTTAAATAATTGTGAATGGGTCTGCGCAAGCAGGGAGGGGGGGGCTGTCCGGGCACCCAGCCCGGACATTCAACATTGTTCGGCAAACGTCTCAAAAGAAACGATTGAGGACGTTTTTAATGAATGTTATTCTTTTTTAGAGGTACAAAAAATGAAATCTTGATTAAAACAAGTGAAGGAAGACGCTGTCATTAAGAGCCATGTGTTATTTATTTAACAGGGACTTTTCAGTAACATATTAATGCAATATTAGGTTCTAGCGTGGTAACACTATTATTTATCCTAATACGATAATTAATGCCCATCCCTACTCCTCAGTTTATCGCGAAGAAATATATTTTTTAATATAAATATGTTTGGAAGATTTTAATTTGTTACGGAGCAAATGCATTTCCTTTTCTGGATATTTCGTAATTTCCACAAGTTTATTTTTTAAAAATTCCAATTACTTGTTTAATTTCTGTTCTCACACTGTTCTATTGCATCACACATATACTTTCTTGATATTTCCATTGATATTTATACATTGAATAAAAAAAATATAGGTATATCTAGTACATGTCTTCTTAATAATATGAGACTAAATTACCACGTCAGTGAGTAAAGAACGCTTTCGTTTATGACTGATCTAAAATATGTTATTCAAAATGACAACAGCATTTTAGATAAAACACAACATAATTCTTGTAATATGAACACTTAGTACGAAGCGAAAATGTAATATTATTTACAGAGAATTATTTAATGCACGTTATCATTGTACGACCAAAAACTTTTTACTTGGCTATAGTACATTTACATTTTTTATAAATATGAAAACAAAAGTTTTACTATAAAGAACTTTCCTTCTACTTCTGTCTATATATATATCACTTAAAATTAAGGGGACAAAACAAGCTGTGAATTAAACCTTGAAAAAATTTCAAAACTCCTCTAACTATGCCGAGTGATTACCGTCCTGGTTTCGATATTTGGTGTGTATGTATTATCAAATGCCTAGTATTGATTTATTATTGTTTTTTTTATTTCTTTATTATTATCTACTTAATCAATAATAATTCTTTCATTTCCCAGGAAATGTTTGAAGAATTAAATTAGGACCAAACAAGAAAGAAACAAAAAATATTTGTTTAGAATAAATTAAAAAATCTGTAATTTTAAAACTGAAAAGTAATCACATAATTAATAATAATATTTTAATTCCTTTTTTTTAAAATGTAACATTAGTATTTCATTTCCTGCTTCTTATAGTAACATACCCCAGTTTCTGCATAGTTAATGCGATTTCAATAGCATTTCCACAATACTTGCTGCATTTTTTATTATTATTAAATTTTATTAAATAGCTTTAGCTTTCAAATTTTCTATTCCAGACACCAAACATCATATTAAAATATAAGTTATTTGTGAGCCTTGTCTTAGTTGTAAAGTTACAGTGATATGCAGATATGTTGAAAGATATAATCTGTAGTATGAATAGTTTAAAAAAAAAAAAACAGTTAAGTAAATCATCATAATTTAGCTCACTAAACTCAAAACGGGGAAAATATTACATTTTTCTTAAATCAACTGACTCCCACAGGCGGCATAAAGACTGGCTTTCCATCTCCCATAAGACTAAAAGTAAATGGAGTTTGGGAGTGAAAGAATATTATGCCAAACAAATCTTCTTCGATTCGTTAATGCTGTAACCAAACTAACTTACGACCCTCCATTCTATCTAAAATCCAAATGATCCACTCATTTTCCCTACTACAGGCGCAAATGAAAATGGAACATCGATATTTAGTGCCGCCACTTCAACTAAAACTGCCTCTCAAAATACAGTAGAATACTCTTCACATAATCCAACATTCGTATTGGTTCTCATCTAATAGTCAGGATTGCTCTTGTTTGCTTTGGCAACAAGAAGTAGCTCCCCCTGACGGAGGTTCTAGTCAAACAGATGGTCGGTTCGACGTGTGAAGACAAACAAGGCTATTGGACCTCTACGTCACCTGTTTCAACACGTGGCGTTTGTTCAAACTGCGAAGCAGCAGTTTTATGTTTCTAGTATTGTGGCCACTTAACCAGGCTGTATCTTCTTTTCTATAGATTTTGGCTTCCTCCTCTTAGTATTTATTTGTCAAAACTCTCCAAAAAACGAATGGCGGGGGGAACTGGAGGATTGTATTCAAAGATAGACAGCTTTTTAAAAGATGAATTTTATGCTGAAAATGACTTACAACAGCATTTCACACGTGGATTTTATGACGGATATTTGTTTTTCTTCGGGTAGAAATAAAATATCTTTTACTTTCCTCAAGTCCAATCTATGTTTTCCGTTCTCTAATTTATGTTCAAAACATACTATTTCTGTTAAAGTCTGTAGTAATTATTACTATTTAAAAAAGTACTTAAAAACTAAGTGCCAAACAACATTTTTATGGTCTTTCATGCATTTGTGTGCAAAAAATGACCGTAGCAATTCTTAAGCAACCACTGAACCAAACAAACAATCTTAATATAAAGATATTTCTTGAAATTGTTTTTCAGTAAATGATAGAAAATTTTACTTTTTAATGCATTTTTTCTGTGTACAAGAATAACTTTTTAATAATAATAATAATATAAAAAAACCTGCTATTTGCTGTAATAAATGTCAACAATATATTAATTTTTTATTAATATTTAAGCATTTTGATTGAAAAAATTAGCCCTTAGACATATGTAAAAACAAAGGCAAGCCCAAAGTTACAGAAATTCTCCAATATTATACTGGGTAAGATAGAGTTTAAAAGGAGATTTAAATAAATGAAAAAGGTTTATTTAACTCCAGCATGAATTGTCAGTTAATGTAAATTTTCACACTTTTTTTGCCTAATTTCTAAAACTAGTTTTTAAAAAAATATATTGTATTCGCTTACAAACAATAGTTAAAAATTTAGAACACGTAAAAACCGCAGATATGAGAGTAACGCGATCTCTTATAAGAAAAGCAGAAGAGATCTGAAAACAACTGATTTATAATAAATATAACTCAATAACATAACATTTGGATAATTTTTTTTTCAAGTATGTGAAAAAATATGCATCGTTTTCTGCACTTTCATATGCATCTTCGATTTATTATGTTGAATGATCCAAAATATCAGACCAGATTCTGTGATCGTTACGGTTAGTTGGCTAAATTAGTCCTCCAGTATTCATGCGGGATGCATTTTCAGAAAGAATCACGTTTTGAGCACCTTATTGCCAGAACATCGATTGGCGCGGAGATGAAGTCAATGCTTACGCACCCTTTCTTGTTTGTGACGTCAAACGCCTAGCGAATAGCAACCCTTCCTTCTGCAAAGAAATCGCGTTTATTGTTCATTTGCTTTTCCGTAAATGTTATCAAGCAAAGACTATAATGAGAGGAAATGTTATTCACCGATGTTTACGATTAAAACATAGTTTAAAACAAAGAGCTTTTTCAGATTAAAATGCTTTAAGTTTCACAAAAAATCTAAACATAGGATTTTTTTTTTTTTTTTTTTTTTTCTCAATTCAAAAATATCATTTACTTAACCCCTATGTTCGAAGAAATTGAGAAGTTAATTAAAAACAGTAGTAAAGATTCTCTTGTAATATATATAATTCTATTAATCATATGTTTTATGACACATTTGAACTTAGTTTATTTTGTGTTTGGCGATGCGGCTAGCTGAACGTACCCGCTTTCGCCAACTCGCCAAGGCTGGTACTCAAAACGTGATTCTTTCTGAAAATGCATCCGGGATAGCTCAGTTGGAAAATCATTGGCGGATTCAGCCAATACATCCCTGGTTCGAATTCTTGCCCGGACTCTTTTCACCCATTTGGAAAAATTTCATCTGTTATAATTCATTTCCCGATCGAATAATTGTGTTCCAAATTAATCTGTAATTTCGTATGCAGCGTTTTCTGTAGTTCCATATAATAACCTTCTATTTATTCTGTTGAGCTGATCCAAAGTATCAGACCAGATTGTGTTCTCTTTAAGGTTAGTTGGGTGAATTAGTCCTCCAGTATTCGTCCGGGATGGCTCAATTGGAAGAGCATTGACGGCTTCCACCAGTACATACCTGGTTCGAATCCTGGCCCGGACTTTTTTTCACCCACTTGGGTTCAAAACTCATTTACCGATTGAATAATCGTGTTACAAATTAATCAACAACTGGTTTGCCAGGTATTCGGTGATTGTTAAAGAGGAAGAATTAGATATTTTTATAATGATTTTTATTTGAAATAACAACTATTAGTTCTGAAAGAACGTTCTTCATGTTCTATAATAATAATAATAATAATGTATTGTTTCACCAAACGCTTAAAGCTTTGTCATCTAAAAGTAATGTACATCATCACTCATTGTTATCCTGGAATATAATTTTAGGACCAAATTTGGAAGTTTTACACATGGACATTTTCTTATTTTTTTATCCACCGGGAAAATAAAAAAATTCCTTTCTGCAGGTTTTATTTATACACTAAAGTGATATGTGTTTTTTTTTAAATTAAAATTATATTCATTAATCTAATCCGAACGTAGTAGTTTAAAATTTTCCGTTAAAGTAGTTTTGTGATATGTCAAGGTGCATTGCATTTTCTAAAAAGTCTGACGCAACTATTTCTGATGAAAAAAATCCTATTTAATAATATTGAAACAACAGAATTGATAATCGCGTAGTTTAATTACAGGATTTGTAATAGCTTTCTGCAACTAGGGCCCGACTTATGCAGGGCAACTCTACCGGAGCAGTTGTCCGCCCCCCCCCCCCCTCACCATGACAATATTCAGGATTTAGGTTAGAGTACCAAATACTTAAAATTGGCCAAAGTGACCGAAATTCATATGTTTTCAAACATTTAGGAAGGGTGTTTGGTCCCTCCTTGCTTCCAGTGTACCCTCCTAGTATACCCTCCACACATGCAGAAAACAAACTATATGATTAGAAAACTAATGATTAAAATTTTATTACACCAACTTAGTATTCTATAGATTTCAAAAGAATTTTTTTTCCAATGTTTTCTTGTAACGTGACAAGTTAAAATCATTAATTATGACCAATTTTGAGAGGCTTTTTTTTAGACATTCTATAATGTATGTAGATAAGTTAAGTAAAAGTTTAAAAAAAATACTTGTTGCAATCAATCTATCGTTTTTTTTCTATTATTATCAAACTAGTGTTTTTTTTTTTATTATTATTAAAGTTGTGACGTCATCTTTTTTGGAATATCTTGTTTACATACGTGAGTAGCACATGGTACAAAATTTATGTTTACCTACAATGTGTATGTACTTTAATACTAATCACTTCCACGTTATTCACAAAAAAATTCTATGGATAGATAGAAGATCCCCCTCCCTCATAACGAATCTTGCCCCGGGGCCCTCTATATCCTTAGTCGGGCCCTGTCTGCAATTAAATAAAGTGGAAAATTCTACTAAAACGTTGTGGTAAAGATGCACTCACTCTAATCGGTATATATTTTTTGTTACCTATTATCAGCAAAATAATAAACTAGTCGTTGGGGGCCACCGTAATACTTACCCATCATCTATATGCATATATAATACAACCCTTGGCAAAAAGTTTCTGATCACTGTTATAAAGTTTATTAGTTTTGTATTTCGAAGTGTATACTTCGCGATTCAAGAGCATAGGAACGTTTTGCAATATGCCAAATAAAAGAAAGAATGTTAAAATATAAATAAAAAGTGAATTCAATATTGCAATCATATAATTTATAATTATAATGCAGGCAAAAATGTTTCCTCGTGAGAAAAAAATATCCGATCAAGATCGAAGTTGGAAAATAGTAATCGATCACTGAGGAAAAAAGTTTGAAATTTGCATATTGAAGATAGATTAGAGTGCCTGCGCATGCGTATGATATATGAATCCTATTTAAAAGAAGAAATCTTCCAGTTGCGAGATCAAAAGCGGCTCTGAAGTGCTGGAAAATGACTCGTGTGAAAAACCTGTCTCGCGATTCAAAAATCCGCATTATTTAATTATTAGAAGAAGTAAATTCACAATGGAAAGTGGCTGATTTATGAAATTGTGCTCAAAGTACAGTATGCAATATTTGGAAAAAATATCAGTTGACTAATAGCGTGGAAAATTTACCTCGAAGTTGACGACCACGAATGTCAATACCTAAGAAGGAAAAGAAAACTTGTGAAAATATCGAAAAGAAAGCGGCGAGCAACCTCAAAACAACTTGATTCCGAATGGTCTAAGTATAACGTAAAAGCATGTGACCGCAGTACGTAATTATCTAAATGTAGCAAGATTTAAATCTTGTAAAATTAAAACAAAATCTTACATGATAAAGAAGCATAGAAAAGAGCGCCTGCAATGGTGTAAAAAACATGTGCACTAGCCATTTGATACATGAAATAAAGTTATTTTTAGCAATGAATTTCGCATATCTATCGGTAAAAGTGATGACTGTGGAACATTTGTTTGGAGGAGAGTTGGTGAAAAGTTCAATGATAAGTGTATCAATACGAAGACTAAATTTTCACCTGCATTTGCAGTTTGGAATTGTATTACATCACAAAGCGTCGGCAAGTTGTGTATTGTGTTACGTACAGTAAGCTTTGAAGTTTACATTGACATTTTAGTGGATTTTTTGATTCCCAGCATCGATCAATAGTTCGGAAATCAAAATGACTTCTTATTTCAAGAATGACAATTACCTCCCCAACGCACCAAATCAATGAAGAAATTTCTACAAAATGTAGATAATATACCAATTCAAACCATAACGTAACCGCCCAATAGTCCGGATCTTAATCCCATCGAAAATATGTGAAATATATTAAAAAGAAAAATCGATTTTCGATGAATTACAAATGCCATAGAACTTAAGTAAAGCTATAAGGGAATGCTGGGGTGAAGTTGCTCCCAATGAGTGTAAAAATCTTAATGAGTCCAGTCCACTAACAATTTCGACTGTCATCCGAAATAACAGTGGATTTATGAAATTTAATATTACAGTGATCGGTTATTTTTTTCCAAATCAAAACATGATCGGATAATTTTTTCTTGAGTGCCTAAATTTCAAACACAATTTTTCTGTTTATAAATTGATGAATGGTGATTTTCCTTTATTGCATATTGTTGTTCATTATATGTAACACAAATGTATTATCGCTAATAGTCGTTTCGTTTTTATGCAGTGAGAATAAATGATCTTTTCTTACAAAAGATGGTAGTGTTGATGTAATGATCGGAAACTTTTTGCCAAGGGTTGTATATGAAAATAATACATTTGAAAACTATTTATAAAACGGATTGAAATTCCAAAACAAAATTTAAACGTGTATTTATATTTTTATTGTGCATATTAATGCTGTATTAATGAGTTGCTGATGAATCTCTTTCGATAAATTATACAACACGCCTAACTACTCAAGTAGTACTGAATTTCGAAAAAGAAACAACTTTATAACTCCAAAAATAATAATCTTATTAACTAACAGTTTATTGCGTCGGATTAAGCGTCTCATTTCCAATTAAAATATATTTTTGAATTGAAATTTGAATGAAATACAGGGTCATGAAAAATCGAAGAATGTGGAAAACATGATTACATGTATCTCGGCAATTATTAACTCGATCAACTTCGTTCTTTATGCAAAATTTGTGTTATTTTATTGCCTTTTACGATCAATCAAAAAAAAAAAAAAAAAAAAAAAAAAAAAAAAAAAAAAAAAATCGAAAATTTTTATGTACTTTTCATCAGAACGAATTTTTCGAGAGTCCGGAAAAAATAGTTCCGGATAATCGAGGTTACTGATATTAAAAAGGCTTCGTCCCATTCTTACATACTAAGTACATACAAAATTCCAAGTCTCTATCTCAATTCGTTCGGGAGATAGAGCGTTTACAGACAGACAGACAGACGTACGGACGGAAATTTTTTTTTTTTCTAAAAATATGTTTTTCGAAATCTCCAGTGTCGAAAACGTGTAAATCCGTCAAAAAAAAAAAAAAAAAAAAAAAAAAAAAAAAAAAAAATTTGATTTTTAAAACGATTGCAAGACTTACCCTATACTACGTATGATGGGTAAGTAAAATGCATATAATAATATACATTAGTTCAGATTGTTTCCTCTGCCAGAACACCACCACTTACACTATGTATAAATGTAGAATAAAATACCTTTGTCTAAGTTACAAAGCCTTGACCTTTCGCAAAACCTTCCAAAATCCTCTCGTATCCCTCACCAATCCTCGACAACAAGAGTTTGCACTTGTCGACGATCCGATAAAAAGATGCTCTTCTCGGGTGTTAACCAACTCTCTTCAGAAAGCAAATTTTGCCACCTAGATGGGGCTTTTTGAAGTACTCCCCTTTGTCAAGTACTTTACAATTCCGTAAAAAACAAACATCGCTGAAATATTCCTGTTTTTACACACCTGTGAGACAAGAATCCCCCTTTTTTTTCAAATGGTCAGTTGGGATATTTAAAATAACTTTTATCGTCGCTATTTCAGCACAGTAATTCAGTTTCATTATTTAGCATGAAGAAAATAAATTTTCGAATTTATGTTTTTTTTACTTAATGTCCTTTTAGACCCCGATGGGCTATTTCTTTAAGGCAATAATTAAACTGTTTTCACTAAAAAATAACGTTACGTTACATAACCCAGGCTTTAAACAAAATAAATCTATCATTGTATAGTTAAATGCTGATTGAAAAATTTCACCAGCCAGGGATTTATTTTACCAGCCAGCAAAATACAATATACAGTTGAAAATAGTTAAGACAAAATTTAAACAACTGAAAAAACAGTTAATTACTATTACTACAATGCATTTTCATATTTTTGTTCGATAAAAATAAGAAATATATACAAGAGAAAAAATATTAGTACTATAGCGTAGATTTTAGTATAATATTTATATTACAAAAGTTGCAAAATATAGCGAACTGATAAAAATAAAGATTCTGGCATCTTTACAGTTTGAAGTTTGCAAAAATAACTTAAAACTTCACTCGCTCTGAAGGAAAACTTACTCGCCAGTGGCGAGTACAATGATGTAATTCCCCAGCCCTGACTACTGGAATTGTTTTAAAATTTAAGCATCGTATATTTTCAGTTTTTACACCTTCATATGGAGAGGGAAAAGAATTTTTAACTGCAATTTGTTTGAAAACTGCATATGAATTTATTTTCCAGATATTATTTATTTATTTATTTTGTAGTTTTTAATGCTATTTCTATAATAGGGGCAATTGAAGTGCTCCATTTCAATGGAATGTAAATGGAAAATAATAAATTACTATATATTTTTGTTGACATTTTCTCATAACAACTGAAAAAAATTGCAATTAAAATACGTGCTCTTTTGGAGAAATATAAATGAATGATTTCTGGTAAAACATGGAGCTACTGTAAATTATATTTAATTTTCAGTATCCATATTAATGTTACAAACAAATAAAGGCATATGAATCATTAGATAGCCAATATTTTTGCAAAGTTTACGACATCGCTTTTTGCTTGGTTTGTGTATTATTTAGAGATAGTGATGTCATATTCATACTTTTCTATAGATGTTATTTAAGACTGGGTCGTAAATGTAGAATTTTTCAATAATTGCAAATGATGTCTTTTTTTTTTTTTCTTTTTATAAAATTATAAAAAAAAGCATGTCTTTTATGTCTTAAAATTAAAATAGATTTTGTAGAAGTGCATCGTTTTTACTCCAGCAGTTTGAAATTCCTCACAGGTAAAAATGCTTTAACATTTTAAAATAAAACAATTGACATCACACATTGATAAAACAAAAACTTTGCAAAAAAAAAAAAAAAAAAAAAAAAAAAAAAAAAAAAAAAAAAGTGTATATATATATATATATATATATATATATATATATATATATATATATATATATATATATATATATATATATATATATAAGAGCAGTGATTTTTAGGTTAAAATAGTATTTGTTTGATATCTAGGCTAACCAATATAAGATGCATTTTTTATTGCAACTAATTTTTTAGGTTTATTGTAAATTAATTCATTAGAGATTCATTGATAAAATAAATATATCACAGCCTTTAGCGATTTTTTAATAATAAAATAAATATGAAAGCATAAATATGAAAAACGAAAAGCTATAATAAGTATTTTTGGTCAGAACTCCTTTATACGAAAAATTTTGAACCATGCCGAAGTAAAAAATTATGTAGAAATTCAAGATTGAGCCGGGCTATGATTTAAACTTTTTTCCAAGTCAGTCCATGTTATGATTTTAACATTTTTCTAGACCGGGCCGAACTTTTCCCCCTATGGGTTGGTTTGGGACCGGACCTAGATATTTCGACCCATGCAGACTCCAGTGCAGACTACCCACACGCTGTTTTTTTTTTTTTAATGTTCAAATAATAGGCACTGTCTTAAATCGACATTTAATAACGGGTAATTTATGGACGATCCCTCACTTACTTTCAAAATGAGTCAAAAACTCTTCGTTTACAGGCATGGTTAAGTGGTGTTAGTCACGAATTTTGGAGAATTTTGGATTTTAATGTCTCTGTGAGGTTTTTAGATATAGAGATGAAATTTTTTTTGTTCAATTTAGGAATGAATAAGGAATAATTTCCTAAATGGGAATTTTGCCCTACGGGGGCCGTATAAAAATTTAATTTTCGTATTTTTTCAAATAGACCCCCCATGAAGTTGTAACTTATCTTATCAAAAATTTCACCTTTTTTATGAATTTTTGCAATTGAAAGTATGGGTCTAACTAGGGAACTGCAAGACGTGTAAGTCACCGATTTTGACGAAAGTGGTATCGTTAGAAAGATCTCATCGAATGCAGCAAAAAACTCAATGGAGCTACCCGTCGCAAATGAGTCGTTATCGAGATATCTGACAATTTATGTCACGTAACTAGTGCATACTTAATGGGGGACCGCAAAAAATTTTAGTCTCGATTTTAACTAAATTGGTATCGTTGAAAAAATATCATCGTGAGGATAAAAAAATTCAATGGAATCATGGTGCATTAACAATGGTGTGCATTGTTAATGCACACTGCTGGGAAACTGCATTAAGTAACATAAATTGTCGGATATCTCGAAAACGGCTCATTTCAGATGGTTAGTTCCATTGAGTTTTTTACTTCTCACAATGATATCTTTGCAACGACACCATTTCCATCAAAATCGAGAAAACAATTTTTTGTGGTCCTCCATTACGTGTGCGCTAGAACAGTAGGCCCTAGCTACGTGACATAAATTATCGGATATCTCGAAAACGGCTCATTTCCGACGGGTAGTTCTATTGAGTTTTTTCTCCCTTATGATGATATCTTTTTAACGATACCACTTTCGTTAAAATCTAGACTAAAATTTTTTGCGCCCCCCCCTCCTTCCATTAAGTATGCACTAGTTAAGTGACATAAATTGTCGGATATCTCGATAACGGCTGATTTGCGATTGGTAGTTCCATTGAGTTTTTTACTGCTCTCAATGAGTTCTTTCCAACGATATCACTTTCGTGAAAATCAATGACTTACACTTCTTGCAGTTCCATGGTAAGAGCAATATTTAAGGAGGATACCTATTGTTTCAATATTTATGACTCACCCTGTATATGCTGTCTGCGTCCCCGCATACCTCGGTGTCAACTAAGAATTGGTTCCGTCAACGCAACATTAAGGTACTTCCTTGGCTACCAAATTCACCAGATCTTAATCCCATCGAAAACTTATGGTGTATAATGAAGAAAAATCTTCAAGAAAATCCTCCTTCAAGTAAAACTGAGTTAGTGGCACGTATAAAGTCTATTTGGGCTAATATTGATAGAAATGTTTGTAAACACCTTGTATATAGTATGCAAGATCGATTGTACGCTGTTATGAAAGCTAAAGGGGATGCTACAAAATATTAACTACCATTTACTTCATATTCATAAGGTAATATTGTTGCGTAAAATAAAATATTCTAATATTTTGAACCAATCTAAATTTTATTCTAATATTCTGGTGTGTTTAAGGAAGCTGTATACCTAATTTATTGTGCTGTATTTTATATTTTATAAATGTTAAAATCTTATCTAAACATTCCAGATTTAATTTATAAGAAATTTAATTGCATTTACTTAGTATAAAAAATAAATAAATGACAAATAATTTTTTCTTATTACTTTTTCTCAATTATTCTAATATTTTGAATATGAGCTGTATATATATATATATATATATGTATATATAAACTGAGAAAATTTGGTATTGTTTTTACAAATACCTCAATTTCTCTATACGAGTATGCATGATATCGTCATAAAGTGAACGCAGTTTATTAAAATAAGCGATGTAATCAAAATCTGCAGTTTCGACGCTTTTGCTACATTAGTTTTGACAGGGTTATTGAAAAGATCTTTTTTCTATTTCAATTTGTTTACGGTCCTCTATTGGATTTAGAGAAAAAAAATCTTCACGGAAATATATGACCTGTACTATTCTGTTTAAGCACTTGGAGTTTCAAAATAATTTTTCAAATTCTTTTTTAGATGTTTAAAAAACGTCTAAAATCGTAAGTGTGGCCGGTCACTTTTGGCCATATAATGTATTTGCTTCAAGATCTTCATTTGGTCTGCCTTTCCAAAATAAAGATTTTTTTTTCTTTTTAAGTTTAGGTCTTATCACCGTAAATTACTATACATTCTAAATTCAAGTACATGCAAGTTCCTCGGAAATTAGTACCAACGTGTCTCATCCGCAGTTAATGGTTTGTAGTTTTTTTATTACATCACATTCATTTTTTTTTATGCTGGTCACTTATATGTCGATGTGACAGTTCTTAAAAATATTCTGCTTATCTTTCCATCACATTAATTTTTCAATAAATTTGTCATGTATATCTGTTAAAAAGAGTGCGTGATTAGAAGCTTTTTTTTGGAATCAGAAACAAACAGAAACAGAAATAGAAACAAACTTAGAGTTCTGAATACATGATGCTGATATCTTCAATCTTGGATAGTTTTTCAGCTTCTTGTATTTTATATTATTCCATTGCTCACTGTTTTTGTGGTAAAAAGTTTTGGCAGGATTTATAAATACCATAATATCTTCGAAATTATACCGAAATGTCTAATATTTTGATATATACAGGGTGAGTCATAAATATCGAAACAATAGGCTATCTCCTTAAATATTGCCTCTAGACCCATACTTTCAATTGCAAAAATTCATAAAAAGAGGTGAAATTTTTGATAAGATAAGTTGCAACTCCATGGGTGGTCTATTTGAAAAAGTACGAAAATGAACTTTTTATACGGCCCCCGTAGGATAAAAATTCCAATTAGGAAAACTTTCCTCATCCAGTCCTGAATAATACACAAAAAGTTGCATCTTCATATCTTCAAAATTTTCGGAGTTATAACCGTTTGAATAATTCATCAGGTTTTAAGGAATTAGACACAAATTGAAATTCGCGCAATTCAAAAGACAATGTTACTTTAACAGTTGTAGGAAACGCGTAAAAAAATCTATCTTTTGAGTTAGAATTTTGTTTTTTTTTCTTTTTTGTGATGGTTAGCCATATAATTTGCTAAGAAAAATACATCCTAAAATTTATCATAAAATTTATAAAATTTTATATGGTTAGTACTAGTTTAAATGGGATAGTTAAAAATCGTTATAAGTCCAAACATTATTTATCGGATTTCAATTCCTTTCTATTTAATTAAAAATGAAAATCTGATTTTAGTTTTGTTTCGGGGTTTTTGTTTTTAAATATTTATCTTAGAACTATTAAAAATATTAGTTATTTAAAAAATAATAACTTTTAAAAAATCATATTTTCAAAAGTAAATATTTTTTTCATTTTTTAAACAAAACCAGTGTAAAATAATAAAAAAATGACATTTTTCAAGTTTATGATTTTTTTCTTTAACAATTCTTAACTTTTCATAATTTAAAGACAAGAAATAGTCGGAAAAAAAGTCATTATACAGAAAAATGAAAGGTAGTGTTTTACTGCCCATCAATTATTTAAAAGAATGCTTTTCTAAGATGCAGATTAACTCTTTTTAAAAATTTAGCTCTCACAACTTCAAGCTTTTTATCGTCCTGGACAAGCTGTTAAAAATCTGTATTCTGGGCTCAGGTCAGATCAGGACCGAGACGTTACTTTTTCTGAAGACTCGCCTATCCGTGTCTAATTATTTTTCATACCTGATAGGACTGCTTCCTTTTTCCCAGTTCTACACCGGACGAAATTTTAAATCCCGGTCTCGAACAATCCGTATTAAAATGATAGCCTCTGACTGACTTAGTACGTGCATAAAATAAGTAAAATTTGATTCAATAAATATTTTTACGAAAACCATATAAATTTTAAAATCGCTTTTATTTTACAAAAAAAAAAAAAAAAAAAAAAAAAAAAACTTTAAAATTTATCTTTTTAAATAATAGTATATTTAAATGCTAAAAAATTAAACAAAGTAAACCAGAGAAAAAAATCTGCCTATAACGGAATTCTGTCTTAAACAGAAAATGTGTCGATCCATGCAAAATAAATACAATAATGCCTGAAAAAAACCCTCCATTTAACCTTAGGAAGGGCATTTGTCTATTACGTATTTTTTCTTTTCTATGTGATTCCGTCTTAAAAGGTTTTACTGTATAACATTTTTCAAAGTCTCCAACTCACGGGATGCGGATTAGCGATAATAAAATATAAGTGAAACATTTACATATAAACAGAGATTTATTGATAAAATGAATATATCACAGCCTTTGGCGCTTCTTTAATAATAAAAAAGTATAAATATAAAAAACGAAATTCTAATATTAAGTATTTTTGTTCAGAACTCCTCCACGTGTAACAATTTTTAACTATACTGAAGTAAAAAAACTATATAGATATTCACGGCTGAGCCGGCTTTTTTCCAGGCTGTTCCGGATTATGATTTTAACATTATTTCATGCCGGGCAGAACTTTTTTCCCTATGGGTTGGTTTAGGACCAGACATACATATTTTGATCTATTCAGACCTCCAGTACTAACGATCAACATGTTTTGAAAACAAGTTTTGATTTAAATCAATACGCTGCTTCATTATGTTCAAATAACAGGCACGGTCTTAAACCGACATATAATAACGGACAATTTGTGAACGATCCCTTATTTGTTTTGAAAACGGATGAAAAACGCATCGTTTACAGGCATGGTAAAGTGGTGTAAGTTACGAATTTTTGAGAATTTTGGATTTAAATATCTCTATCAGGTTTTCAGATACGGGGATGAAATTTTTTTTGTTCAAGTTAGGAATGGGTAAGGAATAATTTCCTAATTGGGAATTTTGCTCTAGGGGGGCCGTATAAAAATTTAATTTTCGTATTTTTTCAAATGGACCCCCCCATGGAGTTACAACTTATATTATCAGAAATTTCCCCTTTTTTATGAGTTTTTGCAATTGGAAGTATGGTTCTAGAGGCAATATTTAAGAAGATAGCCTATTGTTTCGATATTTATGACTCACCCTGTATATATATAATATATATTTGTATATATATATATATGCCATTCATCAAAAAACAATCTATGAGATTCAATATCAAGTATACATTTAAAAAAAAAATAACAATAATAAGGCTGGGTTTTCAAGATATATTTAAGAATGGAGATTAAGAAAAATCCTTCTCTTCATTATGAATATTTTTTCTCCCTCACAGCAAAGCGGAAGATCAACTATTTAATAACAGAAACAATTTTTTCAAAAGTTAAGCAATTTGCTGAATAATATTATTTAACTTGGGGAATATGTTTTAAATTTCTCAGAAATAATCTGCTAAGAAACCGATACTAGTCCGATAGTGAGACAGTTTTTCCTGTAATGAATTTAATGAGGTCAAAACATAAAAACTCTTAAAATTTTCTTAAAAAAAAAAAAAAAAAAAAAAAAAAATCGCATATATTTTTTTTTTGCTTAAATCATATTTCTATCTTAATTAGCACAGGAAGTATTTATTTTTTCATTTTGGCTTGTTTTTTAAATCTAGATTTCAAACGATCGGTGTCATGGATATGGCTTTATGGGAAAATGGGTTTTTTTTTCTTTTTTTTTTTCATGATGAGTTTTTTCACCATTGCTAAGATTTAGCTTGTTATAACTAAAGAATCATTAAAGATAAATGCTTCAAACTCGGATACAGTCTTTTTTTACTGCTTTACTTTAATTTTGATTCAGTAAATTTGAAGAAAAGTATACTTCTGAAAATATGATTTTTAAATAAAAGTTATATTCTTTTTTTCAAAATTTTACTTTAAATATCTTTAATCTTTTTTAAAATTAATTTTTGTTAAAACTTGAATCAAAATTAAAATATTTCACTTTATTTATAATGTAAAAAATTGAAATTATACAAATCTATTTTTATTTATAATAATTTTAAAATACCCCCTTTTTAAATAAATTTTTAATAAATTTTTCAAAAAAATATTATGAGGAGTTTTATTATGCGATTTTGCTTAAAAATAATATAGTTTCATCACAAAAAAATTCAAAATTTTAATTCGATAAATAAAAATTATTCCCGAACCCCTTAATCGGAAATACTCATAATAGACTAACTATATTGCACAAATAACAAGGCTACCACCGGCGAGTACTTTTATATTCTGTTCGCAACATCATTTCCATAAAATAAATTTCATAGTATTTATTTATCTTCCACTCTTTGCCAAAGTGCATGCGAAAATTTTTATTTTCAGAAAATGGTGCAAGATAGAATTAAAAAAATCATTGCTAGTGGTAGCCTTAAAATAATGAAATTACAGTGAAAATATCAAGTTGAGTACACTCTTTAGGATTTCCAAAGAATGTGGCGCCACTATTTTAGATTAGAAATCTTTCTTCGTCAAATATTTATCTTTAAATTTTTTTGGTTACCTTTTATTAAAATTTGCAATATTTCACTACGAAGAAATAATACAAAAAAATCATTTTGAAGTTTTGACAAATCTGACAAACACCTTGAAATACTTAAAAGTGTAATAAAAATAATACGAAAATATTAAAATTTAGCAGACACAGATGTCATATACGCGCTATATTTGCGCACATCTGCAACAAAAAACGATTTTATGCCTCACATGGTAACCCGGCTGTTGTTGTACCTTTCTGGTATTACTTGATTGTATCGTCGACCAACTTCGACAAATTATACAAATCGCCAAAGTAATAGACAAACTATGCATATTAAGATAATTTTTATTTTAAATAACGGAAGAACAAATAAATAAGTAAAACATTAATAAATATACAAAGTCGAAATAAAAATCCATCGATGACGTTTTAAACACGTATTTCGTGTTTAATGTCACTGAATGTGACATTCATTTCATTGCGGAAATAGTGAAAAATGCACTGACTATTTATACCAAAAACTTATCAGCACTAATTTATATTCAGGGACTACCTGAATACAAATTTTTATTAAATTGGTAAATTAACTCTTGATACAGAGCTCCCACAAACTTTGTGTTTCATACAGAAAGACAAAGTCAGGCAGACATTTTGCAAAAACATGTTCTCCGGAATCTCTGACCCGTAAAAAGTGTAAACCCGTCGGACATTTCCACGAATACAGTACTTTATTCTTGCAAAGATAGAAGAAAATAACAAGTCTGAAATTGTACATCAAATGTGGCAAATGAGGCACATTCGTACTATAATAAATTTTGTAAATATTCAGAGCTGGATACATTAGTTGTTAAACTCTTGTTCAAAAAGGCATGAATAGAAAATTTGATAAGATTATACATCTTCAGTTCGGTAATACGAAAATAATAGGACTTCACCTTAAATAGGTCGTAATCAACATGGCAAACCTAGAGTCATTACCCATCATGGGATATCGTAAAAATGTGTAACTCATTCGAAAACCACTTTTCAGCTATTTTCATTCATGCTCTGTAACTCTTACAGAATCTTTTGGGTTACCCTGTATATGATCTACAGCATTTATACATATAGTGCAATATGCAAAAATGTAATTAAACTTAAAAATTCATTATAGCACCTAAAAATGCAATTTCTGGTACAGTATAGTATCCAAAATCTTTTGTGAGTCCCTGTAAATACTGTTAGCTCTTTTTATTATAAGGAAGTAACTTGTAATAAATCTCAGCAACGTATATCAATTCCATTATATTGAAATTCGCCGAAAAGAATGTTTTCCCATACATCATTATGTATAACGGGATTTTTTTGTGTAGCTTTGTAAATGAATAATAAACATTTTTATGTACCACTTACTGCACATAATGTATATATATTTTAGCATACTTCAATAAATGCATATCGATTTTATCCTGTTTAAAAGGCTGTAACACCGTTAAAATGGACTTGAAACATTTTTCTCCATCGACCGTAATGTAACGAAATATTTTTATTGTCTTTGTAATCAAACTATACATTAGATTTTCATAAAATTTGAAATGACTCGGAAAAATTATGCAATAATTATATATTTTAATTTTCAAATAATTCGTTTGGGTAGTTTTTGCTCTGTTAATGCGGACGGACGGACGGACGGACGGACTGAACGATGGCTATAGGTGCTACGTATTTACATAATTACGAACGCACCTAAAAATGTGTGAAAAATACTTATTTCATGAGGAGATAGTTTAAATTTATTAATGTATTTTTCACCTATAGACATAGCACTAGGGAGGAAAATTTGGAAGTTGAGTCTCTGAATAAAACTATTAATTACTTCTCAGGTGTGCACAACAAGATTAAATTGATGTTCTTTATTCCCTAAGAAAGTTATGAAATGGCGTCTCTATGTATGACTGTATAGTGGTGATCATTTATTGACAATATAAAGACGCCAAGACCGATATTCTTGTCATTTGCATAAAATGTGTTTATATAGACGTCACAATAATCTGCATACAATTTATCTTTCAAGGCATGCGACAACAATATCGAAGGTAAAAGTTCCATCTTTATATGCATTCATACACAACACTTTCATTCAAAGTTTGGTTATACAGAAGAACTTCGATTAAACGAGTTTCGATTAATCGAGGTTTCTGTTAACCTAGCCTATAAATGAAGCCTGATTTTGCTTCCATTGGCCATATGGCCTATTGATCACAATAAACCATTTGATTTGCAACAGTGTTTAGGATTTGCTTTTTAAATTTGTTCAGCTTTTGAATATAACTTTATGTATTTATTTTTATCATTTAAAAACGTTGTATTGTTTTTCGGTTTCAGAAATTTTAAATTTGTGAGCATAGTGAGTTTTTATGTACAATTTTATTAACCGAGATTTCCAATATACGAGGTACTTGTGGTCCCAGTTTGTTCGGATGATCCAGGTTGCACTGTACTTTTGTCATAATTCTATCATGGTAATTTTTAATCTCAGTTTTTAATAACTTACCTGATTTGTATTACCATGCCCGTATTACGTACGGACATCCATATTCCAATCATGCTTTATTATTCTCAACAGTAAATTTTTATTGTAAGTTTATGCTATTTAATCCGATCATTTTTGATTCAATTAGGCAAAAATTTTCTATTTGAAAAATCGGTGATAAAAGATTAAAAATTCTGTAAAAAACATTAAAAAAAAAAAAAAGCGGTTATTTTTTGAAAGTTTTTTAAAAAACGTTGATAAGCCAAGTGGTTAATAGGTGTATAGCAAAAACTTGCAATACTGATATAAATTAAATAATTCGCCAACATATATTATTATAATTTTCTGCTTTTTCCTTTCGTTTAAAAAAAGAATTTTCAAGTTCTGGAAACATATTTATATCCTTATTTTAAAAATACAAAATGTAAAATATTTAAACAAGTTTCTGAATTAGAACTAAAGTAAATAAATGATGAACCGGAATGATTCAAATGAAACCTTTATCCCTTTAAAAAACTTTTGACGACATATTTTTAAATCATATAATTCATCACACCAATTACGCTAGTCTATTCAAAAGTCATTTCCGCATAACAGTTTAGTAAAAAGCATGTCTTTGTAGATCATTTTACAAACCCTTTTACAAATCACCTAATCACCACTAGCTTTGGAACATGACGTCCGATTTCTAATCTCAGTTTTTAATGGTATCAAGACAGAAGCTTCGAATCAAAATCTTCTCCTTTCTTCTCCCCTAATCTCTCCAAAGAAAGTACTGACACTCTTCCAAATCTCTCTAGCTATCTTCCACTTCTAAAATCATAATTGCCGACTCTTTAAATCATGCCATGAGATGATTGAATGAATCCTGCAATTATTCGGCGAAAACCGGAATGATTTTCGAGCGCCGGCATTAGGGAAAATGACGATTGTGGATCCTGGAAGAATATTCCCTCCTTTCCAGAAAAACTCAAAAGAGGATTAGGCATTAAAATCGGGGGTGGTAAAAACGTTCGAAATACCGTAGCTATGTTCTTAAGAGGGAAAACGTAGAAAAATAAGAGGGGGATTTTCACAGATATTTGAAGTTGGATCATACCCAACGAAGGCATCAATATGCAAAGAAGGGTAGAAAATGGTAAAAAGGGGTTGAGAATTTTATTTTGCCCGCAATCGTTCTATACCAATTGGAACGCATTAGCATTTTTTTGTTTTATATTTCCTTCTAAGCGATTAGATTTTTCTTCGCATTTTCAGCGGTCCTAATCCGCGATATTTTCCTTTGCACCATTCGAGGAGAATTGTGTGTAGAAAATAAAAGAGGAATATCTAACACTCAATTCGATGGCGATTATTTTTTCTGTCGGAATTTATCGTAATCGTTACGTGTGAACTGTCATATGACGAAATGGAGAATAATGAATATTCGAGCTTTGCATTGAACAAAAATGTTTTAACATTGAAAATAAGATTTGTATGAATGTAACATGATATGAATAATGATTTAAGTTTGCAATTTCCTCCATATGTTTTGACTATAATAACTTTTAAAATTAGTCCACAGAACGGTGAATGTTTTTATAGCTTTTGTAAAGCTTTTTTATCTAAAGTTTTAAACTATGTTCTCAAGGTGGGCTGCGAGTCTAAGAAAATATAACAAAAAATATTTTCTGCATGTGGAAAGTAATAAAGTTTTTTTATTAGAAAATCCATACACGATTATCGATTGATATATTGGCCATATAATAATAATAAATCCCAATAATATACCAGCATAGAGGCATTTTAATATTAACTCAGCATTGTGCACTTTGATTCAATATTCACTAATAAGGATTTGTTTGTATAGAAAGTTTAGAGTGGGCTAGTCGTGCAATCTCCTCACAATGGGATATTAACTTCTTTGAAAATTTTAAGCGATACATCGCAAAGTTGGCTAAAACTTGCAGCTACTGTGCCAACCTGTCGAGTATTTTTCCACAAATAGTAATTTTTGAACCAAATTCAGATTTCACCACTGGAAATGTGACGAAATCATTAGCCCTTGGGGACGAGCGACTGATATATGTACCACTTGAGGTGCCCAGAATATTTTATTATTCCCACGAAATATTATTTTATTTTAAAATTAACCTTATTTAATTGAAACACTTTCGTGATCTATTTACCGAAAATTTTCTTTTTTGAAAAATCGGTGTAAAAGAACTAAGCAGAGGACTCTCGTCCGAAGGATTTCAGCAAATCCCCCTCTTCTCTCCGCCCCGTTGACGCAATTAGGAATCAAAGTTTTAAAAAAATAAATGTCCAATTCCTGTATTGCTCCCAGGAATGCATACATATTCCTAATTTGAAAGCTCTACGTCAACAGGAAATGGATGGAAAATTGACACAAATGCCATATAAGCACCAGGATATCCAATCGGCATCCAAATGGCGTTATATTACCTGTGATAGTAACCCGTCCATTATATTTTTATTTATTAATAAAATTTTCATTTACTTTCATTTTCTTTTTAAAAAATTATATAAATTGTTTGTTTCTACAGTTATTATTATCATTATTTTTACTTACTGTTAATTCCTTTTCAAAATAATAGATAATAATTTGAAAATGTATATGTAACCAGTAATAGAAAACAAGGTTTTCACCAAATGGGCGTTAGAAAAAAATCGCGACAAATCTGCTGCGCCTAAGACATCTGGGCCAAAAAATGAGTCACAAGAATTGAGTTCCATACACAAACGAAATGTAAGTTACTAGTTGGCTCTGCCCCCTCTCAGAGCTGCGCTCGCCAACCCTCGTTTAGACACCTAAAATTGTAAAAGCCTGCTAATTTCATTAGCTTTAAAAAGATTGAATTATAATTTAACCCCTTGAAGGGCGGTGGTATAAAATGTATACCACTTAATTTTAATTTAGAAACGTCACATCGATACCAGAATTTTGAATGAAAATTTTAATTTCATCAAGTACGTGAAGAAAAGCTTTTATCTATTTTGAAATAACTTTGATTTTTAATTCTGGTGTCAATCAATGATTTCAGCATTTTAAGAGTAGAAGTGCTTTGCCCCTCAAAGGGTTAAGAGAAAGGTAGTAATCTCCCTGTACACGGGTTTCCGTTCATTTTCTTTTGAATAGAGATTTTTAAAGCCAAATGAGCCGCTGTTAAGAGATACAATGTTTGTTTTCGTCTTTGATTTAAGAAAAAAGGGCTAAAATTTTTAAAATAAACTAATGTAAAATAAATTAAGCAAACAGAATTAAGTAAAGGTTTAAAATATTTTTTCCGCAGTGCTCAGCGGTGTCTAAATTACTGTAAAAAAATAATCTTCTTACCCTTTTTTTAAACGCATTTTGTATGACCACCTAAGATCACCATGAGGAAATACAGTTGGAAATGTTATAAAATTTAAAACATATTCTTGCCCAACAATTCTAATTAATTCATGCAACATTCCATAATTTTTAGCATATGGATTTATTTGTCTGAGAAGTTGACATAAACTCCCCAGCAAAGAAAGAAACAGTGGGCCATCAGCTAGAAAACAGATGGCAGCCAGCAGTGCCATCAGCGGTAAAGTGCAACGGTGCCATTACTTAAACCTGTACTAAAGTGTCCCTCCGAAATGCAGGTGGCCCATCAGTGATGGCCAACAGCAAGCCAGCATTGGTATGCCATC
The DNA here is from genome assembly GCA_964019185.1 of Maratus speculifer. Classification (NCBI taxonomy): domain Eukaryota; kingdom Metazoa; phylum Arthropoda; class Arachnida; order Araneae; family Salticidae; genus Maratus; species Maratus speculifer. The sequence continues at coordinate 98,737,253 of OZ025303.1, forward strand.
ACATTGCTTCAATCCATCAGTTTTCCTGCAGTGCTAGCATTTATCTTACAGCAATTCCTTTGCTGGGCCAGCACTTTTAATCCAGTACCATCACTTATCCTACAGTGTTTATACATTGGTACACCGTCAGACTGCTTTTTATTACTATGAGCCAACAACTACCCGACAATGTTTATAAAGCGGCAGATTATCATACAATGTATATGCTGCTGGACCTTTGCTGTACCAGCGGTTTTTAATCAATATTAGCTTCTAACCTACTGCTAGTTCTTTGCTGGGTCAACACTTTTAATCCACCACCATCACTTATCCTGCAATGTTTATACAGGGGTAAACCATCAGTCAGATTTGTTTTTACTACGAGCAGACATCCACCCAGCAGTGTTGATAAAGCAGCAGGCCATCATGCAATGTTTATGCTGCTGGACTTTTGCTGTACCAGCAGTTTTCAATCAGTAACATCCTCTATAACGATTTTACACTTTGCTGGACCAACACATTACTACCATTTTTATTCCCATGACCAGCAATTACTGCTTGCTGGGACAGCATATTTATTCAGGGTTTGATTTGCAGCAGAGCATCTGGGACGCTGACAAGGGCCAACAATTTTGGGAGCTCCAAAATATTTGTATTTTTAAATTTCTGAGATCCAATATTTCACTTATAACTAAGGTTCTGTGGAAGCCTAAATTAATATTCATTTAATAATTTTTTTATTTTTCCAAAAAATTCTTTTGAATTTTTGTCCTTTAATACTTTTTATGCCAATGCCTAGAGCCCTCTAGGATGCAAATCAATCCTCCCTGAACAATAGTTTTGCTTTAATTGGGATTGATTTGATACATATTATGTGGATATAATTACCGCTGGTATAAATATAAAAAGAAATGAAATCTATCCAAAAAATTATTTTTATTTTGTATTACTTGTAAATATAAGTCTTCATGCAATCCATTTTTATATCTGTTAATAGAGTTCATATTCTATTTGAAGAACAAAATTTCCCGATTACAATTCACAACATAAAAAAAAAAGCTAAAATACAATTAAAATGAATTTAAAGGATCTTTTACTCATTTAAGATATGTAATTAAGCTAAGCTACAATAATATATTAATAAAAGTTATATAAACTTATATTTACATATGAATTTATACATATTAAACATTTATTTATAGTCAGTGCTGCTATATCATTTATGCTTTTACAAAAGCAATTTGTTGTGCAGGTTTCAATTCATCTTTTAAAATTTTAGATAGGTTTTTTTATATTTAATTTTATTATTATTATTATTATTATTATTTTGGCAGCTTGTTTGTAATTTTTTATTATTCGTATTTCATCATATTCTTTCGTAGAGATACTGCCTATATAAGAGACTTTGAACCTAAGGCACGACATTACTCTAAGTCAAAATTAAGTTAGATCACACAAAATCACTATTAATCTTTTCGAAATTTAATCAAATGGAAATTGAAAAAATTTAATTGCGGCATATAATATTCTAATCTATTGATGATTTCAATTTTTTTCAAACAAGTTTGCATTATAGTTAACTTGATATTAAGTTTCAAAATAGAAATATAATTGCATTGCATTAACTATTTTTCCCCATAATTATAGTAAATATCTACATGTATGTTCCTCATATTTTTTTTAATTAAATAGAAAAATTTCAGTAATGGGCACACATCAAAAAGGTTCAACTCTAGCATATATGGTGACAAATATGTATAGCTAAAATATCTATGTTATAAACATGTGGATTTTTGTGAAAATTTTACTTTTATGTGAAAAATTCGAATTTTTTTTACAGAAAGGCCTCAAAATTTAGGGCAATCTTTATGAATGGTAGCACATAAAAATCAGACTTTCAGGTTAAAAAAAAAAAAAAAAAAAAAAAAAAAAAAAAAAAAAAGCAGTTTTCTCAGATTATTTGAGTTTTTGTCATTTCCCATGTTTTCTAGTTGAATAGAAACACTGTTTAACCAAATATGTTAATACTTATATTTTCTCTGCAAGACATTTTTAAGGGCAGCATTTATCCTGCCTTCATTTAAATATTTTTTTTTAATACAGTAAAACACCAATTTTACAAGACTCACTTCAGTTATTCCTTTCGCAAGGTTGTTGCCAAAACATCAAAACAAAAACTGATAATTTTATTGAGAATACAAAACAATAAATCTCAATGAGATATCTTTAATGCATCTGTTGTATGTTTTCATCCAAAAGGAATTTTATGTAATTACTAAGACAAATAATCCCAGAATTTGTTTGTGACAGTTAGTGCAATGTTCTTAAATATTTCGAATATCCTTTATTGTTGGCAAATATTATTAGATTGTTTAACTAAATAAATACATGGAACAAATCATCTAGTTATAATAAAATTGCAGAATGAATTTATACTGTGAAAAACTGTGTATATTCTTAAAATATTATTTTATTAATTTTTGTTTAACCCTTTGACGGTTAAAGCACGTCTATTCATAAAATACTAAAATGATTGAATGACACCGGAATTTAAAAACAAATTTATTTCATAATATATAAAAAATTTTTTTTACGTTCTTTGTAAAATTAAAATTTTCATTTAAAAATTCCGATGTCAGTATGGCATTTCGTAATTCAAATTAAGTGGTATTCTGGGCGCGTATACGCGCTTATAACCACGAAAGGGTTAAGCAAAATGTAATATTAAAATAAGGTCTGCTGAATGATCTTGGCTCCCCCCCCCCCCAACAAATGAATTTATTTGAAAACAAAACTTTCTAGTAATTTCTTAACTACTATCAATTTCAGTAACAAAACTATAGTTTACAAGGTTCATTTTAATGAAAATATAAACAATGTAAGTTCTCATAAAACTTTATTTGGCTTGGCCAACTGTCCTATCATGAGTATTAAATATGAAAAATGTTAAATTTGAAACAACCTATTTATTTTAAAAATTTTGTTCTAAATGTTTTTGTAGCCTAAAAGCTAAGATAAACTATAGTGCATTATATTTAAGTTTTATTTGCCCAATCTAAAGATATCAATCAGTGTGAAGCAAGACATTACCTTTTTCTTACACACACATATCTATAACTTAGGAAAAAACTTTAATGAAAAAACTTTTTTTATTTGTATAATCAACGGTACATTAAAAAAGTTATCATAATGAATCTCGCTGCTGAACTGGATTGCTGAGCGCAACCAAAGCTTTACATCTTCCACATTTGCTTGTAAGACTGTTCTGGTAGTTGGTATTTGACGGGCTGCAGCTGGAAGAAAAAAAAAAAAGAGAGAATTGAGATTTTTTTTTTAAGTGCAGATGTATGAATACAAACCAGCAATGAGACAAACAAATTAGAAACTACAAAATATATTGCTATGTTGACTGTGTTCTTAATTTTCTAAATGATTGATTTCAACTTTGCCAAATTGAATTCTTAAACATGGATATTTAAAACTAATGGACAAAAATCAAAATGTTTAACAGGAAAATAACCATCCCTATATATATTGAAGTAATGTTTATAATCTAAAAATATCAGGTAACCAAGAAAGTTAGGGCCGTACCGAGTACTCGGTATTTACCCGGCATTCGGCGTACTCGGCCAATTTGCCGAGTACATTACCGAGTAGTTGTAAGGATTTAATTTCTAAGCATTTATTATCATTACAATGAGAAATTATTAGGCACAATACATTACAAATGAATAAATTAAAGTTTAGCACTAAAATAGTTAATTTCTTCTTGCAAGCTAGTTTTTTTCGCCACAGCATACCATCATCATCATATTTTGCACCGATGATGGTATGCTATGGCTACTGAAACTAATTTGCAAGAAGAAATAAAATATTTTGGTGCTTTGAATTAAATATTTTTGATTTATTTATAATATTATTGAAGACAAAAGAATTTATAACTGATCTGTAAAAGTTATTTGAATATAAATGTATATTATTTGCAATTATTCAAAAATTTTTTATTTAATACATTAAAAATGTCTATAAAATATGGAAAAGTTAAAAAAAAAAAACACAAATGCAAATTTTTCCCTCCAGTTCACTTTTAATCCGCCTTTCATTGTACCACAATTAAAATGACCGAAACTTTCTTTTTCCAAATAATGTAGGAATGTTTTAATTGGTAGTTTAACTCCTAATATGGGAATCTATTCATTTGAGCTCATCAATATGATTACTCTGAATGAAAATAACAATTTCATTACACTTCACAGTAATTGCTACTAAACTGTAATTAAATTTATCTTACTTTCAGCAGTATAAAGGCAAAAAAGCTGTTTTAATTCATACAACATTTTCAATATATTATATTTTGAGCTCCATCTTATGGTTTATTACAGTTAATTACTCTAATAATTAATCTTTTTGGATCCAGGCAAGGAAACTGAACCTTTTCGAAATTTGAGCGTGCAACTATATGGAATGGTCAGAATTCTCCTACAATGTTTCTAGCTAGAGCTAACATGTCTAAAATAACCTGTTAGGCAATAAGCCTGATTTTATTGTAAGTTGCATATTGTGAATAATGCAAGCTTACATCATTACTTTTAACATCAGTTCTTTGAATTATTCAAAATTACAGCAACTATAATCTTACAGCAACCAATAATCATTCTTGATACAGATTTCCAGTATTAAAATGAATTTGTAAATTGAAGAATCAGTTAATTTGCATTGGTTGAATTTAATTTTTATGTATCACTTTTATTTTCCATTTTTAAAAAAAATAATGCTACTGCTTTAAACTGTTTGAAATTTTAAAAATTACCTTTAAAGATTGTATAACTAGCAAAAGCCATGCTTTGTTTGGATTCGCGAAGCATTATTTTATAAAACAGATATTTGAAAGTAACAATATTTTTTTTATTATTATTTTTGCATCTTTATTAAACAAAAACGTTATTTTATGTTTTGGCGCATTTTAATTTTTTATTTATGATGTAAAACTGGCATAATAAGATATTTTCGAAGCAAACTTTTACAAATTTTTTTTAAATTTTCAACTAAAAGCTCTTTTAAAGATGTTTTTACAATTTCAAGTAGCCACTGGTGTTTTTTAATTGTTTGAAATATGCATGTTTCCAATCTTTGTAATCAACATCCGATAATCTTTGATAGCTATTTTAGAATAATATATTTGAAGAAAGCTTGAAGAAAGTTACTTCTTCAAAATCCTATTTTCTGGAAAAAACATTTGAAATCTGCTTTCGTTGATACTATGAATTTTTAACTGTAAAACATTTTATTTTAATTTCTTCGTTTTTATACATGTTAGCGTATGAGAATTGCTGTAATTCTCTCCGCGTGGGAGAACTTTTTACTTTCTGCGAATGGCAACTCAATTAATGGAATTACCTTTTAACGAAGCGCTCTCTCATTCTCGCAGTGACGTTTTCAGGAATAATTATTGTTGTGTTTGCGAACTTATTAAAGTCTTATTTTTCTATAAAATCCTTCTGATTAATGAGTCGATATTATTTAGCCACAATACGACCTTCGCAAAAATATTTATAAAGAGCTTGAACCAACAACTTGCATTTTTGCCGATCCCACCGAAGCTAGCATAGGGGACAAAAATACGGGCTTCTGATTGGTTGAATAATTTTGCTTTCCTTCATCTTTGAGTTTACGCTTATTTAATCATCAATTTCTGTTTGAAAAGCTTTTGAAAAATGGATTTTCCTTCTCTTTTTACATATTTATTAATAGATAAAGAAATAGATAATTCGGAATTTATAATTCAAGAAGTTAATCAGGATGTTTAACAATTGTTCTGTATTACTTTTAGAAAGTAATAAAAACAGAATTGCCATTTCTTTCTTCTGTTTTTTTTTTAACATGATATGCACATATATACACAATCAGAAATATTTATTTAGAAACAACAGTATTTTCATTTTACGGCGTCAAATTCAATTGTTCTATATTACTTTAAAAAAAATTGCAATTTCTTCTTCTTATAATTTTTTAATGATATACCCATTTACGCTCATAATAAGTACATTAGCATTCAGGATGATCTATTTGCAAACAATTTTTCGACCAATCAGAAGCCCGTATTTTCCTCGCCTATGCTAGCTTCGGTGGGATCGGCAAAAATGCCAACAACTTCACGCAGATCTTTTAATTTTTCATTTATATAACAAATTTAAGAATTAATTTTATTTGTTTACAATTATTTTGCTGCCAGTTTACAAAAAAAAAAAAAAAAAAAAATCCATAATACAATTCTTTTAAAATGTTTAAGTGTCATCTGTGCAAACGATTTTGCGGGATAATGAAAACATGGTTTATTTAATAATATAATCATGATTCTATCTATAATTATTTACTCCATGATTTAAACTTTTTTTTCCTGAAAATATACGCGTTTCATTTTTTATTTATTTGCTAAAATGCGTCCGTATTGGAAATGCATGTAAAATAAATTAATTAAAATAATAATTTTTTTAACGTTTTACTGTAAAAAAAATTATATTCTGCAAATCTACAGATCATAATTTATTTTTGTGTTTAATTTGAAGTTAAAATATTGAATAGTTTTTTTGTAAAGCGTACGACAAATTGTAATTTGAGTGGACTAGTAGAGGATTCGCTTCGCTCATCCTAATTAAATTTCAAATTAGTTAATTAGAAATTATTTAAAAGTTAATTAAAAAATATATGATTATATGTTAAAGAAATATGTTTATTATATTTACACAGACATGTTACTCTTAAAGCTCACTTCATGTGCATTGATAGTTCTTTCTTATACACAACTACTCGGTGCAGCCCTAAAGAAAGTTCAAGCGGTTTTTGAGAACAGCTACTTTTGTTGCGTAAGTGTGGTCATACTTATTCTAATGACGTCATTTCTGTACATTGCCTTTAAATTGCAATCAGTAGAGAGTTGTTTAACGTATCTCACGTTATGCTATCAGTTTTGTAGGAAGTACAATCGTTGAAAAGGATGTCATTGACAAAGGAGATTTTGAGGCCTATTTTGCTCTATGAGTTCAAATTAGGAAACAAAGCTGCAGAGGCTGCTAGAAGAACATGCTCCTTGTTTGGAGAGACTTCAGTGAGTGAACGAACCGCTCAAAAGGGGTTCAGCAGATTTTCATTCGGAGACGAGAGCCTTGAAGACAAGTCTTGTGTTGGTTGTCCATCCATCTTAGACCAAGTTTAGCTGAAACAGGAAATCAAAGAGAAGCCTGATCTAACATGCCAGGACCTTGCGCAAAGGTTTAGAATATCTGACAAAACCATCCAATTGCATCTTCATAGCCTTAGGAGGTCACGAAAACTTGATAAGTGGGTTCCTCATGTCCTGTCCGAGGAAAAGAAGCTCCAACGACTGAACATCTGCTTGTCATTGCTGTCAAGCCACAACAAAGCCTCTTTCCTGGATCAGATATTGACATGCGACGGGTAATGTATGGAATGACTGAATGGGTAAAAACCGAAAGAGAAAACATCATTGGTTGACTTCTGGTTCCGTCTCATTGGTTGCTAAACAGGACATCCATCAAAAAAAAAAAAAAAATAATAATAATAATGCTGTGTATTTGGTGGACTAGCGTTGGTGTAGTTCACTATGAATTCTTAGAAAGCTGGAAAACAATCACCACCGAAGTCTACTTGTCGCAGTTGAAAAGGGTTTCAGCTGCTTTGCTAGAAAAGCAGCCAGCGCTGGTCAACAGGAGAGGAGTTCTTATTTTCCACAATAACACCAGATCTCATATGGCCAAAGCAACCAGGGACGTGATAAAACCATTGGGCTGGGAAGTTTTGCCTCACCCACCTTACTCCTCGGACATTGCCCCATTGGACTATTACTTGTTTTTGGTCATGGATAATCACTTGCAGGAACAGCAGTTCAAAACCCAAGATTAAGTCACAAAAACTATAACCCAGTTTTCGGACTCTAAACCAAAAGATTTTTTCAAAAAAAGTATTTATAAGCTTGTTACTCGTTCTGAACATGTAATTGAAGCCAATGGTGATTATTTCAAAGAATAAAATAAGTGTTTGAGATTTTTGTGGGTCGTTTTTTATGTCTGATGAAAACCACATGAACTTTCTTGGTTACCTGATAGAAAAAGAAATTCAAACACAAAGTGGATCAACTGATTTGCTAACACTTGAGCACTTAAACATTTTACAATTGAATTGACATGCTTTACACAGAAATGCCAATGTTTTGTTTTACCATCAGTATTTTTCAATAAAATAAAAGTTTATGTTGGTAGTGATAATGAAAAACAACAGTTGATAGTTTTTTATCCCATGATTGTGTGTGATGCAAGTTACATTGAATGTGAAATAAAATTTATCCTATATGTTAGTGTTGCAAAAAATATTTAAATTAAGATAAAAATAGACCCACATTCAAAACTATAAATGTCATTGGAACAATGGATGTAGCATGGAAAATGACAGTATACAACTCATGAAAAAAAATACAGATTTCAATAGCAAAAATTTTAAAAATTACACTAAAAAAAAAAAAAAGTTTTGTTGAAATTGCAAGTTTTTAACATAGCAGCCTTTGCAAACGATTATGGATTTCATTCAAAAACATTTATAGCAAAGATAGTAACAAACACGGCTCGGTTTCCTGCAATACTGATTACAATACTCCTACTGACTGCAATACTGATGTCGCCTGTAGGAGACACAAAACGCTGCTTTAATGGCACACAGTACGTGATAGAACCGCATAATTTAAATTTTTGCTTAAAATGTATCATTTAAAAAATTAAAAAAAAAAAAAAAAAAAAGGGGAGGGAGAGTAAACTGACTTAACTTCAATGAATGTTGAACAACTTCATCAAATGGAATAAAATATCTTACACTCACAGGGGTCAAATAAAGGTAAGATTTGAAGGCCATTTAACCTCTTCACGAAAATCCATTTAATAAAACAGATCCCTTCACAAAATTCTTCGTTATAAAACAGTCTCCATCACAAAATTCTATTTCATAAAAAGATGGTGTTTATTATTTTTATATTTTTTAATTTTAAAATGTGTAAATTGCAAACAAATCAAGTTTAGCAGAAAATTAAGCTTCAGCAGAAAGATCTAAAGTTATTAATAAATGCTTGATTCGAATTTCAGTAACTGGTTTCATATATCATTTTAAGTTATTTTTCACAAAAATAAAATAAATTTTACAAAAGTTTCATGAGTTCTTTAATTTTGTTGCTAAGAAAATCGATTAATTTTACTTTAAATTGAATTGTATTCAATCGAAAATCATGAATTACTTGCATAGAATGTAAAAATAAAAATCATTTTAGTAAAGTAACTATTTTTATATTTAATGTCTGATTTATTATCTACTTAATAAGATAATTTATAAGCAAATTATGTATAATTTACAATCACTATTTTTAACAATGATATATTATAAAAAAAAAAAAAAAACTTTTTTCAACGAATTCGGATATAGTGAACCAAGGTTAATGTTGTTTTACAGAAATTTGAGTAACAATTTTCAATATATTTTATTTTATAGTAATCAAGGTTATATATAGTTTTAGATAGTGAATTAAGGTTAATGTTGTTTTACAGAAATTTGAGTAGACGTTTTGAATACATTTTATCAGTATTAAATTTCAACTAAATGAATACTCTAAGCATATATTCAATGCAAAGGATCAAAGTATCAATAAGATTTTTTACAATTTGATCCATCGTTATTTTTATAATAAAGGGGAAAATGATCAAGAGTTACCTGAAATTCAGTGACAAGGAATTACCCTGGATGATTCTACTTTATTAAGAACTACAATTAACAAAAATGTGGTAAACAATGTGATTACTGTTAATACTTGAAGTATTTATAAGTTCTGACAATTATAATCCCTTCTTTACCATTTTCTTTTGCGATCCAGGCACATGGAATTAAGCACATCTGTCCTTTTTCATCTGAATTCTATGACAGCATATTCATATTTTGAGCTAAAAAAATAGTTTTATATTGTTAAAAAGTAAAAACACATTTTGAAAAAATGTACATTGAAAACAAATAGTGACACTTCAATAATTATACAAATATAATTACTTATACTATACATCAATGCTATAACTGTGATAGTTCTAGTATAAATTAATATCAAATCATTTTGGCTGTATATGTCACTCTAAATTTAAAAAAGAAAAAAATACTAAAAACTGTGGTGGAATTATTATTTTAAGTTAATTGAATTTATGACAAAGATTAAAAATGACACGCGGTTTTTACGTTTCTAAACTATAATTTCTGCAGATCGAATATGTGTAAATATTTTATTTCTTTTTTGAAAAACAGAATCTAAATCAAAACATTGTCATTAGTTAAAAGAGGGAATGATTTTTTATTCAACATTTTTTATTTCAATCATAAGGTCATGTTTGAAATAAAAGAATTTTAATTCTGTTTAAAATTGGGGGAGGGGGAAAGAAATTAAGTAATCCCTATAGTTTGTCCCTTTTTTTGGCCACAAAACTGAAGTTACTTTGTGCCATCATTAGAAAATGTTATTTAAATTAGAAAATATATATATATATCTCTCAAAAACAGATAATTTTTTCAGAATTTTATAACCATTTCTGAAATTTGCAAATTTTTTATGGATGATTGATCATTGATATTAATTTCACTGTCAAACATTCACTATTTTAGGAAGAATAGCTGTGAAACACAATCATTTAATCAGTCATTTCACTATGATTTTACATATACAGTGTAGGTTTACAAAATAAACTCATCTCTGCTGGAAATTAATTACAAATATATAGATTGCAAACTGCTACAAAAGCATCTTGAAAAAAGATTGTTTCTGAAAATCGCACATTTTACTAAGATACCTAAAGGTACGTTATTTTTTTTTTAGTTTCATGTCATTTAACAACTATACATAGTACAAGGTTTTAAATTATATCAATAATATGTATACTGGTTATAAAAACTATTACTGTAATTTAAGGAAAAAACACCCCCGCACCCTCAAATATTGACACCATCTTGGGGAAAAAAAAAAAAATCTGTATAATCACCACAGTCAAAAGAAATTATTTTGCTTTATTAAGGAAGCATTAAACTACCCAAAATATTGCATAAATATGGCAAAAATCTGGATTATTAGATTAATTAAATTATTAAAATAACTAATTGTCAACAAATATGTAAGAATAAAATATTTATATTACAGAACTGATTTTCAGGAACTTCAGGATCCAGAATTTTTTTTTTACTTTAAATACACAGTAAAAATCTAAAAAACACTGCTCCCATTTTGAACAAATTTCATTTTTTCTAGATGTATATCAGTTTGTAAGCTTGATCCAAAAAAGTTTTTTTTTTTTTTTTTTTTTTTTTTTTTTTTTTTTTTTTAACAATAATAAAAAAAGAAGAAAAATTCAAGCACAATTCCTTTCTGTGTAACTAAACACACCTAAGGAGAGCAGATGATCTTAAGGCCCAAACACATTTGACCACTTTTTAAAGTTTGATCTTGACTTCTTTGTTAGAGACACTGTGTTTTTAATCTTAATGAATTTTGCAGGAAAGAGACAGATGTCCGACAAAAGAAAAATCTTTCCATCAAGAAGGATGGGTTGCATATCCCGCAATTCTTTTGTTCGCTCCCTTCAGTTTTATTATGAAAAAACCGCAAATGGATCTTATACGAAAGATTTCCTTACTTTTTTCCAAGAATTCAGTTGAAGGAAAGAGCACCGTAATTTAGGGAATAAACACCGCAAAGTTTACGATTTTAAAAGTTGAAATTTTCATATAAGCACCATTTACACCACGGCAGCATTTACGAAAATTGAGAAAATTATTCAGTGTTTCAACAGAAAGAAAACCCCTTTTTTCTTTCTTTTTCCCTCTGTTCGCAATGTTACCGATCGTTAAATTTACAAATGCAATACATCATGAGTAAGTCACCCTTTTCCAAGAAATACTGTCACTGGAATAAGCAGGAAGGGACAATAGATGCTTGCTTTTATTGCACTTCATTATAGAAACAAAGTACTGGAAAGCCACTTTTTCCGTAAGTCGAAAAGGACCTATTCCTCGGACTCGTTCTGAAATGAAATGACTCCAAAAAAAAAAAAAAGATTCCTTGGACTTGTTCCAAAATGAAACGACTCCGATAAGAAACGAATTCTTGGTTTCGTTCCGAAATGAAACAACTCCGAAAAGGACCGATTCCTTGGACTTGTTCTGAAATGAAACGACTTCGAAAAAGATCGAGTCCTCAGAATTGTTCCGAAATGGGCCGACTCCGAGTAATCGTTCCTTTTTGGAACATATCCGAAAAGGACCGATTCCTCAGATTCTGTTCAAAATGGACTGATTCAGAAAAAAATAGTTTCTTGTTCTTGTAGGTCACGATAACACTATGATAATTAATAGCACACACATATCAATGAAACGAAATCTCAAAAGCAAAATCATTTGTCTAAGAAATTAAGGTCAATGGTAAGAAATGATATGGAAAAAGATAAATACGTAAGAAAATAAATGTGACCTTTCATCCCTGCTTCCAGATTCATTCATTTTTTTAAAATTGGTGCTCGGACCTGTTTTTTTCCTTTGGAATCCTTTTTCTTAATTCTATCCTTTTTAATTGGATTCATTCTGTTTTCTCTAGGATTTGTTACTTTTTTTTCTTGGACTCGTACCTTTTTGCTCGGATTTGTTCCTTTATTTCTTGGACTCATTCCTATTTTTTTGATTCATTCCTTTATTCTCGGAGTTGCTCTTTTTTTCAGATTAGTTCCTTTTTAAAAAGATTCCAAAAAGGACGACTCAGAAGAAATTGTTTCTTTCAGTGAACGATTCTTTAAAAGGAACGATATTTCCCATCTCTACTCTCCATAGATACGTTAGTTACGCAGTAAGGAATTGTGCTTGGAATTTTTTTCTTTTTTGATATTGTTAAAGAAAAAATATGTTTACAAGCACATTGATATACATTTCGAAAAATCAAATTTGTTCAAAATGGGAGCTGTGTTTTCCAGATTTTACAGTATACATAGTAAACAACATATCAAAAAAATTTCAGGAAAAAAATTATGAATTTGGTAGTTCTGGAAAATTGGTTCTGTATTATGCATATTTTATTCCTACATATTTTTTGACAATTAGTTATTTTAATAATTTAATTAATCTAATAATTCAGTTTATTTTGCCGTATTTATGCGATATTTTGGTTATGTTATCGTCTCCTAAATAAGGCAAAATAATTCCTTTTGACTGCGGCATTTATGGCGGGTGCGGCGATTATGCAGATTTTTTTTCAAAACGCTGTCAATAATAGAGGATGCGGAGATTACACCGGGTGCGGCGTTTCTTCCCTAAATTATGGTATTGCAACGTGAACGCAGCTTTATTCCGATAATATTGACTTTCGAGAAACCTCAGACTACTTGTTTTTTGTTGGAGTTACTTTGTAGTGGATCTTTTTATAGAGTGTTATAACTTTTGAATAACTTATTATATTTTCCTGCAATCATTTGATGAAAATCGTGAAATTTTTTATGACCATTTGACGGAAATTGTGTCTTTTTCTCGATCCTTTGGCAAAATTTGCGTCTTTTCCACAATACTTTGACAAAATTTACATCTTTTTCATGATCACGTCTTTTCCTTTGATTAAATTCGTCTTTTGTGATCTTTTGACAAAAATTGCATTCATTTAGTATTCTTAGACTAGAAATAGCATCTTTTTCGCAATTCTTAGATGGAACTAGCGTCTTTTTTGCGAGCCTTCGACAAGAATTTTTTTTCAACAACCCTTTAACAGAAAACTCATCTTTTTTGTGATCCTTTGACAGAGACCGCAACTATTTCGCATTATTTGACCGAGATGGCATCTTTTAACAGGAATTGAGTTTTCTTCACAAGCTTTTGATGAAAATCGTGCCTTTTTTGCAATTCTTTGATGATATTAGAGTATTTTTCGCAATCTTTCGACAGAAATAGCATGTTTTCGACAAAATTGCGACAGGAATTGCATTTTTTTCAACAAACTTTTGACAGCAAATGCGTCTTTTTTTCAATCCTTTGACAGCAATAGAACTTTTTTCCGCGATCATTTTAAGAAATTTTTTTTCCCCCAATCATAAGCAAATTTTTTTTCCGCGATCATTTCAAGATTTTTTTTTACGGCAATCCTTTGATGAAAAGCACATGCTTTTCGCAATCTGCTTCCGTCCTTGGAGATTTTTCCATCTCAGGATGGAAAAACTTGCAACCATGAGAGACATTTCAATTGTGAAATTCAGAAAAACTGGCTTTTCAATTCTTTGTTTCTGCAATGAAGCGCAATAAAAGCAAGCATCTACTGACCCTTTCTGCTTATTCCAGTCACCATATTTTTTGGAAAAGGGTGACTCATGGTGAATTGCTTTTGTTGACTTATGCTTGGCAATATCGGGAACATGGGGAAAAAGAAATTTTTTAAAAAAGTGACCTTTTTTTTCAAGCACTGAATAATTTGCACAAAATTTTTGCCAACGCAGCATATGAAAATTGTAACTTTTAAACTCGTAAATGCTGTGGCGTTTATACTAGAGTTTGCTGGAGTAATTCCTGATCAATATTTCATAAAATTAATGGATGTGTTTCTTTTTCTCCCACTTAATAAAGGAATAAATACACAACAGATATTACATACATAATATGTTAAAAATTATTTTAGATATTTATGAATGTACACATATGACATATGAAATATAAAATATTATGCCTACAATATTTACATTTGTTATTATTGCCAATAAAAATAATACCGGGAAAATTTTAAAATATTTTAACTAAAACCTTACCTACACACCCTCCTAATTAAATAATATTGTTTGAATAGTCATCAAAAGTTCTTCAAATATGTATTTTGCTTGAAATCAAAACTAATTATGTTTTAATGGATTTCATATCAAAATCTTTCAAGCTATTTCTAAAATCTGTATAAAACATGAATAATAGAGATCATATTTATTATACATTGTACTCAACGGTAATAAATTGTACTGTACACACTTGTAATTGAAATTAAGTGCATTATAATAATATATAAAGCTATGTACTTTTAATTGTTAACTGCAATAGTTCACTATAAATTAAAGTTCAAATGAAAACAAACTGATTTATCTTTATTTCACAGTAAAAAAATAAGCTGTTTACCTAATAACAGTATATGGCTTATATAAAAGAATATACAGTAGACTCAGGATTTTACAATCTCCAATTTAGTGACTCCTCGCCATTTAGTGACCATTGGATGAGGTCCCAACCATTTTCCAATACTTCCAATGTCAGAGCTTGAAATTCAATTTTTCAGGGGAGGGACGTCTCGGTCTCCCTCCCAACATCTATAAGTGGAGGGGAGTTTAACTGTTTCGGAGAGAGAAAGAAAAACTTTAAAACCTACTGTCATTTTATGTGCTATTTAAAGAATCACAGATACATACGACAGAATTCCACTGAAGCAATGTTTATCAACAACTAAGAATAATTATGCAAAATGAGTTTTTTATTAAAAAAGAGAAAGTAAATCAAGCTTTGGTATTGTCCATTTCGTCTTTACAGGGATAAATTCCCTTCCTGTACTAATTATTTTTGTTACAGGTCTTGTAAACTCGGTTTTTGGTTTATGTAGATTTTAGACTGAGTATAAATTCCTGCAAGTTGGGATAGGATTAGCATAATTTTCGATTAAAGTTATAACAATAAACAGATATGTTTGCATGCGTTTGTTGTTTTCCAAAGAGACGGCTGCATTTTTTCCACGACCATTTAACGAAATTTGCATTTTTTTTAGCCTTTTGATTAAATTTGCGTTTTCTGATGAAATTCACATTTTTTTGTGATTGTTCAATGAAATTTGCATTTTTTTAAGCAGCCCTTTGACTAAATTAGCGTTATTAACAACCCTTTGACAATATTCATATTTTTTCCCACAATGCATTGTCAAGATTTGTATATTTTTCGTGATTCTGTGACATAGTTTGCTTTTATAAAGCGATACTTTGATAATTTTTGCATTTGATTCAGGGATGATTCTGTTCTGTATTTTCTGAAAATTTAAGATATTTTATGCTGAAAAAAAAAGTCATCAATCTGGAAGTTCAGTGAAACAACATACAATGAATTTCAACAAATGGTTGCCCAAACAAAATCAATTTCATAAATTTGAAAAAAAAAAAAAAAAAAAAAAATCAAGAATATTGTCAGGAGGTTTGCAAGAAAAACGTGCCAGATTTTGCCAGATAATCACAAAAAAAAAAAAAAAATTAAATTTCATCAAAAGTTTATCAAAGGGAACGCAAATTTCGTCAAAAAAAATAGTGCAAAAAATCCGCAAATTTCATCAGATTCACAGAAGAATGCTAATTTTGGCCAGGGATACTAGTAAAAACGCAAATTGTGGGAAAAAAAAAAAAAAAAAAAAATCGCAGGAAAAAGGTAAATTACTAAAAACTTCCAAATTTCATCTAATGATCACGAAAAACGAGCATATTTTGCCATAAAGTGTCGAAAAACTCCCATATATCATCTAAGAATCGCAAAAACCTCACAAATATTGTCAAAAAATAGAGAATTTTTACAAAAAATTTAAAAAATCTGCAAATTTCGTAAAAAAAGGCAAATTTCATAAAAAAATACAATAATTTCACCAAAAGATTGCGAAAAATCAGTAATTTTCATCAAATTGTCGCAGAAAAAATACAGTGTCAACAGTACATTTCCCTTTTATCCTCACACACTCTGCTGTAACTTTTCAGAAAATTTGCTGTGAATAAAAAAAAAAAAAAATTACTCAGAATCACCCATTAAAAACCCTTTGACAAAATTTGCATTTATTCGCACTCTTTTAACAAAATTTTTGTTTCTTTTACGATCTTTTAATGAACTGCATGTTTATTTTCATATCTTTTTATGAAATTTAAGTGGAATTTTGGTAAATTTGGGTTTATATGGCGATCCTTTCACAAAATTCACATTTATTCTGTGATGCTTTCACGAAATTCACGTGTACTCTGCGATCTTTCTAAGAAATTCACATTTTATCTCTATCTTTTGAGGAAGGTCACCTTTTTTTCCTGCTATTCTTTGAGGAAATGTGAGTTTTTTTCACAATGCTTCGACAAAATTTCTATCGTGATCCTCTAACAAAATTGATTGTGAAAATATGCGACTCAGCTCGGTTCAAAACTTATACCAAATCGGTTAACAGCCGACCAAGGGCGGATCCAGCCCAACCTCCAGGGGGGGGGGGGGTCACAACTTTTGACAGATGATTTTATGAAACAATTTTAAAATACAGTAAATCTTGTGAAAAGGGAATTACGATAAAAAATAGCAAATTTCGCAAATCGGGCATGAAAAAAATCGCAAATTTTGTCGATTAGGCACAGAAAAATCACGAATTTTGTCGATCGGACGTGAAAAAATTCAGATTTCGGTTATCGGCCAAGGAAAAAAAATCTAAATTTTTTTATAATACATGAAAAAATTACAAATTTTTTTTATAGGTTGCGGAAAAGTCACCTGTTTTGTCTGTTTACCGCGCGAAAAAAACGCGAATTTCGTTCACTGGGCGCGGAAAAATCGAAAATATTGTCAACTGGACATTGGAAAATCGCGAGTTTTGTCTATCGGCTATCGAAAAATCTCTAATTTTGTCTGTATGTTTCAGAAAAATCGCAAATTTTGTCGATTGAGCACAAAAAATCGCAAATTTTGTCAATCTGGAACGACAAAATCACAAATTTCATTAATAGGGCATGGAAAAACCCCAATTTTGTCGATCGCTTCGTAAAAAGCGCGAATTTATTCGATCAGGAATGGAAAAAACACGAATTTTGTTGATTGAGAATTAAAAATATTGTGAATTTCGAGTTGATATGGAACGAAAAAATTGCCAATTTCGTGAATCGGGAAAGAAATTATCGCGAATGTAGTCGATTGTCTTCGTAAAAAGGGCGATTTGGTACGAAAAACTCGCGAATTTTGTCGATTCGGAACGAAAAAAATGCTAATTTCGTTGATAGGGCAAGGAAAAATCGAAAATCTTTTTGAGCGGCTGCAGAGCAATAGCGAGTTTTACCAGTTTATTGCGAGAAAAAAAAATAACAGATTTCATCAATTTACGGCAGGGAAAAATGCAGATTTCATCAGTCAGTTAAGAATCGCGAATTTTATTGTTCGGTGCGGGAAAATGCGTATTTCATGGACAAGAACGGAAAAAGGTGAGAGTCTCGTCGATTGGCCCCGTAAAAATCCCGAATACGGTCGATCGCTTTGGTAAAAATTGAGAATTTTGTCGATCGGGAACGAAAAAGTCGCAAATATGGTCGATCAGTTTCGTAAAAAGCGAAAATACAGCCGATTGGGATTGAAAAAAAATCGCGAATTACGTTGATATGGCAAACAAAAATTGACATTTCCACCGAAAGAAATTATCGCGAATATAGTCGCTCGGCTTCGTAAAAAGCACGAATTCGGGCGATCGAGTACAAAAAACTTGCGAATTTTGTCGATTCAGAACGAAAAAAATCGCAAATTTTATCGATTCGGAACGAAAAACCGCAAATTTTGTCGATGATGCGTGGAAAAATTAAAAAAATCTTTGAGCCGCTGCAGAACAATCGTGAGTTTCGTCAGTTTATCGCGAGAAAAAAAATCACGGATTTCATTAATTTATGGCTGGAAAAAATGCAGATTTCGTCAGTCAGTTTTCGTCACTTTCATAGTTCGTGTGCAGAAAAATTCGTATTTGATCGAATAAGAACGGAAAAAATGTGCTTATTTCGTGGACTGAACACGGAAAAATCGTGAATTTGTCAATCAAGTGAAGAAAAATCGCAAAATTCGCAGATCAATCGTGAAAAAATCTCAAATTTCGTCGATCACATCCAAAAAATCGTGAATTTCGTCGATTAGGCATGGAAAATTGTGAATTTCGTGGATCCGCTTCGCAAAAATCGCAAATTTCACTGATCGGGTGCGGAAAAATTGTGAATTATGTATATCAGGCATGGCAAATTCGCGAATTTTCTCGATCAGTTTTGAAAAAAGCGCAAATTCTTTCGATTAGACGTTATTTTGCGTTCCTGTTTTAGCACTCTTTACTTACACATACATTCCTCTTTGAAGAGCTTCAGGGGGGGGGGGTCATGACCCCCATGACCCCTCCCCCCCCCTTGGATCCGACACTGCAGCCGACGATTCAAACATAATTTCCAGGCAGATAACTGATGTTTCATAATTTTTGGAATCAAATGTGTTAATTTTTAGGAAAATTCGGAACGAAATAACTCCGTTCTTGCAGCAGAAAATAAAAAGAAACTTGTGTTAATCGATAGCTGGAAAAAAATTGTGAAACAGTTTTTTGAAAAAAAAATCTTTAATTTTAATGATTTTTTGCAGCAAAAAACTTGCAAAATATGTCATTCAGTTGCACGAATATATAAAATTCGCAAAAAGGTTGGGAGTTGATCATAGTTTCAAAATGCAAAAAATTTTAGAAAATTTTTGATTTTTTTCTTGGGGGGGGGGGGCTCTTGCCCACGAACACGATATTCTTTTGGGTATAAGTTATCAATTTTTAGAATGCTTAATTATACTGATTTGATATTATAATTTAATTACTTGGAGAACATGTGTGTAGGAACTCAGGTTTATATTTTATGTTTGTGTTCAAAAGCAAACATTTTTGGAATCATTAAAATTAAGCTAACTTTCCTTGTAGTCATTGAATCAGGGTT
Organism: Maratus speculifer; assembly: GCA_964019185.1. Lineage (NCBI taxonomy): Eukaryota > Metazoa > Arthropoda > Arachnida > Araneae > Salticidae > Maratus > Maratus speculifer. The sequence continues at coordinate 98,757,025 of OZ025303.1, forward strand.
GGCAAGTTTTTGATGCATGATAGTTTTTACCATGGTTTTTACCGTCGTGTCAAAAACCTCCTTGTCAAAAAATGTCGAAAACTGTCAAAAAACCTTTTTTTAGCGATTTGTTTTTACATAATAAATATTATTACTTTTTCATTCTATCTTTAGTATAAAGTCACTTCACATGAAATATTCAATATCAAACAGACTCTAAGAAAAACAAAAACTACATTAAAAAATAAATAAAGCATTTAAGAATCTCTGTAAATGTAATAAAAATATGCTATGTGTTATTTTTTTAAATTTTACTTTAAATAATAACTAAGTAGTTTAAAATAAAACGTAAACAAGACATAAATTGTCTGACTTTTTATGTCAGACTATAGGTAGCTTTAATAAATTGATTTTAAAAATATTTCATGACTTTTCAGGTAAAAATATGGGTGCTTGAATGGTCTAAATTCATACATACTTGCACAAAACTTACCAAATAAAAACTAGGGTATATAAATATATAAATTATTATTTTATTCTGATTTTTCTTAATTTTTTTTTTTTTTTTTTTTGGGGGGGGGGAATATTTATTAAATTTTAAGTCTAAAAGCTTCCAATTGAAATTGGGTCTTAAAGGTTTGTATTAAAATTTTATTATATAAAATTTTTAAGATTCTATCTATTGAGCTGAGAAC